>JAGSMP010000348.1:0-490308 GCA_029286625.1 Parnassius orleans | reverse complement strand
ATATGTTAAGAATGATGATGATATATTTTGATACATTTAGATGTTTTATTATTTGCAATTTCAATATATGTATTTTATT
The DNA here is from genome assembly GCA_029286625.1 of Parnassius orleans. Taxonomy (NCBI): domain Eukaryota; kingdom Metazoa; phylum Arthropoda; class Insecta; order Lepidoptera; family Papilionidae; genus Parnassius; species Parnassius orleans. Next base: position 490,229 of record JAGSMP010000348.1, on the reverse strand, counting down.
ATTATATGTAACGTATATATTATATCTATGTATGATACATATTTTGTTCATATATTTACATACACTATATGTAAAGTTTTTGTATATTATATGTATATCTTAGTATGTATGTATATATATATGTATTTGCACCTGCCACAAAATCTCGTCACTCCACGGGTTGACTGGCAGAGAATGCCGTTAGGCATTAAGTTCGCCCTTTGTTACCCTTGTTGTTAAGGTGTCAACATACAAGATTAAATAAAAAAATAAAAAATAAATTTGCTTTGTAGCAATCTAGTAACAATGATGTCAATGATTCAGCAATTACAAATGACAATGATACTATTAATAATACTGATAATAATGAATTATTAATCAACGCTAATGAGTTAGCTGAAAATAATAATAAAGAAACAGACGATAGTCATACAGAAGCAAACAATAATGATAATGAAATAAATGAGTCGGGCGAAAGAAGAAAGAACAAGAAGTTAAAAATCAATACACATCAATGCTACGTTTGTTTTAATGTAAGTAACATATTAAACATATATTTTGAGGGGTAGTGGTGGTGTAAGAATACCCACTACCCCATATCGTCCCGTGGATGTCGTAAGAGGCGACAGAGGGAAACAAATCAGGAGATGGGCAGCAGCGTCTTCCTAATAACGACTAAAAATAAAAAAAAGTGCGCTTGCCGGCCCGCTTGCCAAGCATGGCAACTATAAATATCCCCCCTATGAGTCAATCTATGGCCTATGTTCAGCAGTGGACTTTGATAGGCTGTAATAAAATAGAAACTAATTACCATTACATTCTTTATAATCAGCTCGTTACAGTAGTGGTGAAGATGAGCCACTTCCACAGTTGGAAGGATTTTCGTCATCGCCACGCACCTTCGAGTTTGCTTTCCGATTCTAGTGTGGTTATTTTACATCTAACGGCCTCGTTGATCTAGTGGTCGTAAAAGTGACTGCCGATCATGTGGTTTAGGATTTGAATCTCTGGTTTTCTTTCAAGAAATTCTCAGTAGCAGCCCGGAGTCGGGACGTCGGCGGTGTTTGACGTAAAGCCGTTGGTCCTGGTCGGATTGCCGTCTCATTGGACTATGTGAGTGAGGAATAGAGAATGTGCCTGTTCTTACGCACACACTCGTGCACTATAATCCGGTCCTGCGCAGATGACTCATCTCTGTTGAGACTGGCAGGCGTGACCAAAATTCGGTCAGAAGGACACTATTGTTGTTATTTAACTCAGTTGCCTCTTACGAAACCCACAAAACGAGATGTAGTGGTGGATTCTCTTGCCCACCACTAAACGTGTTTAGGATGTTCTTCATTATTTCCTTAGTCCATTTAATCTGAATAATTATTATCTGTTTCCAGCTGTTCCAAACTAAACCACAACTAATCGAACACTGCAAAGAACATTTTGACGTATGCAGCACTGTCATGTTAAAGAAATGTCCACTCTGTGATTATGTTACAAAACTCAATCTCAGCAGGCACATGAGATTAGTACATAAAGTGACGATCAAAGTGCCGTACGGCAGGTTGAAGGATAAGAAGAATAATATAAACGGTTCAAGATATTATTACGATATAGAAGACAGCGTTGTCAATCATGTCGAAGTTATTCCCAGTGTTAAAAATTTGAATAAACGCGAATATATAAAGATCGACAAGAAGAGCCGAGAAGAGAAGGACAGAAGCGTCGCGAAGACGAAACTAGTGAAGAAAGGAGGAGAGTGGGTAGTAGAGAAAGAGAAGATTGCTGTTAAAGATGACTTTATATTGCCTGAATTTGACGCGAAAGAAATTATGAAGATTAAAGAAAGGGGATGATTACTTGGGAGAATGAAGAAGCTGAGTCGGCTAGCGAAAAGAACGGAACGAAAATGATGTTTCCGTGCGAAAATTGTGAAAAATCTGCCAAACATTAAGCGCGTTGAAGCTACATTGCCGAAAACACAATCCAAATGCGAAACCCTTCAAGCCGAAGGTCTGGAAACACAAAATGAAGGGCAATGAATCGGTTCAAAAATCGAAAAACCAGTTAATACAGAAAACCGGTACGCGAATCCCAAACCTATAACGAACAAACATAAATGCGAACCGGGTTGAGGTTTCTACGAGAAAAACATCAAAGGCGGCGACATTGAGTTTTGGCAGTTTCTCAAAATATATAACAAAATGTCCAGAGAGAATATAACTGACTTTTCGGATTTAAACAAGCGCATTGATTTCGGTATACATTACGATGAAACTCCTAAAGTAGAAGAACCTATTGAAACAAAAGTGACTAAAAAGAAAAGAGTTAAGAAAACTCAAAAACCTAATTTCACGAGAGTAATAAAAATGAGCAAAAAGCAATATTTAAAAAGAAAGGAACTTAAAGCTAAGTTAAGAGAAACGCTATCGAAACACACTAACTCATAATTTAAGAGCTGGTGATTTTGTTAATAGGACTTTTGTTTCGGGTGTTTGTGCAATTGACTAAATAGTTGTATTTATTTAAAACTCAAACAACTGTCTCAGATAACGTAGAAAGTACCCTCGAGATTTAAAAAAAATAAAGCTTGAAGAAAAGCTATCACTGCCGCATGGCAGTAATTTTATAGTTGTGTAGTTGTAAATATTTTAAACGAATTCTATATGAAATATTGTTGTTGTGGAAATCGTGTAGGGAGTTGTGTAGACCAAATAGCATTTTTGGATTTTTTCTGAAATAACAATTCCTTAACGCATTGCCTATATGGTTGTAGCACTGCGAGTAACAATTTCAATTACCACACAGCATAGGTATTTTCATGGGGAGACCTATGTTCAGCAGTATGCTTTTGATAGGGGCTGTAATAAATGAAAAAGTAATCTAATGTGCGATTCAAATAAGAATAGAATTGACAGCTATGGCGCCATATTGTGACGCCATAGCTGTCAATTCAAACCAGTTGGGTAGTTTGATATTTTTGAAGTAATCATCATTCATCATTACAGCCTTCACAAGTCCACTGCTGAACAGAGGCCTCCCCCAAGGAATGCTACAACGGTCCTGAGCCACCTGCATCCATCGACTTACCGCATGTCTTACCAGGTCGTCACTCCATCTAGTGGGGGGACGCCCACAATTTGCCCGCCGGTGAGGAGGCCGCCACTGAGAACCTTTTTCCCCCATCGGTTGTCGGTTCTTCGAGCTACATGGCCGGCCCATTGCCACTTCAGCTTACTAATCCGTTGAAATAATATTTGTTCAAATAAATATAAAAGAACCATGAAAGAAAAAGTTAATTTAATTATTATTAATTAAATTATTTTTTTAAATGATTTATTAATTTACTTTTTGGCGAAATGTTGCCAACAATGAAAATAGACAAAAAAAAACAGTTTTAAATTATTTTTAAAACTAATTATGACCTCAGTAGATTTGGTAAGACTACGAAGACTCACTTAAATAAATATAAAAATGGAAAATAAATTTTCTTTGCAAGCCGTAATTTTCAAGTGGCAGTTGACAGATCGCGGTCATTTGAGGTCATTGACGTTCCTGTTCTTATTTGAATCGCATTGTATGTGGGGTAAGGGGTGAAGAAAAGTCACTATACTTCACGGCAAATATTTAATTAAACTTTTATACAGTTCACACTGAGGTCCGATCATATTACTCGTCGTGCCGCTATAAAGAATCTTCTTTTTTCTTCTCGCTCCCACTTACTTCCGCCTTCGTCCCACTACTTTCCTATTGTGAAAATTCCTATTGTGGGGTACGTGTGGATTCGTATCACGGGGTGAATATTTTCAAAATAAAGCAGAGTTGTAAAAATAAGTTTAAAACAATGCTAGCTATGCTATTAACTAATATTCCCGTTGACTACGGACCTAGACGAACGGCGGATACGAACTTAACCATTAATCTAATGTCTCTTACGTCTCATCAGTCACGTTTTTTTATATAGAATAAATTGACAAGCGAGCACACAGTCCATCTGATGGTAAGTGGACGCTGTGGCCCATAGACATCTACATTTATCCTCTCTTAAAAATCAAAGTGCAGATGCGTTGTCACCCCTGAGGACTAAGAGGATATGTCTCGTTTCCAGTAAAAAGTCTCCGGTTCTCTACACTCACCATACGAAACAGCAGCATTAAGCTGCTATTTTACGCTGGTATTCTGTGAGAGCGTGGTCCATCCTCGGTCGAGCCGACCCATTCGTGCAACAACTATACTACTAATATAGCTGTAGCATGGCTCTACCACGCAAAAAAACTTGTTTCTAGATTTTAATTAGTTCAGGAGTAAGCTTTATAATGGAAACAAATTGATTTGTTTTCAAAAACGAATCGAATTCGAAATCAATTTCGGAATTAAAATAATTGTAGTTCGCAACACCAGATTCTAAAATAAGCTTTATTAAAAAAAATACATTTTTACGACTCCGTGGTGCAGTGGCCGCAGGTTCGAATCCCGCACGGAACAAGTATTTGTATGGCTTACTAATTATTGTTCCGGGTCTGGATGTTTATCCTTGTGAAATTTATGTACTCTTATGTTAACTGCCCCAACGATACAGGAGAAAATCATAGTATGGAGGGGAAACTTAAAAAATTCATTTTACGATAAGTTAACTGGAAAGCAGTGATGGCGTTCGCCTTAAAATTTAACTTGTTCATACGCGAGCAACCTGGGTTCAATCCCCGCTGATAGCAATAAAATTGTTAATTACAATTTTGAGTGCTGATTTATCGTGTCCTCGGCGAGGAAGGAAAACATCTAAAACCTTTAGAGAAATAAAACTACTATTAAAATATTTCAAGGATATGTGAAGTCTGGCAACACGCATTAGGACTGTGCAATGAACTTTTTCTTGCTTTAAAATCTTTTCAAGAATGAGAAGTCTGCCCAGCTGTGGGTATTTAGACCGTTACTTTTTCATTACAGCCAAAATTTGCAGTGAAGGTTCTTGCCCATAAATCACATTCAATTTGGGATAATTTCAAATAAAAGTAGAAGCCTTATTTACTCGTATTTTCAAAAACTGCAATAACGGGGTATATTATTATTTGTATATTAGAACATAAGTTTAAAATTTGGCTACTCTTTGAAAAATAACACTGTATAGTCTATCGCGGAACATAGGCCTCCTCATAGGTTGCCTCATAGGGGCATATTACGGGTTATTCTGTTTATCCACCCTAAGGTAAAATAAGTTAAATATATTCTTTATTATTAGTGCAATAAGGTAGTATAAATCTCAGGGTAGACTTTTTAGGGTGGATAAACGGAATATCCCCATATTACCGTAGTTACCACGCTTGGCAAGCGGCTTGACAACCGCAGTTTTTTTTTATTTTTTTTTATTATCAGGAAGATGCTGCTGTCCATCTCCTGTTTCAGTTTATTCCTGCCGCCTGTTACGACACTCACGTGACGATATGGGATAGTTTAACACAAGTTTTTTTTAAACATTGCTACTTAATAATAGAGGTATATTTATATAATAATTCGAAACTGTCTTAATAAATAGTTTTATATAGTTACATCATTACCATAGAAATGATAACGTATTTTATTTAGGTAAGTTTTTAGTTAATTACGAAGATTTCAAAAAAAAAAAATTTTTTTTTTCAATTTATAAGCAGCTGTTATTTTATGTACCTGTAGGATAGTATCTTGTAAAAAAAAAAACAAGGCGTGTATATATTATTTTCTTGTTCTAGCAAAAATTGTATATGTTAAAAGACTGAAGAGGTTAATTGATGTTTAATTTTAAGCCTTACATTACCGTCATACTAGAGTTATGTTACGATTTCTTACATTTTGCGCGAATATTCCGCACTCAATAAAACGAATTTTAAATATTTTATCGCGTTTAATTTTAATTTTTTACGTTCCCGACGTTTCGGTCGACGTTTCGGGCGTTTCACAGCGCTCAAGGATACCTTCAACTTTTAATATAAAGCTCATGTGTAAATATTTAGAAGTTGAATATTTTAAAGAGACCCCATGACTATGGGTGCTGTAAAGCGCCCGATACTTCGGTAATTAAGAAAGTTTACGTAGCTACAGCAATGTTATAGTTGTAGCACGAATAAGTCGGCTCGACCGAGGAAGGATCTCACAGAATACCAGCGTGAAATAGCAGCTTAATACCGCTGTGTAACGCCTCAACTTAATGCTGCTTTGTTTTGTATGGTGAGTGTTGAGAATCGTGGACTCTTTTCACTGGTAACGAGGCATTCCATCTTAGTCCTCACGGGTGACAACGCATCTGCATTTTGATTCCTAATCGAGGATAGATGTAGATGTGTATGTGCCACAGCAACCACTTACCGTCAGGTGGACTGTGTGTTCGTTTGTCACTCTTATTCTATAAAAAAAGTTAAAATTAAACGCAGTAAAATCCTTAAAGTTAGTTTTATTCAATGTAGTGATGTTATAGGACCCTATTAGTTGATCACGATCTCTGTTAACTTAACACAATAGGTTGTAATTCTTTATTAAACGATTACAGTTCATCGATTTAGGTTTTAGCGACACCGTGTTTTAATAAATTTAAGCTGTTTGTATTTGATTTATTTAATATAAAAAAATCTCTGAAATGGCTTATCCGATTTTAATGATTTTTTTTTCTTAATTCGGTTATACGTTAGGGATATTCCCTTATAAATTTGAAATTCCACTAACGGTATAAAATAGATTAAAACTCTTGATTAAAAAATCTTGTTTAAAAACGGCTTTAGGCATAATTTATGGTCAATTAACTAATGATTAAAAACTGTGTTGCCATAAAATAAATCGAATATAATTGCAATAGTGTATGGATCGAATGAACATCTGTAAAAATTTCATTCCAATTTAACGTTTTTGAACTGTGACGTCTGTAACGTACTTAAGCAGATTTGATGTTGAACGAAACAAATTTTACGGATTTTATCGCGGTCAATTTCAATTATTTATAATTTGCGGCGTTTCAAAAATTTTAAACTAATTTTATTCGCTTAAATTCACAGAGCAACACGAGCCACCGGCGGAACGGAGGGAAGTACCATAGCGTTTTCTCGATACAGTACCGTGTTAATTTTCTACCGACTTCAAACAGGAGGAGGTACTCAATTCGACTGTATTTTTTTAATGTGTGTTACCTCATAACTTTTTTCTGGGTGAACCGATTTCGATGATTCTCTTTTTATTTGCAAGCTGGTGCTTCTCATGTGGTCCCATATAAATTTGATCATAATCGGTTCACCAAGAAAAAAGTTCTGAGGTAACACACATTAAGAAAAATACAGTCGAATTGAAAACCTCCTCCCTTTTTTGAAGTCAGTTGGAAAGGTTTGAAAGGAAGTAAATAGCAATAATGTATTTTAGTAAATTTGACGTAACAGATCTCTTTTGGCAGCAACAACTGAACAATTGGGCATTTTTAGTCCAGTGAGCAGTGCGGCTGCAACTAGTTTTATTGACCGCGTGGACTTGTACTTTGATAGCTGGGAACGCCTACGTATGGCTACTCCCCTCCGATTAGCCGGTGATTCGTGTTGCTCTATGCTTCAATTGCCTGTGTTCCTTTATTGTACATGTCGTCTATACGCCAGGGTTTTCACGCTCAGAGTCCATCACAATCAAATAGCACACCAAATATTACGTAGTTTATTTTCGCACAATTGCTAGTATAGAACAGAACAGTCTTTACATAAATCAATCGCTTTTATAGTTTCCTTACAATAGATAAAATGGATATAGCAAATACAACTTTTTTTAAAACAAATAAAATTAGGTACTACAGAATTATTCTGAAAATACAGCTTAATATTCATAATAAATATTTTAATGAATTTAAATAACTTCAAATGATTTATATTATATAAATGTTTGTTCTTTTAATTTGAACCAACATTAGTTTTACATAGTTCGTCAAAATCTGGCCTCTAATAGTCCGTCAAAAGATGGCGCTGTAAGCAAGATTCGAATGAAATTAAGCAAAACTTATTGCATAAAATAATAAAATATGATACAGAAGAATGATATTAATTTGAATATTTACACAGTAGAATGAGTATTTTAACAATAAATGAAACATCAAACGTCTTCAAAATTTTGAAACAGTCAAAACAGTGTCTACTAAATATCAGACCTTAATAAATGACGGTTTTATGTTTACAAATAACTATTTAAATTTAAATCTTATATATTTCAGATATTTCTATACTAATATATTCACTTAAACGATAAACTAAAACATAAATATAAATATTTGCCAATTATTGCCCATAGATGGCGATTTGCGCCCATATATACGTAGTTCGTTATTCATAGACAATGTCTAGTTAAAACTCAAACTGACCAATTTAGTCTATTTTTAACTTTATCAATATGTTTAATACTAGTAGTTTTTTTTTCTGATTTACTATACTTAATGTTCCTTTTATTTTTGGCACTTATCACATTATTTAACAGAATACGAGCGTAAAATCGAAACCCAATGCTACTGTGTTTCGTATGGTGAGTGTAGAAAACCGGATACCCTTTTTACTGTCAACGAGGCATTCCATCTTAGTCCTCAGGGGTGACAACGCATTTTGATTCTTGATCGAGGATAGATGTCTATGGGCCACAGCATCGACTTACCATCAGGTGGACTGTGCTGTCACCCGCATTCTATAGAAAAAAAATTCACACGTCCCAGGTTGACGGTGAGAGAATGCATTAATTCCGTCCTTTGTCCCTAATATTTTAAATTTAAGTTTACAATAAATATAATAAAAATAAAACATAATAAAGATCAAAGCGGTCCTCAAAGGTTAATTTAATAAGCACTGTTAACGGTATTGTTTAAAAAAATAAAATTCATTACTATTATGTACATCTTTTATTTACCAAAGACTTAATTGTACATACAAAGCTTGAGAAAAGTCAAGGTCGCTCAGCGAGTTATAGAGAGAGTTGTGCTTAGAGTTTCTCTGCGTGATATACTTCAAAAATAAAGATATCCGCAATAGAACCAGAGTAACCGACATAGCTCCACGAATCATGTTTATTTTATGATAATATGTATTTTAATATGTATCGTGTTATTTTATTTTTGTATTATATTATTTTATTTATTATTTATTCTTTATTATATAGTAAATATTAAGTATGTATGTATATTTTTACAGTTAGTAAATATGCAAATAAATAAAATAAATATTAATAATCGTTTATATATAGCGAAACGATATGAAAACTAGACAGGTAGTAAAATCAAGCGTTAACAAAAAGTGAAGCCGTTATGGTTTTCCTCTGCGCACATTTTTTTGAAATAACTAAAATTAAAAATTATCAAAATCCCCGAAACTAAAAAACCGATGACCTTCAAACGGCTGAACAGATTTTCTTGAGACATAGCTAAGAGCACTCTCGATTAAGGCAACTTTAAAACGAAAACAACTTAATCAAAATCGGTAAATCCGTTCAGAAGCTATGATGCCACAGACAGACCGACACACAGATACACATATACACACACAAAGTACATACATATAACACCCCTCTGTTTTCGTCGGGGGTTAAAAAGACCGTAATTTAAATTTAGTTTTTGGTAGTACACTGAGGACTACTAGATATAGTACAACCATTGATGCAATGTTTCTACAATTCGTAACTCATGTACTCGTAACTTCTAACGTTCATGTAACGTATTTTAGTTTCCACAAACCTATTGTCACAGTATTTAATAAAGTTAAAGTTTATTAAATAATAATAATAATGTCTTCCAGACCGCATTTCGATTACGGTGGCCAGCCTCAACGGAGACTAGCCATCGGCGCAGGACAGGATTATAGTGCCCAAGTGTATGCGCTAGCACAGGTGCACTCTCTATTCCCTCACTCTCATAGTCCGATGGGGCGGTAAACCGACACGACCGGAGAGAGATCAGGCGCAGGACCAACGGCTTTACGTGCTTTCCGAGGCACGGGGGTAAGACACCGCCGACTACCTGACTCCGGGCAGCTACTGAGAATTTCTTGTTCCTGTTTTTTTGACCTGTCTGCGAACCCGGGACCCCATGATCAGCAGTCGCGTTTTACGATCACTAGACCAACCAGGCAGGTAAAGTTTATTAAATACTGTCTATCTATATCTATATCCAATGACAATAGGTTTACCATTTATGTTATACGCTTTATCAAATCAATATAAATAAATATAAGGGATCATTTACTTCCTTTGCCTATTGTAAAGTATATTTTAAGATAATCGTTTTCAGGAGTAAACGCCAGTCACGCGTCTGAGCTTACACGCACAATTGTTTTGTACCTTTTATCTTTATTACTCATTTATAATATTTATGAAGTGATTGTTTACACCTGCCACAGTTTCTCAAATCATCCAAGGTTGACTGGTAGAGAATGGCCTAAGGCATTAAGTCTGCCCTTTATATCCAAAAAAAAAAAAATCAGTATTGTCCAAGATCTCAGCCCCCTCTCTCCCAGACCTATGCCATTTTAGTATTATTTTGAGGAGCTTGAAAGCAGGGCACCTTTACCCTTTACAGGTAGCAAGTACAAAAGGTACATTATAAACTTACTTCCTACGTGTAAATATGATAGTTGGTTGTTCCAGCGCGCCGGCAATTTCGACGACAGTGCGATGTACTCGTACTTATCTTTCTTTTCTTTAAAAAAAACATTGTATCGTGGAGGCAGTACACAGACATTTTTTTTTTATAGGAGAAGGGGGCAAACGAGCATGCAGCTCACCTGATGGTAAGTGACTACCGCCGCCCATGAACAACTGCAACACCAGGGGAAGGAATTGCAGATGCGTTGCCGGCCTTTTAAATAGGAGTAGGCTCTTTTCTTGAAGGTCCCTAAGTCGTATCGGTCCGGAAAAATCGCTGGTGGTAAACTATTCCACAAGGAAGTTGTGCGAGGAAGAAAACATCTTCTAAATCGCACAGTGGTGGACCGCCAATCATCCAGATGGTGTGGATGGTATCGGAGTTCTGCCGCGATGTGCGTTCGTGAAATTTGGCGGCTGGGATTAATCCTAACAATTCCTCAGAGCACTCCCCGTGGTAATGCGAAAGAAAATGCAAAGAGATGCAACATCTCTTCGCAGCGCCAATGAATCGAGCCGATCGGAAAGGACTCGGTCGTCGACGATTCGAGCCGCTCTGCGCTGGATGCGGTCAAGTGGAAGTAGCTGGCACTGGGAGCCCCAGCCCAGAGGTGGGAACAGTATTCCATGTGAGGCCGAACCTGCGCCTTGTAAAGTTGCAGGCGTTGTGCCGGCATGAAATACAGACATAAATTGCACAAGGACAAACATCCAGATTCCTAACAATTATTTATAGGCCATTCAAATTCTTCTTTCGCGCGGGCTTCGAACCCGCGGCCCTTAGCGCTACAACTCATTGCTACGCCACTGCGCCACGGAGCTGTTAACTTATGCGCATAGATCTCTCATTTTACTGCCCTCGCGTACATACGAGGAGCAATCCAACAGTAATGATAATGAATATTAAACTCGGTGATTATAGTTAAAAAAATAATTTATTTTTCTACATAGTCTCCTAACAAGTCAATGCATTTAGTCAGTCTTTTTTCTAAACCCAGAATTCCCTTAGAAAACAAATCTTTATCTTGACCCTCCAAAAAGCCTCAACAGCGTCCATCATTTCGCTACCGTCTGCAAATTTCTTACCACGAAGGTGTTCCTTGAGCCGAAGAAATAGATAGAAGTCACTGGGAGCTAGATCTTGCAAATATGGGTGTTCGAGCAGTTCAAATCCCGTTTCTTGAATGGCAGCCTTCGCAACTGCGACTTTGTGAGCCGGAGTGTTGTCTTGGTGAAAAAGCACTCCAGCTCGCAGTTTGCCGCGTCTTTTTTCCTTAATAGCCTCCCGCAATCTTCTTATTTGGCCTGCGTAGTAAGAGCCCGAAATAGTGGCTCCCTTTTCCAAATATTCCAAATATTCCGTCCCAAAAACGGATGCCATAACCTTTCCGCCGAACTTGACACTTTGAATTTCTTCGGCGTCGGTGAGGAGGCTCGTTGTTCAGCTAAAAAGGCTCCCAAAAGAAGTCGTTGCCAACTATGTTCTAAAACTGACAATAAAACACCTTTGATTTGTGTAAATTGTAAGAAATTCGTATGTAAAAAACATTCTAATACAGTAGTTCTATGCACCCAGTGTAATAAGATATAATTTCATTTACATTTTTTCTTACATATTGCTCAGTCTCTTTTTATATAAATGTCTAACAACATTGTATATTATTTTTATATTACATGTATTAAATTAAAATGTATATAAAAATTAATAGTAATTCTGTAGAAATAAATATAATATGTCAAATAAATCCATTACACATTTGTATCTTTATTTTTTGTTCATTTTTCAGTATAATTCTACTACTGGGTCAAATCTGACCCGAAGCACGGCATCATTTGTAAAATTAAAGACCTCATGAAGGTTAATTACACCACTCGATAGCTAAAGGACCAAAGAATTCGTTACGTTAAATAAGGACTGTGAGGCATCGCATGCGGCGGAGGGGGGAGCGTCGTCATTTTGAGGTCGTTTAGTAGCGTCACATAATTACCGTTTGATATAAATTTTGACTTGGAGAAGCTACGACGTTCGTTTAGAGTTCCAATCGTCAGGTATCGTCAAGATCTATCGATTGCATATATAAATCATTTGTATGCTATAGGAATATATTTGATGTTACAGTAAAAAAAATAAAAAATAATGCAATGTCGGTCTATACTCGTCAAAAAGCCAAATCAAAATATATACACTGCCGGCCAAAAGTTTAAGACCACCTTAATTAAAGTAGGAAAATTAAATAAAACTACAATAAAATGTTAAATGTTTAATTAAACTGTTAAATTATCCAGTAAAACACTTTTTGACAATCAATATACTTGAAAAGCGTAAAGAAATATTAACAGTCCATGCTAAAAAAGGCTATAGTTAGCTAAACTGATTTTTCATCAAAAAATCCTCCTTTGCATTCTATGACTTTTTTCACAAGTCTCGGCATACGGGCAATCAATTTGTTGATAGTGTCTTGTGATATATTGCTCCAAATTACGGACGTTCCTATCAAGCTCTTCCCACAAAAGTTCAATGGGATTGAGATCCAGGCTCTGAGGAGGCCAAACCATGTTTTTTAACACCCCTTGTGCCTCTTTCTCTTCCAAATATCCTTTGCATAATTTTGAGCCCATTGAGGCCCATTGCATCCGTTTTTTCTTGTTTTGTGGCCTTAGCAGAGGTTTTCAAACAGCGACACGACCATACAATTTTGCATCTCTCAGTCGCCGTTTTACTGTAGTCAATGATAAAGGTTTAACTCGGGTTTTGTTTACTTCAACGCGGATTTCCGGTGCTGTTAAGCGTCGATTTCACTTGCTGGTAACAACAATGAAATGACCTTCACTTGACGTGGTAGCTCTCGGCCTTCCCGAGCGTAGACGATCTTGAAAAGTGCCTGTCTCCCTGTGTCGAGTTATTGTGCCATGAACACAAGTTTTCGATAACTTCAATTGTAAAGCAATCTCACGTTCGGATTTGCCTTCATTATGTAAAACAACGATGGCAGAACGCACTTCTCTGCTAATTTCGCGTGCTTTTCCCATTTTAAGACGTCCACCACAAGTTTAGACTAATTGAGATTGTTTGTGAACAAAACCATGTAATAGCAAGTCAGAAATACGTGTTTTTAGAAGATAAATAATCCTAATTAGTGACCAATGGGAAACAAAAGCAAAGCAATTAGTTATCAGCACATCATAAAAATATTATTACGACTCTACCACCTGGCTCTAACGCAGTGTTTGTCGGTGTTTGAAAACAATACATGTTTATTGTCCAATAACTTGAAAGTAAATAAAAGAATGACTTCTTTAGATATTCGATATTAACAATAGAATATAGTACATTTCTTTTATTTATCTTATAGGATTTCGTTACAATTTATAGATAATTATGTTGCTTAAGTGTGGTCTTAAACTTTTGGCCGGCATTGTAAATCGTATACGGTTGGAAAAGGCTTCTCAAGACCAATCGAGTGAAACCCATAAAACACCATATGATAGAGTGAAGCGGTGTAGGGAACGTTAAATAATGAAGGCGTTCAAGCGGATCAACGGCACCACCAGTACATCTGCAGCAGTGGCGGCTGAGCCTTTGCAAGTGGATGATGTCATTGCTTCTATATCAACGCAGGACTGTATAGACATCGATTGTGTGCGATTGCCGATTATGAACGTGCACGTTTTACTACTATTTTTGTCAACAATCCATTCGGACATAAGTGTGATGTGTGTGACAGTCTATGGTTTCTGCGCTCATTGAAGCCACCAAAGATGTATTTTCTTTAAAAAAATACACTTACCGCTGCTTAGTAATACCTTCCCAGAAGAGACAGTGGCTGACTTCAAACTGTGCGGTACGTGCAAGAAATCACTGGACTCTGACAAAGTCCCCACGTTGTCACGTTCAAACGGATTTGTGTATCCACCTAAGCAACATGGGTTGGCTGCATTTTATCCAATCAGTGCACGTCTAGTATCACTGCGTCTACTATTCATGCAGATACGTTGGTTGCGTTACGGCGGCAGCTACGCTATCATCGGACAAGTCATTAATGTACCCGTCGTAATGTACTCGTAATGTACCGCCGTAAGTAGTGTTATTCAACATATCCCGTGAATAAGAATCGGAATCATGATAGGTGTCCGCATTGGCGGCATAAGTATACAATTGTAGTTCATCCCAGTGGTCTACAGCATATCAGAAAATAGCAGTCCTGACTTGCGACGCCACCTCAAAGTCTATTTCTTCATACATTAAATATGTCAAGGAATGGAAGAGGCAGGAACCATCTCCCGGCATATGAACCACACGATGACGGCGGGGTCCCAGCTCTACTTCAAGTAAAACTATTTCACAATCCATGTTCACTTAAATAAGTAGCAAAATCGACAACGTTCAAACTAATGAAATATACCTACCTATACCGTTCTGAATAAATTTTAAACGAATACTGGATTAAATGCAACTTTCTGCCTACTACATCTAAGTAAGTATTCCGAAAATTTTGCATTCAACAAGACAATCGACAATCGACGCGCTCGCTGTCAAGGACAATTATTTTTAGCTACTACGCGGGGACAGGGGGCAGGAATTTATTATCTTAAATTGTAATTTTTCGTTTAATCTTTTACGTCTAGCTGCTTTGCGGTTAACTTCAGGATGAGAGGCTGAGTATCGTCCAACTGTCTCACGGTTGACCTCCGGATGTGAAGCTGAATATCGCGCTACAGATTCGCGATGTTGTACAGCGTGCGATTGAGTATAACTTAGAACCGTATTTTTTCGTTCTTCAGGATGATTTTTTTAAATTTGTAATAAGAAGTCTGTGTACTTGTATAATTTTGAGATCTCTAGCATAAAATTAACTTTGTATGGGAAAACCCATAAACAAACTTCCATCCCCTAATTTAATGGGTGGAGGGTGATTTACTAAAAATTCTGAATTATGTATTTTATTATTATTTTATAACAAGAAGTAACAAGGAGTCCCTATATCAATTTTCAGACCTTTAGCATCAAAATTTGCGGAAGTCTCATACAAACTGCCATCCCCTAGTTTAAGAGGTTGGGGGTAAAAGTTCCAAGTTTTAGAATTTTTTTGTTGTTTGTGTACTAATACTAGCTTACATACCAAATTTCAGCTTTCTAGGACTTCAGGAAGTACCCTAAGAATTTTGATGATCATCAGTGAGTCAGTGACGAAATCGTTTTTTTTTAGATATCAATAAAATCTAAAGTATAAGAGCTGTGCAATTCAAACTTTATATGTTTAATAACAAATTGACATCATATCCCGACTGTTTTGTTTATCTGGTATTTAAAAAAAGTTATTACAGCTCAAGAGCAAAAAGAACAATTGAGACAAAAGTAGAGAGAGAACCGCAAAAAAGTAGAAGAAAGTATGCCATCAAAATCGCAAGTGGCAACGCAAAGTACAAAAAATATCACAGATTTGCAAATTATGTATAATTTGTAAATCTGTGATATTTTTTCACATACAATACTTTGGACAAACTTTCTAAGGAGATCTGGTTGATTAGAAAATAAAATAGAAAATAAAATTTTATGACTTGACATAATATAAAATAACTCAAATAGTGTCAATTAACAAGTCTGGTATCATTAGCTATAAATTAAAACTAAAAAAATAATGTTCTCTCACATAAACTAGTATCTTTCAGTCAGTTGCACTGAAACAAAATAACAAACGTAAATCAATCTTAAAAACTAATACGGCACATTTTGTAATAAGTCTTATTTTTCAAAAACGTTCAATGGTTTATCAAAATCATAGTATACCCGTTTACCGTTCAGTATAATTTTGGGTTGGGAACAATTTTCAAAATATTATCATAGGGTCGTAAAAATATCAGTTTTTGCCAGTACTATCTACAGTCTTATAAAATATAATCTTGAATTCTCCCTCTTTATCTAGATCACTTTTAGCGACACCTAGGTAAGTATAATGTTTGTTTTAACAGTGGAAACTTTTACTAAAACATGAACTTCGTCTGATATCTTTAATGGATGAATGTTATCCTTTTAAATTAGCTGCTTTTCTTTTATGTTAGAAACTGATGGTTAGGCAAAGTTAGCAATAAGCTCGTCGTCAGAGCTGAAAGTTGAGGAATAAACCGTATTGTAGTAAGTTCTTTTATGTACGGAAACAATATTAGATAATATGT
This sequence comes from Parnassius orleans, assembly GCA_029286625.1. Lineage (NCBI taxonomy): Eukaryota > Metazoa > Arthropoda > Insecta > Lepidoptera > Papilionidae > Parnassius > Parnassius orleans. Next base: position 473,474 of record JAGSMP010000348.1, on the reverse strand, counting down.
TGGATAGTACTTCTTACTCGTTCAAATAATTGGTCTCATTGGGAACACGAACTGGTTGATATGTTTTTGGATTCATGCAAGTGCAAAACCCTCTTTGGCAAAAACAACTAACTAATGTCTGTTTTTGTTTCATCTGATCAAAGCCCAAAGCTTCACGCACAATATCAGTCTTCATTTTTGAAAAAAATCATTTCAAGGCTATCTTTTCTTTTACTGTCTTTAAGCTCTTGTAATTATCTTTGATGGCATTGGATAACGTAAAATATATATTATGTTGAGAATCATTGCTTGACTTTTAGCTTTAGATTTTTCTACATAATGCAGATCTGTCTCGTCGTATTTGTCTTCGATCTCTAGGCCTAGGTGAAACTGGAGTTCCCGAACGTGGGGTGGAAGCTGGTGTAATGTCCGTAATTTGTTGAGCAACTTTTTGACGTTCTGCGCGTTTCTTATTCGCAGGCTTCCATTTACGCTTGGCAGCTCTATGCTCTCGCTGTCATATTTATACGAGTGTTTTTTTCGTGTGGCTCAAGGTGTTTTATTTTGGCTGCAGCATTTTTATGGGGTCCTGCTTTAACTTAAGCCTAAAGCGACGTTGCTTTGAAAAGCAACGTCGCTTTAGGCTGAACACGCTGAAGCGTGTGTAAAAGCCATTTAGTGTAGAAGTTTCTTACTGAAAAAAAAAAAGATAATTATGGTATTTACTAACTTAAAAAATACACATAAAAGGTAACGCAGTGTAGCAGTAACGCAGTTGTAAATATTTGATTACATCGTTAATGTGCACTTAATGGAAAAATAAAATGCAAACATTTTGTCACTGTCATAACCGATACCTAATTAATTATGTTTGAGAATAATAATAATAATGTAAATATCGTCAGTACTTACCATTCGACGGCGGTAACTCAGCGGCCACGCAATAAACACACGCACTTCTCTCAACAACTGTGAAGCGATTGATTCGGCAATTCGGCTAGCGTGCTCCCCCCGCGCAGCGGCTATCAAACATTCGTTTGAGTTACAACAAGTCGAAAAAAATGTCGTACATTAAATTTTAAATATACTTAATTTAAGGTTTATTTTCATATAGCAACGCAAGGTAGTTAGGATTATATTCTTCTTTGGGGACACAGTGCAAAGTATTTTTTATTTTATTACACGTTTTAGGTAAAAAATATCTATTTCAATTGTAATAAGGTCGAAAACGTATATTTTTTACAATGATATTTAGGGACAATGCCATCTAGAAGATATTATGAGAGGTTGTTCTTTATATCATGAGACTCGTGCTCAAGGACAGTAATATTTTGTATGAAAAACAACTGCATTACTATGAATGACAACGTTGTTACCGAAATTTTGCGAATAAATAATATAAAATTTTGATTATATCTTATTTTGTTAAGTGTCGAATTAGTGTTAAAGAAGACAATCGTTTTGGGCCCACTAGAAACTTTAACGTAACTTAATTTTATTGCACATAAAAGATACCAATTTATTATAGTAAACGGCCTAAAGATGTTATAAAATGTAACCGGAATCATAAAATCTGAAAAGAAAAGTTCTTTTGATATTCGTGAATTAGCTAATGTAATATGAAAAAATACGTATAAAGAAGAACGAACTACTAAAAAAATTTCCATCAACCTTAAAGTACCTATAAATGCTGAAAACTTTCTTTTATATTATTAATTATTGACCAGTGCACTATTTTAACTTATAATACCGGTGAAAACTACTAGACAATCGCTTTTAGTTTGTTTTAGGTTATTGTGATATTCATATTTTAATTGTTCATTTCTCAGTATTCCTGTTAGATACGGTTAAATAATATTACTATTGTAATCTATTGGTTATAAGGAATAAACCGACATGTGTTTCATTGTTACGGCTGGTTACGATGGTGGGCCCATTCTCAATACAAAAAGAAATTGTCTTCTTTATGAATTGATGAACTTACAGTTTGTTTTAGTACTGTTTTCCCATGAAAAGTAAAATTCACCCTAAGGAACCGGTTTTCAGGCATCAAAAAGTATTTTGGCCCAAATAACAAATCCTAATCGTCATAAAATAGATGGACTATAATTAATTTGAGATCCGTGTAATGTTGCTAATCAACTAAAAATTTGAATTCCTTTTGGTACAGCAATAATTATAGTTGCGGAAGTAAAGTAAGCTCGAGTATCAATATCTATTCCTACAGTAAATATATGATGAGCTCAAACAATAAATCCTAATAAACCAATTGCTATTATAGCATAAATTATTCCTAAACATCCAAAAGTTTCTTTTCTTCCTCTTGTGAAATAAATAATATAGGACTGTTACTTTTTTTAATGCGCTATCGTCATCATTACAGCCATTCACAAGTCCACTGCTGAACATAGGCCTCCCCCAAGGAATACCACTTAGCACGGTCCTGAGCCACATGCATCCATCGACTTCCTGCACATCTTAACAGGTCGTCACTCCATCTAGTGAGGGGGACGCCCTACACTTTGACCGCCGCTACGAGGCCGCCACTCGAGAACCTGTTTTCCATATCGGTTGTCGGTTCTTCGAACTATATGACTGGCCCATTGCCACTTCAGCTTACTAATCCGTTGGGCTATGTCGGTCGCTCTAGTTCTACTGCGGATATCCTAATTTCTAAGTTTATCACGCAGAGAAACCCCGACCATAGCCCTTTCCATAGCTCGCTGAGCGACCTTGAGCGTCCTCATACGGCCAGCAGTGAAGGACCACGTCTCAGTTCCATAGGTCATCACTGGCAACACGCACTGGTTGTACAGTCTCGTTTTCAAGTTTTGAGGTATACCTGACGAGAAGATGTGCCGTAATTTCCCGAACGCTGCTCAGCCAAGTTGAATCCGTCGATTGACCTCTCAGCCGAAGTTGGACTTACCTAGTCGGACTATTTGTCCCAGGTAAACATACTCCTCAACGATATCTTCAAGCTACTCAAAAATCTTAACAATTCCAGAAGCCATTTCATTTCCGCCTCGACCTGCCACGGTCTCAACCCACATAAAATACCAACTTTCTTTGGGTGCTGAATCTATAATTGTGAAGTTAAAAAGTCCACAACTTTCTGTAGTAGAAACTCTGCCCATTAGTTAAATAAGGTGTGGGTAAACATTTTTGACGGTCTACTGTCAGCATTTTCTTGGCACCGTAGCTTTCAATAGCTGCAACTTTATCAAAACCTTTCAAACTGTATCGTAGACTGCTTTCCTCAAGATGTTTATTATGTAGAGCTTTCATATTATTCTTTTCAGTTTTATCTGTGGACTTTTTGTATTTGAAGACAAACATATCATAATCATCACAAGTATCATTAGCAGGAGGAATGAAACCGAGATTAAACTCTGTATTAAAAATATGTCTGTATAGCCACGCTTTGCCATATTCTCTTTTGGTATACCCTATTTAGCACAGAACTCTACATACAAGGAATATAATTTATCAATATTCTGGTGGCTTCCAAGATACTGTCTTTCTGTTCTTTTTTTTTACGTGGGGAAATCCTAATGGACTGCCTCCGCCTGGGGAAAGGCGGAGGGGCGTGCCGGACTCTTACCGGCTAAAACCACCCCGATGTCTCCTCACACGTGCGCGCGCGGGGCCGCGGGATTCAAATTCTTCTGCAGCCCCACACTAGTGTTTGCCCGCTCTGTCCAGGCTCGTCTCCTGCACGGGGTAGTGAGGTGTTCAACTACCCGTGCATCGCCTCAGAGGCGCGCGCCGACACTCGCGCGATCCTCCACCTCAGGTCCATCGAATAGAGGCGGGGCTTCCCAAGTCCCTCGCCCTGGACCCATTCATGGGGGCCGGAAAAGGCGTCGTCCGCCCTTCTCCTGCTCTCGGTGCGCCTTCTGCGGCCGGGAAGGTCGAGATCTCCTTTCCCGTTCCGCAGTTTCCTTCTGCGACATCACGTCTCGCAGAAGGACACCACCGCGTCCCACGACTCTGCGCTACCGACCATCTTCCGCACTAAGGCCGGCAGCGACAGATCGCCTCCTACTTCATTTGTGAGGACACGGCGCTGCTCCTCCCAAGCTACACACTCGGCGAGCGTGTGTTGCGCCGTGTCCTCCCGCAATGGACGCAGTGGTGGCACCGAGCGTCCGGCTCTGTCTATGCGGCACAGGTATTGCCGAAGCAGCCGTGCCCCGATAGCACTTGCGTCATCCTAAACGACAGGGAGCCGTGCCTTCTCCGAGCCAGTCGTCAGTACTGGCGGATCGCCTCGACAGTAGCGAGGCCGGCGGTAGGGCGCAGAAGCCTTTGCCGTCATTCCGCCACCAAGACCTGACGGAGCTCCTCGGCGCAGCGCGCCATTGATATAATGACGCGAGTACTTTCGCCTCAGGTCCCAGGGCGGGGATCCGGCCAGGACGCAAGACGCCTCGTAGGAAATCGTGCGATACCGCGGACGACTCTGACGGCCATCGCCCTTTGCGGTTTACGCAGAATGGCGAGTGCTGGCCTTCATGTCCATCTCACACAGGGCCCCATACAGGGCCATGGACCGCACGATTCTCACGTACAACCGCCTACAGGCGCTCAGGCCCCAAGTTGAAAGCAACGTTGAAAGCGCGCCGCTACACCCATCAGCTTGGGCGCCAGCCGCCGGAAGTGGGGTCCGAATTCCATCGGCTGTCGAGCACCAATCCCAGATACTTCATGGTGGACTCGACAGCTATCCGGGCCCCGCTGACCACGACGTGTGATCCGGAGGCGGCGCGTCGAGGCCATGGAACACGATGGCCTCCGACTTGTTTAGGGCCACCTCCAGGCCCAGGCGCCGGATGCGGTTCAGCACGTGACACCGCAGCCGTGGCAATAACGCTGCCTCCCTGCGAGCTCCCCGGCAGTGATAAGCGTGTCGTCCGCATAACATCAAGTCGGCGGGAGTTCACCTCTCAGCACCTAGTCGTAGCCGATGTTCCACAGGAGCGGTCCCAAGACCGATCCCTGCGGAACACCGCACGAAATGACGCGCCGACCAGCGCCGTCACGTCCCCAATACGTAACGCATCTCTCCTCAAGGTAAGCCCCTATTGTGCGGCGGTGGTAGGGAGGCACGCGATGGTAATTCAGCGCCTCCCGAATACAACTCCAGGGTAGGGTGTTGAAGGCGTTGGAGATGTCTAAAGACACCGCCAGCACTACCCCACCCCGGGATACTGTCTCCTCCGCCAGGGCCCTCACGCGCGTAATAGCGTCTATGGTGGAGCGCCCGCGACTAAAACCAAATTGGTTCTCGTCCAGGTCCGGCCCTCTCTGCATAAGTGGCTGATGAGGCGATCTGCGATGATACGCTCAAAAAGTTTGCCCGCCTCGTCGAGGTAGGCCGGTACGCGGACGGTGAGTCCGCGGGGCGCCCCTCCTTCCTGAGCAGGACCAGCCTCCCATCCTTCTACACACTGGGAAGCTGACCCTGCTCGAAACATGCCGTGAAGAGCCCCCTCAGCTGGGGCTCTAGCTCCTCCAGAGCCAGGACGAGAGCTCGACCAGGAACTCCGTCGGGTCCGGGCGCTGTGTTCTTAGCCCGGTCGCGACACGGCCGCTCTCATCTGCTTGCGTCACCTCGGGGACATCGGTGCTCTCCTCTTCTGGAGAGTTTGTGGCTGAGGCGAAGCCATCGCCGGGGAACGTGTCCCACCGTTCAGGGAAGAGCCGATACCACCGCCTCTAGCAACTGGGGTTGTATGCTTTGTGTTAGTGGAGGCGCCCAGGATGCAACCTGCCCTGTACCCAACGGTAGGGGCGCCCCACGGATCCCGATCTAGGGACCCCAGCAGCTCCTCCTGGCACGCGACTTTGAGTCGCCTATGGCCAGCCACAGAGTCTCCTTAGACGCGCGGTACACCTCATACAGCGCGTCCTCGGCGGAATCCCGTCGACGCCGCCTCCGGTATCGGGTGTACCGGCGACGGGCCGCAACGCACGCTATGCGCAATTGCACGATCTCGGCGGTCCACCAGTACCTGGTGCTAGCGGACCGTTGGCGGACACGTTGCATGGACGCGTCGCAGATCTGCGTCATCGCCCCGCGAAACCATAGCGCCACCGCTTCGACGTCGACAGGGCCGTCCGTCGTCGACTCTCAGATCCAGGACTGGACTAAGGCAGCTTCCTCAGTAGTTCTCTGTCGATGCGCTTAAGCGCCCAACGCGGGCCGTCGTTAATCGGGGTTGTTGGATGGCGGCCGCTCGCGGACTGGGCAGAGACATCGAATCGGATATACCGATGGTCCGACAGCGTCTCCACCTCTGCGGCGACACGCCAGTCGCGGGCTCGGCTGGCGACAGAGGGGCTAGCAGCGAGTCGTCCACTATCGACCCGCGCCGCCGCCGCACGCACGTGTATTCGAACTACGATTCAGAACGACTAGACCAGTCGTCACCGTCCACTCTTCTAGCACCTCGCCCCGGTCAGTGACCGGAGATCCCACGCCGATGACTTGGCGTTGAGATCTCCGAGCACCAGAACGAGACAGTGATAGCGGCCTACGGCGGCGCCCAACTCGACAAGGAAACCTCAAAGTCGGCGAGACTCTTGTTGGAAATACGCCCCTACAATAACGATGCCGCCCGAGACCGCAGCAACCCAGCCGCGGCCCCGAGACAGGTCGATCAGAGTCTCGCCAATAATGGCCACAAACCGTCAGCGCATCCCAACCAGTTGTCACGGGCGGGAATGAAGTACGGTTCGGCGACCACAGCCGTGAATCGACCACTCTGCCATGCTCTGGAGTAGGAGATCCTGAGCTCTGGCACAGTGGTTAATGTTGCCCTGGAGAAAATGGAATTGTGCCGTTACTGACATTCCATTCCCTCGGCAACGGTCCTGGGCCGGGAGTCGGCCGCGGAGCTGCTAGCCTGCGGGGGCAGCGAGGTTAACCCGGCAGGCTTAGTGCTCCTCTTCTTTTCCTTTTCTTTTTGGCCTTGCTGGCAGGCGCCCCACAGGCCCCTCCGCCTACTCTGTGCTCCGCTGGCCTTCCCGCAGCAGAACAAAGGCTGCAGTTAAGCGCCGCGGTGCACAGGGCCGCCTTGTGGCCAGGCTGGCCGCAGCGGTAACAGAGGTCACTACGGTCAACCTCGGTGGTGCAAAAGGGCACGTGCGGCGGCTCGCCCGGACGTGCCCTTTTTCCAGGCACCGGAAGCACCGCAAAGCCCGGGGCTGTAGTAGCTTGGTCCTTGCCGCCACCCAGCCTACCAGCAATCTGCCGCTATCGGCGATCTTCTTCGCCGACGCTACAGGGCACCGAACCCAGACCGCGCCGAGTCCGGTGGCGTCGGTGCGTATATCGCCAGCCCGCACCTTGTCCGGCGGACACTCTCCGCTTCTGGCAACGGCCGCCACCACCTCCTCAGAGGTCACGGAGTCGTTCAGGCCAGCAATCCGCACCTCTGCGGTTTTCATCGGTCTGGAGACCGAACGTCCTCAGGGTTGAGGACCTCCTCATCTTGGCGGCCAGTGCGTCCACCTTTTCGGCACTGCCGCTCACAGTACCAGCCACCTCGAACAGCCGCGCACCCGTGGCAGCCTGCTTGAGGTGACGGACTGAAGCCAAGATCTGATAATTTGATCTTGGCCTTGGCCTCGGCGATGACCGACTGGTACGTCACGCCACGCTCCACAGCTCCGGGCTGCAACGTTAGCGTCACAGCATTGGACCGCGGAACATGCACAGCCGGTCTCTTGCGACCGCCTTTGGCAGTCCGCCGCGCAGGTTTAGGAGCCGTCTTTGCGGTTCCACCTGGGGCGCATGCAGCTGCTGCGGCCTTCTTGGCGGCTTTGCGGGCCTTCTTGCGGCCCACGACTTTCGCCCAGGTCTCACCCTTAGACCCGGCAGTCGTGGGCTGGTCGCTCGGAGGAGCTCCCTCCGCGGGCTTTTTGTTACCCTCCGCGGGCTTCCCCTTTTGAGGCGCAAGTCTCGGCGGCTCCTCAGTCCTCCGCGTGTCAGCCGCTAAAGGCGGACGGAGGATTTCCGCCGGGAGACGCCGAGAAATTGCCTCCAGCCAAGCGTTAACCATGCTCCCGCACTGGAGCATGCAGAGCCGGACAATGCGCTCGACCTCTTCGTCGGTACGAGGGCTTGCCGGTCGCGGTGCGGGAGTCGGGGCCACTACAGGTGCGGCATCGGTGGACGTGCGTCGCTGCTGCTGCTCGCCTAGCGCCGCGACTTGCCGCCGGAGGTCCTCCAGGTCATTTCTGAGGTGGCTGTTTTCCTCTTGCATCTTTGCGACTTCGTCGGAGGTTGTCCTGTTGAGGAGGATGCCGACCGCTTCCTTGATATCCGCGGCAGCCTCGTTTAAGCCACGGGTGAACGTTCCCTTCAGGCTGCCGGATTTGGTGGCAACCTTCAGGACTAAGTCCACCCCATCCAGAGCCAGCTGGCTCAAGGCAACCGCAGATGGCTCTCCCCCTTCCGCTGCAAGAGCAGCTAGTCGCTCGCGAGCGCGTCGGGCCATTTCCGATACTTCGTCGGCCGCGACGGCTTTGCGCTGCTCCCTCTTGGAGGCGTTGAGCTCCGCCTTTGAGCTCCCCAGCGAGGCACAGCTTTCACCGCCATCGCCAGGGTCCTCCGTAGTGAACCCCATGTCACTCTCTGATTCACTAGCCGCCGAGGTATTGGAGCACACGAACCGTCCGTGCTTATCCCTCCGCGGCTGCGACGCACTCGCCCCTCTCGGTGGCTGCCTACCCCTCCCCGAAGTCGGCAACTTGGGGGCCGGCAGACCTTCCTCATCTGAAGACCGGCACACTGGACGTTTCCTAGTGGAAGACGTCCCACGCGACCGATTTCCACCGCTTCCAGTATCCGATCCAGCCTGCTTTTCGACCTCTACTGTTTTCAAGTATTTATCTCTTTCCATTTTTATCCCACGAGTGTGGAGAAAATAACAGTCCATCTGAGCAGCGCCTCCTTTGCCCGGATAAGCCTATGCGTAACCCGTCAAGGGTGTTGGCCGGTACCCCAATGGGGGCAACGATAACGACTGAACATTTATCCATCAGCCATGCAGCTCCTCACGGCGTGCCACGCTTGAGCTTCGGGTGATTTTTTAAAGAGGTTATCACTCTCACTTATGACTCTAGGCGGTTGAGCCAAGAGCCCTCGGCCCTTTAGGCACCGCGAGACGTGATCCACGACACGCCAGAAGGATTCCGAGGTTCGAACGGTAGCAGAGTCGATACGGGTTCTTCCCATGCCTGCCCAGAGACCGGGTGAGGGAACACTGAGCCCATTCAGTTTCCGGTGTGGTCCTGAAAATCCCGCGATTACGGGTTGCCCGGCGTCGGCAAAAGCCGAGTGCACCTGGCACCTCACCACGCATGTCACATTCTCTGTTCCTCTCATCGGAGGATACAGGAAGCAACTAGTAGGCCCTCCATTATCCAAACAAGCCCTCACCCAGCCAGTTTTGGTCCGCGACGGTTTCCGCTACCACCCATATCTGAGTAGCGTTTCCCTATCCGCCACCTGGGGACGCGCCCGATGGGAGCTCTGGCAACTGTATCGTAAACTGCTTTCCTCAAGATGTTTATTATGTAGAGCTTTCATATTATTCTTTTCAGTTTTATCTGTGGACTTTTTGTATTTGAAGACAAACGTATCATAATCCTCACAAGTATCATTAGCAGGAGGAATGAAACCGAGATTAAACTCTGTATTAAAAATATGTCTGTATAGCCACGCCTTTGCCATATTCTCTTTTGGTATACCCTATTTAGCACAGAACTCTACATACAAGGAATATAATTTATCAATATTCTGGTGGTTTCCAAGATACTGTCTTTCTGTTCTGTTTCAACTAAAATGGCTCTCATATCGTGCTACCTTGTCAATGTGTTTTTGTACTGTTTCTTTAACTATCTCTGCTGTTTGTGTGTGGATGTGTTCCTCGTCTATCTGCTTGAACAAATCCTTGTGTAGATTTTTTATCGCGTTTCTTGGCAAGGTATTCAGAAAAAGCTTTTTGCAAACCTTTTCAACTTTTTCATCAATTATAAATGTATAATATAATGTGTATGCTCTTTTAGGTGGTTGGTCAGAATAACGGCGTCTGGATCTAGCAGTTTGAACTTCTGAGACTCGAGATATAGTAAATTGTCATTTTAAATCCCACGTCATCTCTTCCGCGTAATACTTCTGAAATTTTTTTAACCCTCCTTTTATCCCTCACTTGTGCTAAATTTTTCAATTTAGCACAAGTGAGGATATATTAAACCTACTATTTAATTTATTATACCGAGTGACGATGAAGTTATCACATTAAATGAAAAGACGTATCCTACATAAAGTTCTTTAAACATACACAACTAAAAAAAAAATATAACAATTAACATTCTAGTCGCTGTAGCATTTTTTTCGTTTTAATATTAAACAACATCATGTACATGCATACAGATATCACCTGATGAATAGTAGAAGGTCAAAGACCCATGGCCTTTGAAGGCGAAGATACCTAGTTTAAACGTTGCCAATCCGAAATAATGAAATAAAGTAAAAAATCAAGCAAAAAATATACTTACGCCTAACAACTTAAGTCATAATTTTATGCGCGAAATTAAAAACAAAGGGACCGCGCGCTGCGGGTGTGTGAAAACAAGTTCAAGCGAAAAATTTACTTATAGTAAAGGACTTAAGGCATAATTCTCTATGCGCGAAGTGACAAGAAATGGGACGGGGTGTCGAAATTCATATTTCTCTGGCGCGTGCGACGATTAGTAACAAAGTACCTAAGTCACTTAGTCCGACGCCGGCGTCCTTGGGGATGGTTCATGAGTCGCTTGACCTAATTTTCGTTTTCGCGTACACGTCCTTTGAGTTTTAATTGTTGTTTTTGTTTTGTGGACATTTTAATAAGTTTCTTAATTTGTTTGTGATAGGACACGTTGATACGGTAATAATAGTTGTGATAAGAAGGTGGTGTGACAGTTTGTGCGAAATTTGACGCTTTCTTTTACTGTATTGTATTTATTGTTTGTGACAGGACACGTTAATAATACGCTAGATAATCATATTTAATAACTTAGTGGTGCGACAACCCGTGCGCAATTGCACGCTTTTATTTTTAACGTCTTAACTTTTTAAATTTTAAGATGCCTCGTATCAATTTTACGTGATCGGAATAGATTGATATGATTTTTTTTGAGAATTTGATTTGTTTTGATTATTAAACTTGAGTGATTTCAAGATTGAAGTGATTATTTGGATAAAAACTATACCATGAAATTTGTGATACGTTGATAACATCGGATTAGCATTGCCCTACGCGTGCCTAATTATGGGCAAGTGTAGGTATTATAATACCTATGTCGATGGCGCGTGAGAACTGAGCGGCGTTGCCGCTTTACAGGTCACTTCAGGTCAGTAAACTAATATTATCAAGGATGATTTATTTCTTGTCAATTTTTACGCTATTTATTTTGTTTGAAAAATGCATTTTTATTTTCTTTTATTATTGTTTAATTTATTATTTTAACAGATATATATGAACTTGTATTAACTGCTGTGCTATTTAACGTGATAACCTAAGCGCCACCCAGTATAGATGTTTTGATTGACAGGCAAATTGTTTTTCTTAAATTTGGTTTTACAATATGGAATATTGAAAGCAGGTAGAATTCTACGTTTTAGTGTCTGAGGGGCAGTGTATGGTAAAGTGCTGTGGGTTCGTATAGCACTCTTTAAAATGTACATTTGGCGGGTTGTTAAGATTTGTGTAGTTCGTGAGTTGAGAAACGGATTGGTTTAAAGAACATCACTTTCAGTAATGCTCTCTGAGCCCTTTCAAGAGTTATTAAATAGGACTTAGCTGCTCCACCCCAAGCTGTAATGCAGTAGCTTAAGACAGATTGGGCTAGAGCTTTATACGTACATATAAGGATTTTATTATCTGCGACATGTCTGAGCCTTCTAAAAACCCACATAAGCTTTCTTACCTTGTCAATGGTACACTCAATTTGTTTGTTCCATATAAGATGCTGGTCGATAGTGATACCTAGATATTTAATAGTAGACGATCTAGCAATATCAACACATTGACAATTTTTCACCTGGTGTTGGGAGCAGCTATGAATTTTGAGAGCAAAGTCCGAGTGTGGTAAGGTAGATTTTCGTATCGTAAAAGGAACAAATTGGGTTTTTGATACATTAAGTGTTAATAGATGTGATCTTAAGTAATTTGATATATGTCGTAATCCTGATTCAGTCGTAATTCTAAGAGAATCCCAACTCTTTTCACTGAAAATCAGCGCGGTATCATCCGCATAGGTAAATATATCGCAATTGGGAAGTTTGAGGCAACAGAGGTCATTCACATATATCAAAAACAATGTCGGTCCGAGTACACTGCCTTGTGGAACGCCGTAAGTAATGGGAGATGACTGGCTGATAACGTCACCAAGTTTTAGATGCTGTAGGCGATTCGTTAGGTAGTCTGTGAATAGCTTATGGGGTGTCCCTCTTATGCCAATGTGATATAGCTTATGTAATAATATTGGAATTGAAACAGAGTCGAACGCCTTTGCAAGATCCAGGAAGACGCCGACACATTTATAGCCTGCATCTAGGTGCTTACAGATAGTGTCGGAAAGTGCCAGAACTGCGTCTTCAGTGGAGACGCCATTTCTGAAGCCAAATTGATTATTTGATAGCAAGCTGTTTTTGTAAAGGAATTCGTTAATGCGGTTGTTAATAAGCTTTTCCAAAATTTTTGCCAGAACTGGAAGTACAGAGATAGGCCTATAATTTTCAATTTCATCTTTATTTCCACTTTTATAGATGGGTGTAACAATAGCTTTTTTGAAAACAGAGGGGAAACAGCCTTTTTCGAAACAGAGGTTATACACATGACAAAGGACAGGGGTGAGATAATTTTTGGCCATTTTAATAAAAGCAATAGGAATGTTATCCCACCCGGGGGCGGAGTCGTTAGATAAGTTACAGATGATTGTATTAACTTCTGCTGTATCTGTTGCTAAAATAACTAAAGAATTGCATGAAGAGGGACTATTAATATTATTTATACCACGAATAGAATTATAAGACATAGAGGACGGTAATAAGTTTTCAGCCAGACGTTTACCTAAGTTAGAGAAGTAATTATTAGCACAATTTGCAACTTCCAACGGTGTGGATTTAAGTGAGAGTAGGTTATGTATGTGGTCATTTTTATTATTGTTTATGTTACATATAGATTTTATTGTTTTCCACAGTAATTTAGGATTTTTATTAGCCCTAGTTAAATTGTTTCTTTCGTGCATTATTTTAAGTTTTCGAACAAGTTTACTACAATAATTTCTATAACGTGTATAGGTTACTTTCAAGATTTCGTTATACGGATTCTTTTTTAATTTTAGATGAAGTTTGTCGCGATTGCGAAGGCAACGTAAAACTCCTGGGGTTATCCAGGGCTTGATATGTCTCTTTCTTGAAGGGACACTTTTTATAGTTTGGTTGTTTTTAATCGCAGTGGAGATTTTATTAACCAAAACCTGGGCAGCTTCAGAAGGGTCTGTTATTGTTAATATATCAGGTAAGTCCGCCTTAATGTCATTCAAAGTGGCATCAAAATTGATTGATATTTTGGTTTTAGAGCCAGATTGCGTCGCAGAGGTTCAAACATCACGTCAAGAATGACTGTACTGTGGTCAGTGGTAGGGTTAGTAAGAACAAGTGATTTAGCAGGGTGAGACGTTTTCAGCATCATGTGATCATAGCTCATTTTATCACGAGTTGGGAGCCTGTGAGCTGGGAGTATCCCATAATAAGCGAGTGATATTAAATAGTTATGACAGTTTGGATCTTTGGAATCGATTTTGATGTCGATGTTTATGTCACCCGTTATAATAATATTCGGATAGCAATTATATTGTATGAGAAGAGATTGAAGGGAAGATACGAATTCGTCAGTATTTATAATAGATGGAGTGCGATAAATGCCGATTATAACAGTATCGTAAAGAAATTGTCTAACAGTTTCGCCTATACGGTCACTACATTTTAATTTGCAAGCACAAACTGGTTTCATCTTCTTTTTAGAACAACTTTTCCTTTCTTGGAAGTATGGATTTCTCTGATTGCGCCTAGTTTAAATTTATTTTATTAAATTGCATTTCCATTTTAATTTATTTAAAGTTCTTTTACGACTCTTTATTACAGAAATTTGTGGTGATATCTCTCGCTGAATATCTAAGGGAGTATTGTTTAGCGATTGAGTCGTTCCGTTTTCCCTCATATTTTCCAGGTCATCGATGGACGACCTATCTGATTCTTCTGGTATAGTTACCTGTCTTCGTTTTCAAATTCACAATCTGTATAGTCTTCATCAGTGTTTGGATAATACTCTTCGTCTTTTTATTTACATAATTTTCCTTTAAATTATATAACAAAAATATTTTTGAGACCATAGCAACATAGAATGTGACAAGTGGTGTCTGTAGTATTTTATAGGATTTTATAAGGCCTATAAGCTTTACTATGTATGCAAGTCTTTGATCATGTTATAATACTGCAACTGTTAACTGTGATTTACCTCTCAAGAAAGTAGATATGTTGACTGCGATATTTTTTTGAGCAAACAAGTCTTGTACATTAAACCCTTACACTTAATCTGCTATTATACTGTCCCCTTCATCACACATATTTAACAATGAGCTACCTTCAATCATTCGCCGGTCACTGGTTGCCTCCCCATTACATTCAGAACAATAAGACAGCAGACCGCCTGGTGTAGAGCCCACCAAAAACTTTATAGTGTTTGTAGTTTTTTAAGTGCTGTAAGTGGCACTCTGGGATGTAGGATTGTTAGGTTTAGCAATAGGCACTTCTGTTGCATTAATAATAATCCTAGTTTTGCTATTTTTATCTCTAAATATTTGAGGCATATAATAATGTACTAAATCACGTCGAGGCCAAATATCAATATCATTGACCATAACTTATGTACTAAGTGATTCCAAGTAACTATTATATTGAAACCTCTGTTTTGCTTATATTGAACATTTTAGCTATTTCATAATCAGGTTTATTGCGTCTGAGCTTAATCAGTAATATAAGTAATTGATCTTCAATTGGCACACCAATAATTCGACTCCAGTGGTATATAAGATTATATTGGCCATTGGCAAGAGGGTGTTGAGCACTAGATGAAATTTTGAGTAAGATTCTAATCCTGTGTAAAACATGAGTGACTCGTTATCAGTTAATAATAAATCTGTACAAAATGTTTTTAACACAACACTTGTCTGTGTTCCTACTAACTTATAATTGGGGGCAGGAGTTAATCCTCAAGGTTTTCTGCTTCTAGGCACTGTTTACTAGCGATATCCAGAGGGATACACTACTCACTAGCGATATCCAGAGCCTACCTACTAAATACTTTAGCAAAGTTTAAAGTTGCGTATTCATGGTAAACATTTGTGTAGCAACAAAGTTGAATCAACGTGTTGCGGAGTTGCTGTCAACATATTGCTGGCAACACTGCGTGTTGCAGAGTTGAAAACGGCATGTTGACAAGTTCTCGCTCGACGAGCGACAACATCTGTTTATCTACAATTGTTGACGTATGTGGACGTGTTTGCAACCATTTATAAACATGGCAGTAATGTGGAATAATGCAATTAATAGAATTATTTCAATCAAAAGCATTATTATGGGATTCTTCACTCAAAGAATGCAAGGATAGAAACAAAAAGAACGATGCATTTGACGAAATTTCTCAAGCCCTAAATATACCCAAAAAAGACGTGGAAACCAAAGCGTACTCAATTTATTAGATTTTAAAAAAATGCATTATAAAACGGGGTTTCCTGAAATATTCCACTGTCGGACGACCGACCCTTAGCTCCACAATTTGCGTATATAAAGTTATAATTTCCATCTGCAGTTGCCAGAAGTACCATACTGAACTGATTTTTGTTATTGTAGTATTCACTTCCGGAATTATTTGGCGCCACAATCAATACGTGTTTCTCATCAACGACTCCAATGGAATGTGAAAAATTCCGTCGTATTTCGAAATCACGACTTATTTGTTTCCATTTCTGCTCCAAACTTTGAACCTACAAATATAAAAAAAATTTAATAAGGTAATTAAATTAAAAAAAATTACAGGTGGATGAAAAAACTGTATGTGAAAGTGATATGGAGTTAGATTCATCTCAATCACCAAGGCCCACACCGAATGCTACAACGTCTACGTCTTCGAGGAAAAGAAATAAGACAGATGACTTAAGTGAAATATTTGATGTTTAGAAAAGTGCAAAAAAGATGGATGAACAGGAGAAGAAGGATCTATTTGATATTTATGGTGAATATATTGTTGCTGAATTAAGGAGTGTTAAAGATGACCAAGCCGTAACACAGGTAAAGTATCATATTAATAATATACTGTATGAATTAAAAATGGGACGGTATAATACATATGGATATCAAACGGCATCTTCTCATCCATCATTAACACAAAATAATGTTCAGGAAACTGAAAGACGGGAAATTGTGAGACAGGAAACAAATAGACTAGACGAAACAGAAGAATCGACTAGACAAAACTTAGTTAACTATCAACACAATAGCGTCTTCTTTTTTTTGTTTTTTTTAATTTTTAAAATTCCTGATTACTTAAACATTGTTTTTGTACCTACCTTGACAACTATTTGATATTTATGGTGAATATATTGTTGCTGAATTAAGGAGTGTTAAAGATGACCAAGCCGTAACACAGGTAAAGTATCATATTAATAATATACTGTATGAATTAAAAATGGGACGGTATAATACATATGGATATCAAACGGCATCTTCTCATCCATCATTAACACAAAATAATGTTCAGGAAACTGAAAGACTGTGAATTGTGAGACAGGAAACAAATAGACTAGACGAAACAGAAGAATCGACTAGACAAAACTTAGTTAACTATCTCAGTGATGAATCAACACAATAGCATCTTCTTTTTTTTTGGATAATTTTTAAAATTCCTGATTACTTAAACATTGTTTTTGTATCTACCTTGACAATGAGTTAATTAGTTCTTGACATACATGTGGTATGATTTTGCTGATCAATTGTTTTGATACTCTGAATGTGTATGAAAGAGAACTGTATGAATCTCCAGTTGCAAGATACCGTGATCTAATAGCCAGCCTTGTTTAGGTGAAACTGGCTGACGAATATTTGTTTCCCTTTTGGCTATTGACGGACCAATCATTTCCAGAAGATGTTCGAAATCACTTTTCGACATTCTCGTAAAGTTACTAAATGATCCATCTGTCATTCTGAGGTCACTCATCAAATTTTTTCTTTGCAAGAGATAGTTTCGCACCCACCATCTTTATTTTTTTTAATTAGAAATCCTATACATCAGAAACATAGAACACAACAACACTACTTCCTCGGGCAACATTTTAATGCAGACTGGCGTGTGGACAACCTATATTGATTTAAACAAAGTTTCCAGCAACATTCTCGCCGCTCATCAACAATGTTGATCAACTGTTGCTAAACAAATTTTACCATGAATAGCAGGCTTAAGTCTCATCTGCAATTCCCCTAGTGTTGCAGTTGTTTATGGGCAGCGGTAGTCACTTGGCATCAGGTGAGCCGCATAAACGTGAAGACTTTTTCATAGGAAAGGAGGCAATCCTTTGCTATAAAAAAAGTCTTCAGATCTGGAAATAGGCGCAGAAGTTTGCGCCTGCCCAAAAAGCGCCTTTTTAATATTACATGCTAATAACCGTTCCTCTCGAGCTTGACCTTCCAGCGAAATAGCTTTCGTAGTCCATGCAAACTCTGATGGGACTGCAGTTTTTTTTCAAGTAACGATGCTGATGTTCATCACCTGAAAACAACCAAAATTGGTAAATAAAATGTACATATGTGTGGTGCAAAGTATTTTTAAAACAAAATCAATAAATAGACCTGTATATATGATGGTTTTTTGATAATCCGTCTCTAAAAAATGATAACGACATAATGTCGAATATTTTCAGGCTTAAAATTTTTGCTTCTTATAGCTTTAAGCCACATTTTTCTCAATTCAGTGTTTTTAGAAAATTGGTGTGCACTAATTTCTTTGCAATAAGGCACTTCACATATCTTTCGCTTTGTGAAAATATTTATTTTTCAAAATATTCCATACAATTTTATCTTTTTTTGGTTAAAGCTATGCTAGCGTCACTTTGACAGTTGCCAACCCCATTCCACATAATAATGACCTTACTGCATATCCACTTGCCAGAAACTTCATACAGCGCCGTGGCGCGCATTTTCAATTATCGTGCCACTGACTTCGTTTTCAATTTCTTCTTTTAGGGTTTCACCTAGGTGGGAATTAGGAACAAGGAAAGGAGTTGCAAGTCTTAACAAACTCTTTTTTACAAAAACCCGACAAGGACTGAAAAATAATTTTAATAACTAAAGAACCAAAGCCATCAACTTCCGAAACTAAAATTATTTTTCACTTTGTAGTCGGCTGTTTTTTTCATTCGTAAGTATTTTCCTTAGTAAGAAGGTTCGAACAATAATCACAAGTTTTCATCCCCTTTCTTGCACAAGTAAAAAGTAAAAATTTTGTTTGTCGATAGATAATGCCTATGAGTGCTGCAGAAAGACAAAGACGATATAGTGAAATTATTGCAAATTATAGTAAAAAGCAAAAAGAACAATTGAGACAAAAATGTAAGGAGAACCGCAAAAAAGGAGAAGAAAGTATCCATCAACATCGCAAGTGGTCACGCAAAGTTCACAATAAAATACAAAAAATATCACAGATTTACAAATTATACCTAATTTGCAACACCGAATTGAATATAAATAAAAAAAAACACAATTATGACAAAAACTTTAGAGAATAGATTTTTAAATCTACAAAAGAAAGTTCAAAGACAACAGAAGAATATTGATAGTATGAAGAAAATGTATAAAACTTTAATAATGAAACTTGAAGATAATAGGACTGCAAACTCAAAAAATACCAAAGATACAAAAAATAATGTGGATAATATTAAGATTACAGAACCAGATGAGGTATTTGTACCAAATTTAATTAATCAAACTGCTGCATTGACACCTATTAAAAGGATTAGTGAATTTATAAATACGATAATTCCAAATGGAGAACCACCAAAGTAGGAAGAGATAAAGAAAAAAAGAAAAGTGTTAAATTAAATAGACGTTGCTCGAGTTTTACTAAATATTTATTTAAAAAAACTAGCACGAGTTATGGTGGACATATACGCTACGAGAAATCGTTACGATCAGACTGTACAGTTCGAACGGTACAGTTTATCGTACATGGCATACAAGCCATATACGCTACGAGAAATCGTTACGATCAGACGGTACAATAAACGGTGCCGACGCACACGTGTCAGCGATGGCTTCGACGGACGACGTTTTAGCAGTTGTTGGATTAATATTCGCCCTGAAAGAAAAAAAAGTGAAGCGGAAAAAGCGTAGCATCTGGTGCAAAGAATGGCTAATGAAAAGAAGTGTTCATTCTCATGTCAATTTGTTGGCGGAATTAAAGATGTTTCCAAAAGACTGGCACAATTTTTTAAGAATGGATCATGATACGTACTTACATCTATTGAATATGGTAGCACCAATTATCGAGAAGCAAGACACTATTATGAGAAATGCTATTCCACCCCATGACAGGCTTGTAGCTACTTTGAGGTTTTTATCAACAGGAAGAAATTATGAAGATTTGAAATTCTCTAGTATTATTTCATCTCAAGCCTTGGGTCGCATAATACCGGAAACCTGTGAAGCAATATATAAGGTTCTCCGCAAAGAATATTTTAAGGTAAGGAATAAAAAACTACTAATTACTTAGAATATGTTTATTAATTTGTACTTATCATAATAATGATGGTTTATTAATTCGTATTAATATCAAAAGAAGATAAATAAGTAGCCGCTGAATTTTGTATTGGTTGGGATTGACCTTGTTGAGAAGTTTGCAGAATTGACTGGGAACCTAGAAGTGTTTGGATTTCAAAATTTGAATTCTGATAAGGTACTGGGCTAGGATTGTTTAAACCAGGACTGGGAGTATGTGAAACGGGGCTGGGAACGTTGTAACCATAATTAGTAAAACGCACACTAGTTGAATCAATCACTTGGTGTGAAATAGTCAAATTTTCCATTTCTGCGAGAAATAATGTTTCGTTAATTATTTTTTCGGTCAAAATACGTTGATGTTTTGTGAGGTCCCTCAGCTTAGCTGCAACGTTTGCTCCAAAAATATCAAATCGATCATTACTAATTGCGGGCCTTTTGAAATGATTTTGAACAGACTGTAAAACTTCAGTAGTTAGGTTTTCATTTGCATTCCTTTTTGGCCATCTCCTATTAAACGATGTGTTTGCAATCGAACGAGTCTCTGGAATTGACTGTGTGGCTGTAGGTGACTGTGAAGTTGACTGGGCGACCGGAGATGACATTGAAGTTGACTTGGCGGCCAGAGATGACTGTGAAGTTGACTGGGCGGCCGGAGATGACTGTGCTTCACTTTCAATTTCCTGAAACAATTTTTTTTTACAGTTCCCACGCTCGGAAGAAGAATGTAAGGATGCGGCAAAAGTGTTTAAAAAGAGATGGAATTTCAATAATAATATCAAAAGAATCATGTCGGCAACATGTGGTCGCGCTTGTTGCCCGCCGACATGTCGGCGGCTTGCGTACGCCTGCGCTCAGTTGCCCGGCGACCTCGACCCGTAGTGACGTGCTAGTATTTGTCTCAAGTCATGTCTCAAGCCGCCGACATGTTGCCGACAAAATTTTCTGACTTGCAATAAGTGAACCCGCCAACTAGCCCGCCGACAAATTGTTGCCGACAAGGCCCGGCGGGCTCAATGTGTATTGCGCTTTACTGACACCACAGGACTATACATAGACAAAATAAAAAATAGTAAGGAAAGCCGACCTTATTGGAACAATCTGTATAATCACACCCAAATAACTTACCTCGTTGTCTGTTGATTCGTCATCCATATTAGAGCGTGAATGTCTTGGTTCTTCTTGGTCATCCAAAAACAGCAACATAGAGTAATACCATAGTTTCGGTTTATACACTTCTTGGGTTCCTGCTCCTGATTTCTTCGATTCAGCGATCTTCTTACGCTCTTTTTTGTAAGTAGACCGAATGTTGTTTATTTTTTTTACGACAGCATCTTTGTCAGCACTAGGGTCTACTATTTTCAATTTTTTAATTAGTTTATTGTACGCTGAACGTTTTAAATCGCGATTGTGATACTCTTTGCCTTTAGTATTCCAAAGACAAGGTTCACTGCGATATAGCTCAATAAATTGTTCTAGCCATTCGCGATTAGTTTGAGACGCCATCTCCATGACGCGTGCGCACATCCATCCGAACTGCGAGTGACAACAAAACTGAACACAAAAACTGACGAGCGCATACACGTTACGATCAGTCGGCACAGTTCGTCCGATTCCGATTAATCAATTGAAATTTTCATACTGTTCCGTTCGACTGCACAGTCTTAAAAAATCGGACGAAACTGTAGCGATTTATCGATACCGTTCGAACTGTACAGTATGATCGTAACGATTTCTCGTAGAGGGATTTATGGCAGCTTTTCGAAGATTTGTTTCCAGAAGAGGGCACTGTAAGAATTTGTACAGTGATAATGGCACCAATTTGATTGGTGCCGATAAAGAATTAAGAATAATGTTAAATAAAACTGTATCCACCTTTCCTAAGGAAGTAAAAGAAATATTGGTCAATGAAGGGACAACATGGCACTATATTCCGCCCCAAGCATCGAATTTCGGAGGGTTGTGGGAAGCCGGCGTCCGTGCAACAAAGTCACATCTTAAAAGAATTATAGGTGATAGTACTTTGACTTATGAAGAGCTTTACACTTTACTTACTGAAATTGAGGCGTGCCTAAATTCTCGGCCATTATGTCAGTTAAGTGATAATCCAGATGATCCTATGCCGCTCACACCTGGACATTTTCTTATTGGAGAACCCTTGATTGCTATTTCTGACGAAAATTATTCTATGAATCATATAACAGGTCTAAATAGATGGAAGCTTATTCAGAAGATGATGCATGATTTCTGGAATAGGTGATCGAATGAATATTTAGTGACACTAAATCAGCGTTTTAAATGGACAAAAATCAGAAGGATCCTGAAATTGGTGATGTCATCATAAGAGATCAAACCTACCCCAGCCAAATGGCTTCTTGGTACCATTGCGAGAAACACACAGGAAAGGACAATGTTACTCGAGTTGTTACTATAAGAACCAAGAATGGTTTAGTCAAATGGGCGTGTAATAGGTTGTGCTTTTGCCTCAGAGAGACGATAATAATAGTGAATAATCTTCAATTTTTCTGTTTTGTATATCTGTTCTGCTTATTTAAAATTATATTTGAATTGTATTCTAGTTTTGCTAATGTTGTTATGTCACGGTGGGCGGCCTTTTATCATTATATGCTTAATTGTAGTTATTTAATTTTCTATTATTTCATTGATTCTAAAAAACAAGTTCTTTGGTGGGCGAAATGTCGAAAATCTAAAATTGATTCTGTTTATGTTGTTAGGTTGTCATGGTTACGGAGAGATGTAATGTCAGTTTTTTTTTCAAGTATATTTTTTAGCGAATTTTAGTTTCTATTTTTACTAACGGGATTTATTATTTAGCCTATTATAATTAAAATGTGGAGCATTGTAGACAATGTAATAAAGGAGTTATTCGACAGCAAACAAGGTGTTCTATTTATTGGTAAATCTACCTAGTGCAGAGTTAAACATTTTGAAACCAGGGAATTATTTTTTTTTCAAGTATATTACTTAGCGAGTTTTAGTTTCTATTTTTACTAACCGGATTTATTATTTAACCTATTATAATTAAAATGTGAAGCATTGTTGACAATGTAATAAAGGAGTTATTCGACAGCAAACAAGGTGTTCTATTTATTGGTGAATCTACCTAGTGCAGAGTTAAACATTTTTCATTTACCATTATTTTATTTAACATTATTCTTAATTCTTTATCGGCACCAATAAAATTGGTGCCATTATCACTGTACAAATCCTTACAGTGCCTCTTCTGAAACAAATTGAAAAGCTGCCATAAATCCTCAGAAGATAAACTAGATGTATCGCACGGGTGACCATACAAATAAAAATACAAATGTATCCTTTATATGATTTTGACCTTCGTCCTGGCCCGCATCTTAGTTTTATATATCCCGCAAAATCTACTCCTGCTCATTTAAACGCTCTTTCGGGTTTCATTCTCACCACAGGTAATTGAACCATAAGTGGATATTTCCTATGTTGAGAATACCTGATGCATGTTACACAATTTCTGTAGCATTTTTTAACATGTTCTCGTGCTCTCAGGATCCAGAACTTTGATCGTATATAATTAAACATTGCTAGTGGACCCCATGCAAAGTTTTTAAATGAGCATCTAGAATAATTAACTTCGCAATATGGCTTGAGCCAGGCAATATTATAGGATGTTTCTTGTTGAAACTTTCTTGAGATTGCTCGGTACGACCAGTTACTCTTAAAACGTCATTTTCAGGTGGTTACGATGACTGGCAAGTCTTCTTTGACATGTTTGTGTCTCTTATTCACAAAAACTCATATTTGAGTCCTGTGCAAAACTACACTACTTAAAAAGCAGTCTGTCAGGTGAGCCAGCCAACCTTTTAAAAATCTATCTACTAAAGAGAGTAATTACACAGAAGCGTGGAATCTATTGACAAAAGATACAATAATTTAAGATATAACACTAATGAAATTATGAAAAAGTTTTTGCTCAAAACTCGTAGTCCCAGACTCTGCGGTAGATTTAAAATATCTCTTAGGCACTACCAATGCATGCCTGAAATCACTGAGCAATTTGGGCATAAAAATTGAGAATTGAGATATTATCATTAATTTTATAGTTGTATCAAAACTTGATCAAGAGTCTCGTAAGCAGTGGGAAGTACATATTAGTCAATGTATACCTGAGACCTTACCCACTTGGCTAGATTTAACCAAGTTTCTAAAACAGGTTTGGGACCTTAGAGATGATTAACCCAATTAAACAAGTAGTAAAACAAAAGGCATTTCATTCTACGGTTGATAAACATGGAGCTGCAAATAATATACGAAAAATAGCCTGCACTATGTGTTCTGGAATGCATATGTTATTTCAGTGTATACAGTTTAATAATCAGTCTCCTAAAGAAAGAACCGAGTTTGTACAATCAAGGGGACTGTGTTTCAATTGTTTAGCACCGAATCATCATGTCAAGTTTTGCCGTCAATCAACTTGCTGTCGACGTTGTGGTAAAAGGCATCATTCCTTATTGCATATTAACCGATCACTCGAAACAATACCCAACGAGTTAAGGGATCAAAAGGAAGTTACTAAAGAGGAAGAGACTAAGATTTCGGTAAATTATGCGCAGGAGATACAGAGAGATGTGTTACTGGCTACAGCTGTAGTCAATATCAAATCAAGCAATGGCTATACTCAAGTAGTACGCGCGCTGATCGATCAAGGTTCCGAGGCGTCATTTGTTAACGAAGCGACTGTGCAAGCCTTGGGCCTCAAACGTACTGCAGTGAATGGTGTTGTATCAGGAATAGGTGATGGGAAAACACGAGCACAGAGTATGGTTTCATTCACATTGGAATCACGTTATAATTCATTCTCAACACCAGTCAACGCCTTTGTATTGAGCACGCTGACGTCATTTCTCCCGAACAACACAACTATTATCACGGACTGGCCAGAACTAGAGAATTTACCACTGGCAGATCCGAATTTTGGAGAACCGAACCGAGTTGATATTATCTTAAGTGATGATATTCTGGTGAGATCATATTAGAAGGTTTAAAGAAACATTTATTCGATCGTGGTCTAATCGCACAAAATACGCGATTGGGTTGGATATTATCAGGTCGAGTTCATAAAGGCAATGAGTCAAATCCTAGAATTATCAATTTACATTTGCATGTAAATGATGATGATATTTTAACAAAATTCTGGGAAATGGAAAGAGGTCCAGAGAGCATTGAAAGGAAGGTAACAAAAGACGAGAGAAAGTGTGAAGAGATTTTTCAAAAAACTACAACGAGAGATGACGAAGGACGTTGTCGGTTGAATTTGCTGTAAATCTTACTTCAGTTTAACCTTATAATCGAAATAGACTTCGTCAAATTTGTCGAAGATTTCTTCCTTAAAATAAGATAATTGTTTTTGTCCTCTGACGCCACGACTGACACTATTTGTGAGTGTTGTTCAAAGAAAACCGAATACAATTTTCTAAATGTTCCAGTCTTGCTTCGATATAAAATTGCGTAATTCTATCTTTAGGTGACTTTTATAGTTTCGAAAAGCTTTCTCTAAATGTTCTAATTGATCCTCTTGGTTCATAACCTTAGATTCCATTTTGTCAACAATTGAAAAATTTTAATTTAATATTCAAAGTCAGATACTACGTCCAATGTCAATGATAGTATAAACAGACTCATCTTTGAAAAACGATTCTTGGTAAACCAAAAGAGAGATGGAGGTTGATCCCAACTGTTGCTTCAACAAGCAGGAAAAGAACTGTGGATGCTGACAATAATGAGGCAGAGATCTCTTACCCTAAAAGGCCTAGGATAAACCTGGACAATGAAATGAAGAACAAAATACTAAGATATGTTGTTAACAGCGCCTTCGCAACGTATGACAAGCTGAAAATAGGTGCTCATCTGCACAACATAACACTGAGCCATCAAATAATGAGCATACTGCAAGGGGGGCCATAACATATTGAGAAAGATGGCTAATTTCAAGATGGCTACACATGCTAATCTAGCTTTGACTGCCACCATTACATCAAATGGACAGAATTACAATATGACTTACAAAGATGTGACAGACTTGATGAAAGAGGAAGCAACAAAAATGGGATTGGAATACACTCGATCGGAGAGGTTAGATAACAGTCATTGGTATGGAATAGCTAACCCACTGTTCAACATATTGTCTGCCTTCAAGATGAGATACGATGAAATCAGAATCGGAGTTTCTCGAATCCCCGTAGGGAAGAAAGGTAAAATCACAGATAATGTCGATGTATCCCAATATGGTCTTACCCCCGCACACCACGTCCTTCTTGAGGGTTCAACCTACAAGCCTGAAAGGAGATCAGCAATGGCGCAGACTTTGGGCCCCCTTACAGCTGTCTTGGCTGCTTATAAATCAAGAGATCCATATAGAGAAAAATGGATTGATGCAGTCAAAAGAGACATAAATACATATACCTAATGCTATCAATTCATTTGTGTAATGCGATGCAGGGAAAACGAGCAGAGGAGATAGCACCTGCCTTGAGTGCCTTCGCCGATGTTATACTAATTGCTGGCTCAAGGAGTGCACAGAGAGCGTTCTTTCCTCTCTGCTTTATAATGTATTGTCTTGGCAATGCAGACCAGATGAAGAGATGCGGTTTTACTCGACCTATAGCACCCATGGACCCCAGTCAGGTAGATTTTTCTGGTAAGGGGATGTGGCTCATATATAAAATCTGTTCAAAGGTAGGTTGGACCCTTGAGACGGCTATGGATGACGTCTCAGCTGCGCAAGTGATATACCATACCATATTTGGGACCCAGAACGAAGACCTGGGTGTTCTTCAGTCCATAACGGACTTCAAAACGCCATGGAAGTTGAGATCCGAAATAGCAGACAAATTTAGAAGCGAAGGGAAATCTCCCAAGATTATCAATCTCCCTAAACAGAGGTTGTATGCCAAGTTAGCACAGGCAAACATGACCGGATTACTGACTGAATCCGCTTTTCAAATTCGGTGCAAACAAGTTTTTGCTGGGAAATCAGGCCTGTCATGGGATGATAACATCACACCAAATCTGTTGAAAGAATGGATTGCGTTTCGAAGCGATCTGATTAATGTAAAGAACATGATCATGATGATCATTTGTCAGCAATAGACTTTCCGAGATATTGACTATGCTTGATCGAGATCAATGGAATCACGTTCACTGAAGCACAATCCTGCCGATTGTGCTTCCAGAAGTATTACGGCTGAAGAGTTAAAGGGCATAAGTTATGGTGGCATGGACCGGAATGGTTGAGTGAAACAGAGCGCTATGGAGCAATTGAGATAACTCAATTCGTAACTAATGAGGAGCAAAGGTCTGTTAAGACTTTAACTGCTATAGTGCAAATAAAGGAAGAATTCATATGGACTAAATTTTCTAATTTATTGAGATTATTGAAAGTATTATCATATTGCAAAAGAGTTTCGTTATGGAAGATAGATATTGTGTAACATGCATCAGGTATTCTCAACATAGGAAATATCCACTTATGGGTCAATTACCTGTAGTGAGAATTAAACCCGAAAGAGCGTTTAAATCAGCAGGAGTAGATTTTACGGGATATATAAAACTAAGATGCGGGCCAGGACGAGGGTCAAAATCATATAAAGGTTACATTTGTATTTTTATTTGTATGGTCACCCGTGCTATACATTTAGAAGCGGTATCTAGTTTATCTTCTGAGGGATTTATGGCAGCTTTTCAAGATTGGTTTCCAGAAGAGGGCACTGTAAGGATTTGTACAGTGATAATGGCACCAATTTGATTGGTGCCGATAAAGAATTAAGAATAATGTTAAATAATTTGTATCCACCTTTCCTAAGGAAGTAAAAGAAATATTGGTCAATGAAGGGACAATATGGCACTATATTCCGCCCCAAGCACCGAATTTCGGAGGGTTGTGGGAAGCCGGCGTCCGTGCAACAAAGTCACATCTTAAAAGAGTTATAGGTGATAGTACTCTGACTTATGAAGAGCTTTCCACTTTACTTACTCAAATTGAGGCGTGCCTAAATTCTCGGCCATTATGTCAGTTAAGTGATAATCCAGATGATCCTATGCCGCTCACACCTGGACATTTTCTTGTTGGAGAACCCTTGATTGCTATTCCTGACGAAAAATTATTCTATGAATCACATAACAGGTCTAAATAGATGGAAGCTTATTCAGAAGATGATGCATGATTTCTGGAAGAGGTGGTCGAATGAATACTTAGTGACACTAAATCAGCGCTTTAAATGGACAAAAGATCAGAAGGATCCTGAAATTGGTGATGTTGTCATCATAAGAGATCAAAACCTACCCCCAGCCAAATGGCTTCTTGGTACCATTGCTGAGAAACACACAGGAAAGGACAATGTTACTCGAGTTGTTACTATAAGAACCAAGAATGGTTTAGTCAAATGGGCGTGTAATAGGTTGTGCTTTTGCCTCAGAGAGACGATAATAATAGTGAATAATCTTCAATTTTTCTGTTTTGTATATCTGTTCTGCTTATTTAAAATTATATTTGAATTGTATTCTAGTTTTGCTAATGTTGTTATGTCACGGTGGGCGGCCTTTTATCATTATATGCTTAATTGTAGTTATTTAATTTTCTATTATTTCATTGATTATAAAAAACAAGTTCTTTGGTGGGCGGAATGTCGAAAATCTAAAATTGATTCTGTTTATGTTGATAGGTTGTCATGGTTACGGAGAGATGTAATGTCAGTTTTTTTTCAAGTATATTACTTAGCGAGTTTTAGTTTCTATTTTTACTAACTGGATTTATTATTTAGCCTATTATAATTAAAATGTGGAGCATTGTAGACAATGTAATAAAGGAGTTATTCGACAGCAAACAAGGTGTTCTATTTATTGGTAAATCTACCTAGTGCAGAGTTAAACATTTTGGTGCCGAAACCAGGGAATGACGAGTATAAAAAGGTAATAGATGACTACCTTCAACAAGGGCATATGGTAAAGGTTTCTAAGGCAGATAGCAATCCTAGAGCAATATATCTGCCACATCATGCTGTCATAAGGGAAGATAAGGATACCACTAAGTTGAGATGCGTCTTCGACGCATCTTGCAAGGGATCCAATAACGTGTCACTAAATGATTATTGTCTTGTAGGTCCTAAGCTTCAAAAAGACCTTAGGCATATTTTGATGAAATGGAGACTTAACCCGTACTGTATTGTAGCCGACATAGTGCAAATGTACCGACAAATTCGTGTACATGATGATGATACGGACTACCAAAGAATTTGGTGGAGATTTGATCCAAACAACCCAATAGAATGTTACAAATTAGTTAGACTAACTTTTGGTACTTCGTGTGCACCTTACTTGGCAGTTAAGTGCCTGCAACAACTGGTCATAGACGAGCAATCGAAATACCCAATAGCCGCTAAGATCACATTAGAGGATTTTTATATGGACGACTTATTAACAGGTGCTGAAACTGAAGAGGAAGCTATTGAAATATATGAACAATTTAATAAATTGATGAGCTCTTTAGGATTTCAATTACAAAAGTGGTGCTCCAATAGCGCAATGTTATTAAATCATATAAATACGGATAAACTAAGGTTAAAGCAATCATATATTTTTAAAGAAAATAATGTTGTAAAAATATTGAGTATTTGTTGGAATAAGAACTCTGATAATTTTGAATATTTGTATCAGTTATGCGAATTAGACATAACTATCACAAAAAGGAAGGTATTGTCAGATATAGCGAGATTATACGATCCATTAGGTTGGATCGCACCTGTAATAATTACAGCTAAAATTTTTATGCAGAAATTGTGGAAATCAGGACTGTCATGGGATGATAACATCACACCAAATCTGTTGAAAGAACGGATTGCGTTTCGAAGCGATCTGATTAATGTAAAGAACATGATCATCCCGAGATGGCTGCAAGTTAATCGTAATGACTCGGTTGAGTTGCACGTATTTTCTGATGCTTCACAAGCTGAATTTGCTGCTACGGTTTATATAAAGGTTACGAATAATCAAGGATGTGTAAAAGTACATTTGGTAGCAGCTAGAACTAGAGTTGCGCCAATAGAAAAGGAAATTTCTATTCCTCGAATGGAGTTATGCGCTGCACTTTTAGCAACTCAATTAATTCATGAAGTATCGCAAGTTTTAAACATACCTAAAACAAATTTATATGCTTGGTCTGATTCCAAGGTAGTTTTAGCGTGGCTGCATGGCGAGCCAAGTCGATGGACGACATTTGTCAGCAATAGAGTTTCCGAGATATTGACTATGCTTGATCGAGGTCAATGGAATCACGTCAACTCGAAGCACAATCCTGCCGATTGTGTTTCCAGAGGTATTACGGCTGAAGAGTTAAAGGGGCATAAGTTATGGTGGCATTGACCGGAATGGTTGAGTGAAACAGAGCGCTATGGAGCAATTGAGATAACTCAATTCGTAACTAACGAGGAGCAAAGGTCTGTTAAGACTTTATCTGCTATAGTGCAAATAAAGGAAGAATTCATATGGACAAAATTTTCTAATTTATGGAGATTATTGAGAGTATTATCATATTGCAAAAGAGTTGCGTTATGGAAGATACCGAAGGAAATAAGAGAAATTCCGGAAAATATAACGTTAAAAGAGATGAATAAAACTTTGGAAATATGTGTAAGAGAAACACAAGAGTTACATTTCAAAGAAGATATTAAGCAGTTAAAGTCTCAAGGAACAGTACAGAAATCCAGCAAAATTTATACACTTTGTCCAAATTTTGACGAAAATGACGTTTTAAGAGTAACTGGTCGTACTGAGCAATCTCAAGAAAGTTTTACCAAGAAACATCCTATAATATTGCCTGGCTCAAGTCATATTACGAAGTTAATTATTCTAGATGCTCATTTAAAAACTTTGCATGGGGGTCCACTAGCAATGCTTAATTATATACGATCAAAGTTTTGGATCCTGAGAGCACGAGAACATGTTAAAAAATGCTACAGAAATTGTGTAACATGCATCAGGTATTCTCAACGTAGGAAATATCCACTTATGGGTCAATTACCTGTAGTGAGAATTAAACCCGAAAGAGCGTTTAAATCAGCAGGAGTAGATTTTACGGGATATATAAAACTAAGATGCGGGCCAGGACGAGGGTCAAAATCATATAAAGGATACATTTGTATTTTTATTTGTATGGTCACCCGTGCTATACATTTAGAAGCGGTCTCTAGTTTATCTTCTGAGGGATTTATGGCAGCTTTTCGAAGATTTGTTTCCAGAAGAGGGCACTGTAAGGATTTGTACAGTGATAATGGCACCAATTTGATTGGTGCCGATAAAGAATTAAGAATAATGTTAAATAAAGCTGTATCCACCTTTCCTAAGGAAGTAAAAGAAATATTGGTCAATGAAGGGACAACATGGCACTATATTCCGCCCCAAGCACCGAATTTCGGAGGGTTGTGGGAAGCCGGCGTCCGTGCAACAAAGTCACATCTTAAAAGAGTTATAGGTGATAGTACTCTGACTTATGAAGAGCTTTCCACTTTACTTACTCAAATTGAGGCGTGCCTAAATTCTCGGCCATTATGTCAGTTAAGTGATAATCCAGATGATCCTATGCCGCTCACACCTGGACATTTTCTTGTTGGAGAACCCTTGATTGCTATTCCTGACGAAAATTATTCTAGGAATCATATAACAGGTCTAAATAGATGGAAGCTTATTCAGAAGATGATGCATGATTTCTGGAAGAGGTGGTCGAATGAATACTTAGTGACACTAAATCAGCGCTTTAAATGGACAAAAAATCAGAAGGATCCTGAAATTGGTGATGTTGTCATCATAAGAGATCAAAACCTACCCCCAGCCAAATGGCTTCTTGGTACCATTGCTGAGAAACACACAGGAAAGGACAATGTTACTCGAGTTGTTACTATAAGAACCAAGAATGGTTTAGTCAAACGGGCGTGTAATAGGTTGTGTTTTTGCCTCAGAGAGACGATAATAATAGTGAATAATCTTCAATTTTTCTATTTTGTGTATCTGTTCTGCTTATTTAAAATTATATTTGAATAGCATTCTAGTTTTGCTAATGTTGTTATGTCACGGTGGGCGGCCTTTTATCATTTATATGCTTAATTGTAGTTATTTAATTTTCTATTAATTCATTGATTCTAAAAAACAAGTCCTTTGGTGGGCGGAATGTCGAAAATCTAAAATTGATTCTGTTTATGTTGATAGGTTGTCATGGTTACAGAGAGATGTAATGTCAGTTTTTTTTTTCAAGTATATTACTTAGCGAGTTTTAGTTTCTATTTTTACTAACTGGATTTATTATTTAACCTTTTATAATTAAAATGTGAGGCATTGTTGACAATGTAAAAAAGGAGTTATTCGACAGCAAACAAGGTGTTCTATTTATTGGTTCTACCTAGTGCAGAGTTAAAAATTTTAAACATTGAATCATTTGTTCTGGAATGCATATGTTATTTTAGTGTATACAGTTTAATAATCAGTCTCCTAAAGAAAGAACCGAGTTTGTACAATCAAGGGGACTGTGTTTCAATTGTTTAGCACCGAATCATCATGTCAAGTTTTGCCGTCAATCAACTTGCTGTCGACGTTGTGGTAAAAGGCATCATTCCTTATTGCATATTAACCGATCACTCGAAACAATACCCAACGAGTTAAGGGATCAAAAGGAAGTTACTAAAGAGGAAGAGACTAAGATTTCGGTAAATTATGCGCAGGAGATACAGAGAGATGTGTTACTGGCTACAGCTGTAATCAATATCAAATCAAGCAATGGCTATACTCAAGTAGTTCGCGCACTGATCGATCAAGGTTCCGAGGCGTCATTTGTTAACGAAGCGACTGTGCAAGCCTTGGGCCTCAAACGTACTGCAGTGAATGGTGTTGTATCAGGAATAGGTGATGGGAAAACACGAGCACAGAGTATGGTTTCATCCACATTGGAATCACGTTATAATTCATTCTCAACACCAATCAACGCCTTTGTATTGAGCACGCTGACGTCATTTCTTCCGAACAACACAACTATTATCACGGACTGGCCAGAACTAAAGAATTTACCACTGGCAGATCCGAATTTTGGAGAACCGAACCGGGTTGATATTATCTTAAGTGTTGATATTCTGAGTGAGATCATATTAGAAGGTTTAACCCTCTGCTACTGACGTAACGTACGTCAGACACCGCAAAATTTATATGTCTGTCTCATTCCGTTATTTCGCGACATAATCTCCTGTCTCGCTCAGTACCTTCCTCTGAGAGCGCCACCTACGCTTTAGTGCGGCGACGGCAGCCGCAGTGTGCGCACGTGGCTAGTTGGAGCTATCAGGTGTCTACAGGACGTAAGGTCAGTAATAAGTGATGGATCTGTCATACGTATTGCCAGTAAAATATTTATAATACCCTACTGTCTTACATACGTCACATCAGTAAAATAGTTATGTTTAAAGTATCTGTCGTTCATCACCTTAGCAATATGTTTCTATATAATTTTAATGACCTATGTTTTGTTTCTATCTATATAGATGGCGAGTACCAGTAATTCGAGGAAGAGAAATCTTACAGGAAAATTACTTGAACAAGCACTTGAATAGTGGTAGAACAGTGGTCGACGAAGTAGCTGATCAAAATTTTACAATTGAAGAAGAAGAACATGTTGCGAGTGAGATTTCAGAAGTCGAAGAAATAGAAATTGAAACATCGAGTGAAGGGACAAATCGTTCTACTAATAGGCCTGACTCGAACCGCAATTGTTATCGAGGTAAAATGGTTTTGTTTGGTCAGTTACTGACTTTTAAGGACATCGCGAACACTAGCTCGTAACATTGTGTCTTTACCAGACAAAACCCTGATCATACGAGATTTCGGTTACGAAGCACTCTGGCTGAAGCTTTTGATGACAATATGATAGAAACAATAGTTTCCTGTACAAATAAAAACTTGAAGTTTACCGCCGCCAGTTCTCTAATTATTCGAAACACGAGCTGAGAGATACAAGTGCTGTAGAAATTCGATCTTTATTTGGATTATTATACTATTCCTCAGTATTCAAATGTAACGATGCTGATTCAAACTATTTGTTTGCGACTGATGGAACAGGTCATGAAATATTTAGATGTGTCATGTCTAAATATAGATTCAACACACTTTTGAATTGCTTGAGGCTGGACAATATTGATGACCGACAGGAGCGCTTAGAAACTGACCCTCTTCCTGCTGTTTGTGGATTTTTTGATAAATTTATCGCAAATTGTCAAGCAAATTACACACCTGGTCCATACACCTGCGTTGACGAAATGCTATTAGCCTTCAAAGGTCGCTGCAAATTTGTCATCTACATGCCCAAAAAACCCGCTAAATATGGGATCAAGATAATGGTCTTGAGCGACGCCCGGGAATCCTACGTATATAACGCATACATTTACCACGGCAAGGGTTCTGATGGTATAGGTCTCCCGGAGGCTGAGAAAAAGCTTTCTGTCCCTACACAGTCTGTGTTGCGACTTATAAAACCCATTGAAAATACCAATCGTAATGTGACAGTGGACAATTGGTTCAGCTCAATACCTCTGGCAGAAATGCTATTGAAAAAAGGACTGACATATTTGGGAACATTAAAAAAGAACAAACGAGAAATACCTCCAGAGTTTATGCCAAGTAAAAACAGAGCTGTTGAAAGTTCTCTTTATGGTTTTACAAAAGACCTCACTTTGTTGTCTTTTGTCCCGAAAAAAGATAAAGCCGTCATACTAATTTCTAGCTGTCACCATAGTGCAAGTACGGACACAGAAACTAGAAAACCGACCATAATAGTCGATTATAATCACACAAAAGGCGGGGTCGACGAAATCGATAAAAAATGTGCGATATATTCCTGCAGTCGTAAAACGAGACGTTGGCCACAATCTATCGAGTACTAGATATTGCTGGCATCAATGCATATGTACTTTATGGTCAATGTGAAGGTACGAAATTGAGAAGAGGAGATTTCCTTATGCATCTATCCAGAGAACTAGTATTACCCGCATTAAAACAGCGAGTTTATAATGAAAAACTCCCAAGAGAATTGCGATTGACTCTGCGACGTGTACTAGGTCAGGACTTGCCCCCACCACCTTTACCCGAGTCTTCTAATGAGCCTAGTACATCATCAAGAAAATTATGTCGCATCTGCCCAAGTAATTGAAGGACAAACAAGATTTGTTTGTTGTATATGTGCGAAACATATTTGTTTGCAGTGCTCCTCGCAAATTTGTGTTGACTGCAAGACTGAACTTTGAGACTGATTAAAAATAAATCACTGTAAGGATTTTTATAATTTAAATGTTGTTTTGTTTTTTGAAACTTGAAGAAGGCAACGTTATATTTTTTTTGTTATTTCTTTTAATTTTATTCTTTTTCTTGAATGTCAAAGTTCCTTATTACAAATGTTCCTATAATTCATAAGGTTTCGGTAATAAATAATATTTTCTTAAAACAATGGTTTTATTGGTCTGTTTTTTACAATGGCTTAAGAAATATAATGTAAACTTTGCTAAATTCAGTTTTATTTTCAATAACTAACAATAAAATTTGAAAAATCCTTACCTAAAGTATACGTCCGACAGGCTACTCCTCAGTAGAATAATTACAAGAAAGGCACCTCAGTAGCAGAGGGTTAAAGAAACATTTATTCGATCGTGGTCTAATCGCACAAAATACGCGATTGGGTTGGATATTATCAGGTCGAGTTCATAAAGGCAATGAGTCAAACTTAAATTATCAATTTACATTTGCATGTAAATGATGATGATATTTTAACAAAATTCTGGGAAATGGAAAGAGGTCCAGAGAGCATTGAAAGGAAGGTAACAAAAGACGAGAGAAAGTGTGAAGAGATTTTTCAAAAAACTACAACGAGAGATGACGAAGGACGTTGTCGGTTGAATTTGCTGTAAATCTTACTTCAGTTTAACCTTATAATCGAAATAGACTTCGTCAAATTTGTCGAAGATTTCTTCCTTAAAATAAGATAATTGTTTTTTGTCTTCTGACGCCACGACTGACACTATTTGTGAGTGTTGTTCAAAGAAAACCGAATACAATTTTTCTAAATGTTCCAGTCTTGCTTCAATATAAAATTGCGTAATTCTATCTTTAGGTGACTTTTTTTAGTTTCGAAAAGTTTTCTCTAAATGTTCTAATTGATCCTCTTGATTCATAACCTTAGATTCCATTTTGTCAACAATTGAAAAAATTCTAATTTAATATTCAAAGTCAGATACTACGTCCAATGTCAATGTCGTATATTTTATACTCTTGATTATATACCCTTTGGTCTCAATGATGAAAATTTTGTAAGTCCAGAATCAATGCAAATTTTCTAAGTCCTTTTTTAAACGTGAATTAAATTAATACATAAGGCACTTCATTGATAGATCCGCTACAAATATCTAAAGATCCCTGGTTTCGGCACCAAAATGTTTAACTCTGCACTAGGTAGATTTACCAATAAATAGAACACCTTGTTTGCTGTCGAATAACTCCTTTATTACATTGTCTACAATGCTCCACATTTTAAGAATAATAGGCTTAAAACCAAGCATCCATGACCAAAAAGTTTTAATTTTACAGTTGACAACACACGAAAGTGATTAGGATTCTTATTATTGAATGAACTTTACAGTGGGCATAGTAAATTGAATTTAATTTTCTAATAGATAAAGACTGTTTTTGTAAAATAGGTCTTTCAACTTAAATCATTTTTAAGTTGCTCCTATAATGTCAGACAACACAGTTTTATTAGTCGTTTTCGTTCATTTGTATTGTTTGCTTTCACGGAATCATACATTTATGTAATTTAAAATGAAAAGAAGATACGATCAAACTTATCGTGCGGAATGGGAGGAAACCCATTATTTTCAAAGTGGCTTAAAAAATGTGATGAAAATAATGCTTATTGTAAAGCTTGCAATTCTAAAATTTTAGCAAGAATTGCGTCTATCAAAGAGCATAGTGCTTCAGCAAAACATTTAAAAAATATGATTGGTTTTTCTGGATCGTCTCAGGTACCTACTTTTTTTTAATGTTTCTTTTAAAATATTATTAATTAGCAATTTAGCAATATTTGACATTATGCATGTAATTGCCTAGACATGTTGACATATCCGTACCGTAAGTTATTTATGCGTGCAAATAAAATTGATTACTTATTAATTACTCAATTGGTAGGGTCCTATTTTCTGTGCCAAGGACCACGGGTTCGATCCCTGCTCAATATAAACATTTGTGTACAACATGTTTGCATTAGTCTATGCGTTTAATTTTTCATGTAGTCAGTCACATTTATGCGCAGCAACGCAGTGTTTGTGTTTCTCAGTGTACTTAGTTGATTAAATAAGTAAAAAATTGTTTTATATGACGGTGGATCATACATTATTTTACAGATTGATAAATACTTCAAGAAGACATCACTTGACAGTGATGTAAAGAAGGCAGAAATGTGTATCGTTGCTTGTCTTGTAGAGCACAATGTACCTTTCCGGATAATGGACCACCTGAGTGAGATCATTAATCAGTCTTTCACGATTCTGATGTGGCTAAAAATTTTCTTGTAAAGAACCAAGTCTGCTGCTATCGCTTACAATGTATTAGGAGAGCAATTTGAAACAAGAATGTACGAAGATTTAAGTCCGGATCGTCCAAATTTTCAATTATAGTTGACGAAAGCACCGATGTCAGCACTACAAAGGTTTTAGCAATCGCCACAAAGTATTATTCGAAAATGATTTACGCGTGAAAACTAGATTGTTAAGTATAATAGATATAGACGGTGAAACAGCACAAGACTTGTTAAAGGCACTCAAAACTGTATTTCAAGAACGTGGTCTTAAATGGGAAGATATGATTGGCTTCGCAGCTGACACGACAAATGTTATGTTTGGCGAACATTCTGGAATTGTGACTAAAATGAAAGAACTAAATCCACACTGTGTATATGTTAAATGCGTGTGTCATTCCGTTGCGTTAGCTGTGAGCCATTCGTGTAAACTACTGCCACGAAAATTAGAGCAATTGGTCAAAGAAGTTTATAATTATTTTTCAAAGTAGTAAACGTCAGCGCGAGTTCACAGAATTCCAAGAGTTTACCGATACAGAACATTATAAGCTACTCAGACATTATGATATACGCTGGCTTTCCTTCACGGTTGTATTAATCGAATATTACAACAATGGTCAGCATTGAAATTATATTTTCAGGACAGTATTTGGGAGATAGAAACTCTAATGCATCTGCGGAATTTCTTTATAATGCCTTAAATGACGAAACTATAAAACTATATTTCTATTTCCTTGATTATATATTACCGTTCACAAACAAATTCAACACGATTTTCCAAGGAGATTACCCTGTCGTGCATCGCTTGTACAATGACATGTGAGCCATGTTTGTCTCCATCTTGAGCTGTTATATGAAGAGCCAATATGTAAAAGCTACATCAGTGAAGAATATTGACCCCAATTCTTCCGTTAATTATTTACCCTTAAACAATTTGTATTTGGTGTTAATTTTGCCAAACATTTAGAATCACATCGCAATCAAATACCCCGCAACAGCTTCAAGATATTTTTAAAGGTGCCAAGAATTCTAAAATCTTTGTGTGCAGTTAAAACAAGACTACCATTTGATGATGATATTTTTGAAATGATGTGCTTTTTAGATCCCCAAACTGCTGTACATGCTGAATTTAAGTTTGTTTAATGTTACCTCAAAATTTCAAACATTGTTTCCGAAAGTGACATTCAACTAATCGACAATGAATTCAGGAACTTAAACTTAATATGGAAGTCGCAAACTTATTATGCAGTACTAGCAGCAGAGAGGTTGTTACTAATGTTGAAGAGTTTTGGGCGTCAGTAAGTAAATTACGTCATGCCGACAATAAAGCTCAATTTGGAAATATCAGTAAATTCGCAAAGCAAATGCTTTGTTTACCAGTATCGAACGCCAAATGAACGCATTTTCCGCTATAAATAGAATAAAAACAGAAGATCGTAACAGATTTAGTAATGTAAACGTTCGTGCAATTTACACGCTAAGGAGGGGTTAGGAATCGGGAAATTGTACAAAATTTGAACCTGGTACTTCGATGTTGGAAACAATGAAAAATGAAAACAATTATATAAAATGTTAAAAATTCGATGACATTGACAATTAATACAAAATGTTAATCATAAATGATTGATTACATGTAAGGTTCATTAACAAATGTGTTTTATTTCGAATCAAAACATTACCTAAAATTAGTAGATTTTACAATGCGACCTAGTAGATTTGTAGATTTTAGCAGTGTCTTTGGTAGATTCCTCATTTAAAAGTGGTCACGCTTGCTCTAGGCCACTGTTGCTTAACGCACTGCACAACAAACAACCACTAAGTTAGATGAGCTACAATTGGAATGTCTACGACATCCACCGTACTCCCCGGACCTTGCTCCAACAGATTACCATTTTTACCGGAATTTGGACAACTTCTTACAAGGAAAAAAATTCAACTCCGATGCGGCAGTCCAAACCGCCTTCAAAGAGTTTATTGATTCTCGCCCCCATATTTTTTTTTAATAAAGGGATCAATGAACTACCTATGAGATGGCAAAAGTGCAAAGATAACAACGGTGCATACTTTGATTAATTAAATATATTTTACAAAAAAAATGACTTTATATTCCTCCCGTATAAAACGCTAATTTCATATGTGAGGACCTAATAATAACACAGCCAGTTTCGTCAGATCTTAATCGGCCACCACTTCGAATAATCTGACTCACAGAGAGCAGGTTAGTCGCTAGTTCGGGAACATATAAAACATTGTTAAACAGGACCTTTTTCTCATGACCTTTATCATTATAAGTATCCAAGCTTACTTGCCCTGAGGATTGCACAAATAACTCCTTATTATCTGCAACTCTTATTTTCTTTATGGAAGAGGTTGACTTATTCAGAAGCAAATCCTTGTGTTTGGTCATGTGCGAGGTTGCACCAGAGTCCACATACCAGGCATCATTTTGTGAGAGTGATGCTATAAATACAGCAGCATAAGACGAACTATTTGGTTTTTGTGTGTCTTTAACTTTAGATTTACATTCTGAACTTTTATGACCATATTTATTGCAAGTATAGCATCTAGGTTCTTTTGATGGCTTCTTATTTTTTTCTGAGATTTTTTGTTTACTAAAAATGCCTTGGAGTCATTTTCAGACAGTCTTACATCTTGTAATAACTTTGCCTTAACTGAATCTGAGGTAATTTTCATTCCAGAGCGCTCTATGGCTATTATCATAGGTTGATATGTGTCAGGAAGACCGGAGAGTAGCAGCGCGCCCAGCCACTCATCATCTACATTAAAGCCTATGTTTCTGAGCTTATGAGCGGTACTAATTATTTTGTTTACATACTCCTCTACATTTTGACATCCAATTAGCGATGTATTACACAGATCGCGCAGCAGACCAACTCGACGTGTCAGCCCAGAGTAGTAGAACGCTGACGACAATTTCTCCCATACTTCTTTGGCAGTGCTTGCCTCTTGAATGTGCACATAATTTGTTGGATCGACTGAGAGTATTATCTTCGTTTTAGCTTTAGTGTCCCGTTTCTTATCTACAGTTTCTGAGGTGTCTTCTATGCAATCCCAGAGTTCCTCGTGTTGCAAGTAGGTTTGCATTGCAAAACGCCAGGTTGCATAATTTTCACGGCCATACAGCTTTTCGATAAACGCAGTACCATTATTTAGTGCCATTTTTTAAAAAGATAACTCAGTCCAAATACGTAAATGCTTCACAACAAATTAAACAAGAAAACACGTTCACACTAAACACGTTTCGTTTTGAGATTAAGATCACTTCAATGTCTTTTATCGCTGATATTACGATTAGATTTTGCACTGTCTTCATTTCTGAGCTTTTCTGGGCCCATAACCGGTTAAATTAAATAGACGTTGCTCGAGTTTTACTAATTATTTATTCAACAAAACTAGCACGAGTTACAAAAAGTACATGGTCACTTGATATCACAGAATAGGAAGTACAGAGTCCTTTGTATTAAAGTGCGCAATTGCATCAAATAGGCGCGAAATTCAAATGTAGAATATTACATTCAACAAAAAGAACATGATTTATTGAAAAAGTCTTTTAAATGCGAATATAAAAATTCAAGCCACACTGAAAAGAATATTTTAAAGAGAATAGTGAATAGCGATGTTGTGAAAAAATATAAACAGACAACAAAGATGAGGTTATAAAAAACGCAGGGAACATTAGAAAAATCGATTTCAGTTACAGGAACTTATTGCATCATTTTATAAAAGATATGAAGTCAGCCGAACAACGGCAGGCATGAAAGAGTACAGAACACGGAATAAAGTGAAATACCAAAAAAGAATACATACTTAAAAATAGAAGACACACTTAAACATTTACACAAAAAGTATATTGCTGAAGTAGGACGAGTGAGCTTTAGAACTTTTAAAAAATATCGCCCTTTCTTTGTTGTATCTCCTAACATTAAAGATTGTGAGAGCTGCGCATGCATAATGCACTCGAATATACAGTTCATGGCGGACAAATTAAAATCGTTTGGTTGACTTCTTCTATGTAATAAGTAACTTAAATGACGTAGTATCAGAATTGGTATGCGATTTTAAAACAAAAAAATTGTATGTATGGCGATTGTGCTGAATGTTGTGAAAGAGAAATTGATAGTGGTGACAAAGATCTTGAGACAAAAGTGAAATGGTTTAAGTGAACCTTAAAGTAATATGTACGTGGCAAAGAAGATAACGTAAAAAAAGGAAAAAAAAATATGAAGACTATAAACGAAGGAACTTTTAAAGAATTACTTGAAACATTTGACAAAGAAATTAAAACATTCAAAAGGCACGTCTGGGTCGGCTCGACCGGGGAAAGACCACGCTCTCACAGAATACCAGCGTAAAATAGCAGTTAAACGCTGCTGTGTTTCATATGGTGAGTGTAGAGAACCGGAGGCACTTTTTACTGGATATGCGGCATTCCATCGTAGTCGTCAGGGGTGACAACGCATCTGCATTTTGATTCTTAATCGAGGATAGACGACGATAGATGAATGACACAGCATCCACTTACTATCAGGTGGGCTGTGTGCTCGCTTGTCACCCTTATTCCATAAAAAATACAACTAATACTAGTTATGTGCAGAAAACTTTAAAGAATACGAGGCTATAATTCATATAGAGTTTTCAGGAAATTACATTTGTAAATTTCACCAAGATGGTCAAGCTAAGCATTTTGTAAAAGATCAAATCACTTTACATACGGGTGTAATATAATAAAAAGACCAAAGCCCAGAATCATTGTGTTTCATTTCGCTCGATAATCAACACAACCCAGAATTTATATGGGCACACCTAGATCGCGTTTTAAATAATTATATTAAGACTACCTATACAAATGTAAGTACCATTCATTTTTTCTCTGACGGACCCACTACTCAATACAGGCAGAAGAATAATTTTTATCTATTTATCCAAAATTTTCATTCAGTCATAGTACCTGGTCGTTCTTCGAAGCAGCTCATTGTAAAGGTGCAGCCGATGGCGTGGGAGGTGCTATAAAACGAACCTTTGACAAGAAAACAGCGCAAGGATTAGACATTCCTGATGCCCAGGCTGCATATGATGCTTTGTCATTGACAGAGACTCGTAGCTGCCAAAAGGTCTTCTTACTTTTGTTCTTCGTCTAAAAATATTTTCTCATTCGGAGGAAATTGTTCTTTTAGCTGCCAAAATTTTTTGACTATTACACGTACGTTAGTGCGGCTTTTGGATGCAGACGATGGTTATAGATAAACCACTTAATTGGCGAATCGCACGCGGGGTAAGAAGTTTTCGGGAGGGAGTGACGTACGGGCGTTACAGGGCAGTCAGGCGGGGGCGGGCGACAGGGAACAAATTTCATGTTTGGCAGTCTACTCGCGGATCTCGCAGTGAACAGTTGATTATATCTGTCACCTACGCTTGGAACAAAACGAACACGAGATTAAAGTGCCACGATCAATGCCAAGATGAATCGCCATCAAATTTTTGGTAAGAAAATTAGCAGGCAAGCGATTCTTTCTATAAAGCTAGAAAACAAGATCGAAGTTCTACTGAGTATCTACAAGACGAAAACGTGAACGAAATTGTTGCACAAGGAACAGGACTCTCATTGTCTACTGTAAGTAAAATTATTAAAAAGGCAACGATCTGAACGAAAAAGATAATTTTACAGAAGGCGTAATAAGACGAAAGGTAACTCAATTTTATACCATTTTCAAAAAGGTTCCTATATTAAAAACTTTAAAGGCTGATCTTAAAGACGACGGAATTATTAATTGCAGTCGAGAATATTTGAGAATATTGTTACACAAACTGCTTTAGATTTAAGAATTGTCAGTCGAAAAGAAAGCTGCTTATTGAACAACCAAATATAGTTTTGCGATGAAGATATCTGAATGCGATAAAAAAGCATCAGAGAGATCAGAGGAACATTGTTTACCTCGATGAAACATACGTCAATTCCTTAAATGTCTCGCCGTGTTGGCAGTCTACAGAAGAAAGAGAAGTGCTGTCACATAATGGCAAAGGGTTTAATTATTGTCCATGCTGGAGGCCGTGGTGTATTTATCAATGGAGCCCTTTTAATTTTTAAATCAAAAAGTAAATTCGGAGATTATCAGAATTTTCAAAATTTTTATAAATGGACAAAAGAAAAATTATTACCAAATTTTCCACCACATTCCGTGATTGTCGCGGATAACGCTGCTTATCATTCTGTACACCAAAATTCTTCATATTTGTCTACTAGCTTTTGTTGTAAATTTGTTCTAAGCTGGACTCTGTTATTAGGTTACAGATAATAAATAATAATAATAACCATAAAGACGAAGAGATCAATTTTATCTCGACAGCTATTTAAAAAAAGAGACGATATCTCAACGAAAAAAGAAGCTGGCGCTCAAACCATTAACGGAAAGATAGATAGATGCCATGATCTATCGTAAACACATTGATAAAATTACGTTTTCGATTATAACCAATATACTGCACAAAGTGGACTTTCACGATCAGCGTCCTTTAGATCAGCGATACGAAAATTTTGCAAGGCTTGTGGCTTTTGAATTGGAAAGAGTACCCATCGAAAAACGATCAAATTTGTATTCTCAAATTCTAAATATTATTACGATTTTTCGAGGCGATTCAAATTTGGATGAATGTTTAGAGTTTGTGCTAATGATTAGTAAATCTGTCGACAAATATTAATATTATGTAAGAATATCAAAATATTGTAATTTGTTCATGTATGCTACAAGCAGCGACATCTGTGTACATGTGGCGTAACTATGTATGGAATGTGAGTTTTTCAATAAAATCAGTCTGTGGTCTGTTGTTCGAATGCACACGGTCGTTTTATTAATAGGTTATGGGCCTAGAATTTTGGCCATAAGACTAGTTTTTTGCGAAGTAACTTGTGTTAAAAAGTTGCAGCTCGACACGTTAGTGTTTTTCGCAGTTAGTCAGGCTAGTTTCCGCATATTAGACTTTGAATCCGTTTGCGAACAGTCAGCCGGTTGCTATTGCATATCACCGTAATGGCGACTAATTATATCGTGAATGTGCCTAAATTACGAGGAAGGGAAAATTACGAGTGGGCGTTTGCAGCTGAAAATTTCGTTATACTTGAAGGAATGATGAAGTGCATCAAACCAGAGTTGGACGTCGGTGGTGCGGCAATTATTGCAGCAACCGCGGATGACGCCAAGACAAAGGTGAAACTGATTTTAACGATAGATGCGTCGTTGTACGTACACATCAAGACAGTAAAGAGCTGTGGGAAAA
Organism: Parnassius orleans; assembly: GCA_029286625.1. NCBI lineage: Eukaryota > Metazoa > Arthropoda > Insecta > Lepidoptera > Papilionidae > Parnassius > Parnassius orleans. Next base: position 428,679 of record JAGSMP010000348.1, on the reverse strand, counting down.
ATTAAAGTATCTTTTTGATGATTCCGGTTTCACCAGAAGAACAAGTCTCCTGAGAAATTTAGTTTCTATCCGTCTGGATAATTGCAGTTCTATGACCTCGTATGTCACCCAAATAATTGGGACAGGTCAGAAACTTTGTGGAACGGGATTCGCAATTAATGACGAATGGATTGGTTCTTTATTGCTAGCTGGATTACAGAAGTTCTCTCCCATGATAATGGCGATAGAGCATTCAGGCATTCAAGTGACAACGGACGCCATTAAAAGCAAACTTTTAGTAATGGAGACAGGAAACGGAAACAGTAGTGAAGATAGTGCATTTACCGTGTCTAGAAAATGGCAACACAAAAGGAAACAGACATCCACAACACTAAATAAAGATGGCGCCTCGATCTCGAATTTGCCAAAGACAAGTGATGTTAACATGAAAACTGTCAATGTTAAATGCTACCGTTGTAAACAAATCGGACAATACCGAACTCAATGTCCAAATAACTCGAATTTAAACAATAGAAAAGAAGACCGTAGACAAACCAACGCATTTTCAGCTGTATTTCTAAACGGAAGTTTCAATAAAAGGGACTGGTATATCGATTCCGGTGCTAGCGTCCACTTAACCGCTAACACAGATTGGATAGCAAGTCGAGATATCGTAAAGTTCAAGAAGATATCATAGTTGCAAATCAAGAAACTGTTTCAGTTACGTGTGCTGGCAATGTTAAGATAATAACTACAGTGAATGACAGTGAAATCGACATCAACATCGAAGATGTGTTTTGTGTACCAGAATTGACAACTAACCTCATTTCCGTGAGCAAATTGATAGAAAAAGGAAATAGTGTATTTCAATAAGGATGGCTGTCTTATACACAACAGAGATGGAGATTTAGTTGCTACTGCTACATTGTTGAATGGTGTCTATAGATTGAACACACAAAAAAGGTAGCTGCGGCCACCACCTCAGGTCACATCTGGCATCGCAGATTACGTCACGTGAACAGTGATAGCTTGATGAAAACGAAGAATGCTGTAACAGGAATGGATTTCGTTGAGAAAATTGAGATAAGCAAATCATCATGCAAGACATGTTGTGAGGGCAAGCAGTGTCGGCTACCTTTCACGAATGTTGGTACGAGAAGCACAGAACTATTAAATGTGGTGCACAGTGATCTTTGTGGACCCATGGAGGAGAAATCACTAGGAGGCTCGTCCCACTTTCTTTGGGTCGGCTTTAGTAATCTGCGGCACGATTTAAGTGTTCATTTTAGCTTTAGTTGACAGGCAATGATGCTATTGATTACCATCTAGCTGCTTTTATGCCGGAAATCTTTAGTTTTCAAGATATCGATAATTATAATTTTGAGGTTATATCCATTTAAAATGATACGAAAACGAAACAACAATATAATTATTAGAAAGATATAGAAATAGAGCATGGTCTGTATCTGGTTTAAAAAATAACACACAACAACAATATAACAATTAGAAAGATCCTTTTATGGAATTAATTAAAGCAATTAAACATGTTTATAAATAAATGTTTTAATAATATTATATTTGGCCGTTTCTTTTGATCAAACCCTAGTACCAGAAGGTATAAATCACAAAACTGAATCAGTCAACCCCGTCTTCCACGTGGTCTTTCCGCCTACCCCAGAGTGTATATGAAACCCGGAAGCGAGGAAAGCAGCCTCGCCCGCTGTAACTAAGCGCAGGCAGCGTACGAGCCGTAGCAGTTGAGGCTGGTCGCCGAAGGCGACCAAACAGCCGAAGCTGCGCAGGTGAGCTAGGTGCCTGTGCTTAGTTACGCAGGCGAACGGGCTGCACTTCCTGCAGCGCTGGAGCAGAAGCAGAATCAAAATAGTGTTGATTCGCACGGTTTTTCCTCAAAATCAATTTTGCCTCAATAGGTCACAAAACTTTAAAAATCAAAAAAGGGGGTTTCGGCACTTAACCCTTTTAGGGAGGTTTCACCCTTCCCTCCCCGCCCACTCGGACCATATATTCATGCCGCAGATTACTATTTGCCTCAATAGGTCACAAAACTTTAAAAATCATTTAAAAAGGGGGTTTCGGCACTTAATTTTTAGGGGAGGTTCCCACCCTCCTCCCCGCCCACTGGCGACCATATATTCATGCCGCAGATTACTAAAGAAATACCTTTCTTTTATTTTTTGACGACTTTAGTCGAATGGCCTTTATTTTTTTTTAAAGCACAAAAATAAAGCTCTGAATATTTCAAAGAGTTTAAGGCGATGTCAGAGAATCAAACTAATAGAAAAGTGAAATTCTTCAGAAGTGACAATGGAAAGGAGTACTGTAATTCAGATTTTGATGTTTACTTAAAAAATATGGCATAGTTCACCAAAAAACGAATCCATATACACCACAGCAGAACGGGTTATGCGAAAGGATGAACAGAACCATCATTGAGAAGGCGAAATGTATGTTATATGATGCCATGATGGATAAAAAGTTTTGGGCTGAAGCCTGTAATACAGCCGTATATTTGCATAATCGGACAGTTTCATCTGTTTTAGATGGTAAAACGCCACATGAGTTATGAACAGGTGTTAAACCAGATCTTAGCAATCTGAGGATCTTTGGATCACCAGTCATGGTCCATGTCAATAAAGAGAAGAGGTCAAAATGGGACAAGAAATCCACTGAATGTATACTAGTTGGATTTCCCGAGAACATCAAGGGCTACAGAGTGTATGATCCTGTGAAAAGAATTATAACCACTAGCAGAGATGTGATTGTAATGGAAAAAGAAACAATCATGATGGAGGTTGCATCTGAAGGCAAGGATCAGAAATCTGTGAATGATGGCATGCCACAGGAAAGCCCGAATCTACAAGATTCAGTGGGGGATGACAAGATTCAACTTTACCTCAACGATTACTTTTGCTTTGTCAGTAAAACTAGGACTTGATATTAGACATTTTAATGTGGTAACTGCATTCTTAAATGGCGAACTTCATGAAAATATTTACATGCAAATACCTGAAGGTTTTGATAGTTCAGATACTAATTAAGTTCTAAAATTAAAGAAAGCTTTATGGGTTGAAGCAGTCATCAAGAATGTGGTATAACAAAGTAGATATTTGTTTAGCAAAAAATGGTTGTTTAAAATCTAAATATGAACCTTGTTTGTATGTAAAGAATGAAGATAAAAATATGACTATAATTGCGGTATATGTCGTTGATTTTTCATTTTTCAAATTGTTCTAAAGAGTGTCAATTTAAGATTAAAGATTTAGGCTAAATAAAACAATGCCTTGGTATGTCAGTGTGTTATGACAAAGAAAATAAAGTGTTAACATTAGATCAAAGTCATTACATAGAACAGTTATTGTTAAAATTTAATTTAGAAAATTGTAAAACTATAGATACTCCTATGGAAAGTGGGCTGAAGTTGGCTAAACATAGTAATTGTGATAAGAGTTTACCATACCAGCAATTAATCGGTTGTTTAATGTACCTTGCCATACTTACACGTCCAGATATTGCATTCTCAGTAGGATACCTAAGTCAGTTTAACAATTGCTATAGTAGAGAGCATTGGGCTCATGCTATGCGGATCTTGAGATATTTAAAGAAAACTAAAGATTATTGCATTAAATATTGTGGTACGGGTAATAAAGATATAATTGGTTCTGTAGATGCAGATTGGGGCAGTAATACATTAGATAGAAAATCATACACCGGATTTTGTTTCAACCTATCAGGAGGTGTAATTTCTTAGAGTAATAAAAAGCAAAATAATATAGCTCTGTCTAACACAGAAGCAGAATATATTGGTATCTCTGAAAGTTGTAAGGAAGCTGTTTACTTAAGAAATTTGTATAAAGAAATAACTGATAGCTCTGATTCTATTCTTATATTTAATGACTAGCTGTTACCCGCGGCTTCGCCCGCATGGTCACTGGGAAATGAACTATCCATTGCTTTTTGAATTGAAAGAAAACTGAGTTTTATAGATTTGTCAGAGATGCAGCCATTAAAAGGAAACTGAGCAAAATTTATTCGTCAGCCTATTTAAATGTTATGAAACGCAGCGTATAGGAAAGCATGAAAATAGCCTGTTTATTCCAAATGGAAATGGATATTTTTTAATTAGGAAACTGAGCATAATTATCCGTCAGGGATGCAGACTTTGAAAAGAAACTGAGCTAAATTGATTCGTCAGAGATGCAGTTTTCTGAATTGAAAGGAAACTGAGCCAAATAAAAGATCCGTCAGAGATGCAGCCTTTTGAGTTGAAAGAAAACTGAGCTTAATAGGTCCGTCAGAGGTGCAGCATTTGGAATTGAAAAGAAACTGAGCTAAATAGGAAATTTTGAATTGAAAGGAAGATCTGTGGAATTCTGATTAATTGATTGTGGGAATTTTGAAAAAAAACTAACTGAACACTATTTTAAGACGCTACTGTACACAATGTTATATGTTTTTCCATTCGGGGAAAGAATGTGGAGATTCTGGGCATTTGACACACGCGAACATGCTACATACAGCTGACCATGAGAGAAGCACGGTTTTTCTAAGTTGACCCCCGCTACCTGTAAGGTTTGCCCTTGCGCTTTATTAATTGTCATTGCAAAACTGAGCTTAATAGGAACTGCAACCTTTGAATTGAAAAGGAAGATCTGTGGGAATTATAGGATCCGTGGTATAATAATATTTTCACCTTTTCCTACGCTTGTCACTTGTACATGTGTCACACGCAGCCTTGTCCCGTTACATAACCGAGGAGCATCTAAATTTCGCATTAGCATGACTGGGACGCCTAATTTTAATTGAAGCTTATGTGAGGCACACCTGAGAACTCTAGAGAATTTAGAAACTCTACGATATGAAGTGCTCTGTTCTGTGTCCATAACTGTGTCTACTGACAAATACTCTGTTATTTCTCCTGCTACTTCGCTTATATCTGAATTTATTTTGTTAACGCTCTCATTTTTGGTGCAAGAATCGCCCTTTACATAACCATTTGTCTTCATGCATGTTGTTCGTTAAATCTGAATTAATTCGGAATGACTCTGTACTAAACTACAATAATCTCTCGTCAATTTAACGCAGCCCTCAGCATCCGTTTCCAACCGCCCATCGCCAATTTTTAATAGTGTGTCAGCATAGTTTCCAGCATTGATATCATTATACAAATGCACTTTCATATTCGTAGTTAAACTGAATTTTGTCACCTTGTTCCATAAAATAGACGACTTGAGGCATGCTTTAATTTCATCTGCAGGTGTGCCCTTTTGAATGACAGGTAAAGTTTGGCGAAAGTCACCAGCCAGTAAAACCACCATTCCTCCCATTACATCGGTATTGCTGCGCAAATCCTGGAGCGTTCGATTTAGTGCTTCTACAGCTTTTTTATGCGACATTGTACTTTCGTCCCACACTAAAAGTTTGCATTGTCGTAGCATTATACCTCGTGCACTATTTTTGCTAAAGTTGCAGATCGGCGATTCTTCCTGGGCTAGATTTAGAGGAGTTTTAAAACAGAATGTGCAGTGCAGCCCCGCTTAGCAGCGTGGCGGCTATACCGGAGGAAGCTACGGCCACAGCAATGTGGGCATGCGGTAATCCTCTTTTGCCATTCAATTGAATACATGAAGCACTGCACCTCTCCGAAAATTTTCCCTTTGTTAATTACATACATTAATTTTTGTACTTTTAATCTAAATACTCTAGCAACTAAATCGTATCTGTCAGTACTTTTTGGCCCGGCATTAGCTCCTAGGTTATTTCTTTCCATGTGGGATTGCAAGTAAAAGTAACAAAAGATCCGTAAGTTCGTACATAGGCGAATGCGTCTTGTGTGTACTCATGTAGGTAGCAGGGACTGTTAACGAATGATGAGGGCAGAATTACCATTTTACCTAAATCTTTGGGGTTTACATTGGCGTCGCTAGAAACTGCATCTTGTAAATGTATATAATTCTCAACGCGCAGCTTTTTTTGATTTAAAGATATATAACGGAGACGTTCACTTTCTACCTTCACATATATGTCTACCAAAAATTGATGAAATAATTGTCTACACCGGGCTAAGAGGTTAAAATCATTTTCTCGCAACATCATATGATACGCATAAAAACCATACATGATACTTTTTTGTTCGGAGTAGGCTCCTTTGTGACCGGGTTAATGAGTGGAATTTGAAAATGATAACCCTCTTGTCCTTTGCAATAAATCAATGGGTATTGCAGAGCGTCATAAAACTTGTGTGTATCGGCTACCCGTTGCAACGTATCATCACGTGCTCGCAAGACAATATCTCGTGAAGAAAATTGATCACCACTAATTACGGCTGCTATTTCGTTTATCAAAGGTGCATTGTAGCGCCTTTCATGCTCTCCTCGAGGGGTCCGATCTGCGTGAATGACGACTTTATAATCCTCTTCAGGTAGGTTTTCTAAAGCAGTTTTAAATGTTTTGACTAAAATGTTACGTTCATGCAAGAATCTTTGAATTTTGAACACTGTGTCTCTATCAACTCCTGGATGAATTGGCAGCGACGGTCTACCTCAATTTCTTCGTCACCCATAAAATATACTTGTAAAATTTATGCTGCTCGTTTTCAGCTGGAAAAAGTGAACCTATTCTATGATAAATTTGCCCTTGCACCGTAAATGTAGGCGAAAATACCGGCATTATTATTTCCGGTCAACTCCGAAGGACGTCATTTGAAAGCATGAGTTATATTTCCGGATCCTGTTTAAAAGCGCCGTGACTCATTAGCATCATATAAAAGAGAGTTTTCAAAGGTTCTTCTGGTTCCCAAGTAACGGAAGAGACACTTTGCCATTGGAACAGCACATGCCTGCGGTCTCATTTTTCCATTTTAAAGCGCTGCAAAATCGACACGCCTTGTCCATCAGTCCGATAACAACTAACCTGTGATTTTTATAATCAATCAACGGATCATAATTGAATGCTGCGTCATTAAAACCGACCAATTGTTTTTTGAAAATTTTGTCGACGTTCAGCTTGAGCTGTGCATTTGCATCTCTTCGCGCCTGTGTCTGTTCTGGTGTTTCAGATGCCCTTATAGTAGATTGACGTTCAGCTTGCTCAATGAGTCTGTGTTGAGTTTCATCAGGTGTTTCCGCGGCTCTTAAGGCGGCCTGACGTTCCGCTTGTTCGAATAGCCTTTGCTGACTTTGAGCAGGTGTTTCAGTAGCTCTTAAAGTAGATTGACGCCTGCCTGTTCAAGACGCCTTGCTGACTTTGATCAGGTTTTCAATAGCTCTTAAAGTAGCTTGACGCCTGCCTGTTCAAGGCGCCTTGCTGACTTTGAGAAGGTGTTTCAGAAGCTCAAAGTAGCTTGACGCCTGCCTGTTCAAGACGCCTTCGCTGTCTTTGAGAAGGTGTTTCAGAAGCTCTTAAAGTAGCTTGACGCTCTGCCTGTTCAAGACGCCTTTGCTGACTTTGAGAAGGTGTTTCGAAGCTCTTAAAGCAGCCTGACGCTCTGTCTGTTCAAGACGACTTTGCTGACGTTGAGAAGGTGTCTCAGATGTTCTAAAGCAGCCTGACGCTCTGCTTGTTCTTGCCTTCTCAGTTCAGCATCTTCTAAAGATTCTAGCGATCGAGCTAATCTTTTCGCTTGTCTTTGAGAAGATACTCTTGAAAGGCTGGACTTACGTTTGCGAGGCATTATGAAGTAAGAAAAAACCTATTTATAAAAAAACGTTAAAATACCTAAAAGGAATTAAATTTCCTTTTAAATATTTTTAAAGCAAATCCAAAATATCTAAAAGGAATAAATATTCTTTTAAATATTTTTTAAAATCAAAACAACAAAACCAATTCAAGACACAACACGAATCCGAAAACGATAGCCAAAAAAATCGAATCAACTTAAACCAAATCACAAAACAAATCGCAGAAAACCGAAATCGAAAGCAGTAGTCTATATAAATATAACCAACGAAAAGAAGTAAGTGTATAGGTACCGTATACACTATCTATACTATTAATATTCCTTTGAAATATTGTTAAACAACCTAAAACAACGAAAACCAATTCGCGATTCTAAATAAACAAAATCCAAAATCAAAGCCAGAGTCTAAATATGTATAAAGGAATACCAACCAAATCAACAAAACCGATCCAAGAAAATACACAAATCCGAAAATGAAAGCCAATATAAATCCATTCAACCTTAACAAATCACAAAACAAATAACAAACAACCGAAATCGAAAGCAGGTAGTCGAATAAGCTACGAAATAGAAACAATTTAAGCGTATAGGTACCGTATGCACTATAAGTTGACGCGCGGCTCAACGGCGGGAGTTAAGTACATGTCAGAAACATTTCGTTACCGCGTTTTAAAACCTAGTAACGACATCTAGCGGAATCAATTTAAACTATGTATACGTTAGTTAATAAGAACTCTCAAAATATTTTTCTTATAGTAATATCGATTTATTCATAACCACATATAAGAACTGTATTCATTTCCGTTCAATAAATATTACTAAGGTTTATTAATAAGGCTTACTAAGAACTGTTTCTACCATTGTTAAGTAACAGTTAAGGGTGAAAGCGTGACAGGTGGTGATAGTATTTCTGATCCATACTTATAATCACGCCTGTAACCTTTGCAGGGTAGGCAGAGCATCAACGGATTACTTAATATCGTCTGCGAGGTTATCGCCTATTCTGTGAATTACGATGCACCAAAACGTTTGAAGAAAATCAGCTGGTGAATTTTATGTTTTTTATCGCTCTCTTCCCGGTTCTGCGTGGAAAAATACAGATTTTTTATCTTAATTTTGGTAAAAAGACATAATAATCCAGATATTCTGACCTTCTGTGTTTGTCTATCGTATCGTCGTCCGTCTTGTAGAATCACGGTGGCGCCACCTAGTTGAATTTAATTTTGCAACATATTCGATTTTCCCACGGAATGATATGTTTTTCCGCTGAAAAAAGTAGCCTATGTCACTCTACAGCCACCGAACTATCCCCATACAAAAAATCATGCCATGCCGACGCTCTGTTGCGACGTGAAAAAAGGATAAACAAACAAACAAACAAACCAACAAACAAACACACTTTCGCATTTATAATATTATAAGTATGGATAATCAAAGTGCCCGTAAATTATTATATAACATAGTTTTTCATTGTAAATCAAAACATATAGATATTAGATATCATTATGGAAGAGAGTGTATTAATAACAAAATTGTTAAAGTGGAGTACCTACCAACAGCTGATATGGCTGCAGATGTTCTAACAAAATCTTTAAACTGTGTAAAACATTATAAGTTTTTGAAACTGATGGGGGTGCAACATAAATGTAATTAATTTAGCGTCTTGGTACGTTGTATTTACTGTGTAACATTTTGATATAGTGGGGGTATTAATATTATGTAAGAATATCAAAATATTGTAATTTGTTCATGTATGCTACAAGCAGCGACATCTGTGTACATGTGGCGTAACTATGTATGGAATGTGAGTTTTTCAATAAAATCAGTCTGTGGTCTGTTGTTCGAATGCACACGTTTTATTAATAACAAAGAAGAAAGATTCTTACCATTAATCGTATGCTATGAAAAATAAAATAAAAATTAATATATAAGAAAATGAAATTTCTCGAGAACTAGTCACAAAATTAGGTAATCTTAAAATACTCTTTTGTCCAAATTATGTACGATGCTTACAATGAAGTTCCTGTTTAGCTCAAATCCTATTTGTTTCAAAGAAAAGTGCCTAATAACCAAATTATATTGTTGCAGGTACTTATCAGTTACTTTATTAGTTAAGAAATCAAACTACACACAACTGTGCTAGTGCTATAGTTTGTAATTTAAATATTCCAAAACACCTCCGAAAAGAAAAACTAAAGAAGAAAGACTATCTCAACAAAGATTTTGCAAACGTAGACGGTATGCAGAAATTAAAAATGGCCCAGATTTACTAGCTCTTGTACAACAAAAAAAGGAGAATAAAGTATTTAAAAGATAAGGAAGCAATAAAAATAACAAGTATTTCGGAAAAACTCAGCGCAGTCAAAGAGAACAAAGAAAGAAATTGGTCACACTGTGTAAAGGAAGAAGACCCATACCAGCCGATATTTAAATGGTGAATCGCACCATTATCTATCACAGTTAGCTACCGTGGGAAAATCTTTGTTTCAGAGAGCACGAGGGATCTGTGACAGAAAACATCTGGCCGCCGACCTTCAGCACTTCGAGCATGTATTGCAAGACGACAAGCTTCGGGTCCCGCGCCTACGTCACAGTGACCGAGTGAAGCCGACCACAGTCGAGCGTGTGCTGCTGTACTACCCTATGTCAGAGGAGTCACAGACAAGGTTGGCTACATTTTGAAGCGAGCTTCTATTAAAACATACTTCAAGCCGCCGAAGAAGATTAGTCAATTTTTACCATCCGTCAAGGTAATATCCTCCACAAGATGCAGGAGTGTACAAGCTTGATTGCGAATGTGGTCTCTCTTACATAGGACAAACAAAAAGATCCATTAAAACCCGCGTGAAAGAACATACAGCTGACGTGAAGCACCGACGCTCTGGGAAGTCTGTAGTCTGTGAACATGTTCAAGATCGTCCCCGCCATTACATCAGATTTGATAGACCACAAATCCTCGCAAAAGAACACCGATTCCTACCAAGGTTGATATATGAGGCTATTGAAATTAAAAAACATCCTAATTTCAATAGAGAAGATGGATGGGTGCTGCCATCTGCTTGGGATCCTATAATTAACGAAATTAAATCCAAACCCAAGCATACCACTGCAAGACTTCAAGATACTGTTAGCTCATTCTGCGTAGATCGAAAAAAAAAATTAATATTAAAAAACTGAAGGTAGCCGGGCTAACTGTGACATTGAGACGTCAAACATCTCAGTCCCCCCATGACCATGGGTTGCCCCCGAAACGTCGGGAATTAAAATAGGAAAATAATAAAATAATCATTTATTTTTTATTTATTTTTTGTCGGTGGGAGGTGTAGTGTAGTATATATATAGACCCCATGACTATGTATATTAGAGTTAATTTAAGAATAAAGAGGAGTATAATTAAAGTTATAGAAGCATCAACACGTCTCCTAATTCATTCAAGACCCTTCCTATATTACAGTACCGACAAAATAAAAAACAAACACAGCCGCCAAATTTTTAAGCCGTTGCCGTTTGCAGTATTCAAGGTGAAAGCACTTCTACGCATGATCTTGAAGGAGATCCGTTGCAACAGAATAAGCCTGATGCTGCAGCTGCTATAAGAAATTTCGCTACGTAGAATTAAATAAATTAGTCTAGTCCACTACTTCGTCATTAATTTCAAAGCACGCAGCAGCCTTCAACATCCATGACAACGCTCGTATTCACACTGCTCAACGAATTGTAACAAAACAACAAACACAACTACAACTACATTTACTACTGTCATAGCCAGACCCTAATACTGATATTCATAATTTTTAGACATTTGGATAAATTGAGAAAATTTCAACCTGTTCAGTAATATCATCCGGGATTTAATCATATCCCGGATTGGATTATGTTTTATTAAAGAATAAATTAAAATTAAAAATTTTGTACAACCGACTTCAATATAAATTATTAAGGATAACTCAAAAACTATTGGTCACACCTTGCTCAAATTTATATGGGACCACATGAGAAGCACCAGCTTTCAAATAAAATCGGTTCACTTAGAAAAAAGTTATGGGGTAACACACATAAAAAATGCACAGTCGAATTGAGTACCTCCTCCTTTTTGAAGGCGGTAGCAAAAAATGAAAAAATTACTCAATATCATCGCGGCTTACAATAAAAGGGATAGATCTCATTACAAAAAAATTCAAAATTAAAAAAGATACTCAACGAACAGCAGAAGACACAAAGGGAGGCAAAAAATGGTATGCCGGTTCTAGAAAATAGCTTCGAAATCAGCCTACAATTAGAAAACTGCCACAGTGTAAGTTCTTCTATAAGCGAACGTGTAAAACAATTCTATTTAGCATCTTATTTGCTGGAGAAAAGGAATTTATTCAAAAAAATTAAGTCCGTATGTAAAAATGGTTCTTGTGTCTACCTCTGAAGGACTTGTACAAAAAGTTCCGAATGGCAACAAATATTAAAATTAGCTATTCTTTTTTTTGTAAGCTTCGATCTTTCTGGGTGGTGGTTGAAAGTCGATACAAATACTTCTTTGTGCATAATTCATCTTAATATGGAGTTATTAATTGAAGGTCTAATTAAAACGTCTATATTAATAGAGGAAAATTCCGAAGCAATGCTCTCCAAAATGTGGTGTGATAACAAAAACACTGATTGTTTTCAAAGAAACTGTGCCGCATGTAAATCAAATGACATAGAATATAATGATTATTTATGGGATTACTGCACTTTTTACGAATGGAAAAAAGTAACAAAAGAAACAAGAATTACGAATGGAAACAAGAAGAAACAATCAATTATTGAAAAGACGAAAATGACAGTTACAACAATAGAAGCATTAGATAAATTCAAGAGAGGTTTGACAAATATTTTTGAACACAACTATAAAATCATGAGCCAATACAAAGCTATTATGAATCTTAAAGAAAATCTAAATATTCAGGAAGCATTAGTACATGTTAATTTTTCTAAAAATTATGCCTTGAAATATGGAACAGAAGTTCAGTCGTTCTACTTTGGTGGAAGTAGACGGCAGGTTTCCTTGCATACACATAATTTTTCTAATGGCCAAGTTAGAACAACTTCTATGTGCACAATAACTGATTGTTTACGTTATGATGCTCCAGCTGTATGGGGTCATTTAATACCTTTAATAGAAGAAGTGATTAAATTAAGCCCGTTTATTGACACCATACATTTTTTATTGGATTCACCATCCTTCCAGTATAGAAATAAGTATATGTTTTATCTGATAACTCAGTTAAAGAATGACTTCCCGCAGATAAATAGAACAATGTAGAGCTATTCAGAAGTTAGTCACGGAAAAGGAGCACCCTCCTGACGGGGTTGGTGCTACTATAAAAAGAACGGCAGATCGAATGGTCATGTGTGGACAAGACGTACATTCGATCAGTGAATTAATAACGAGATACATTGAAGATGAAAGATTAAAGGTGATAGTCAAAAAAGTCGAAGATAGTGACATACTACTTAAAGCCAGCCTGATTCCAAATAACTTACAACCATTTAGAGGCAACTTTTCTGTGTACCAAGCATTGTGGAATAGGTCTGAACCAAAAACTACTTTTAAAAAGTTGAGTTGCTTTGACTGCAGTCCTTCCATAATTTGTGAACATGGCAAATATTTAGGATGTATACCTCTGTTGCAAAAAGAAAACGTAGGATGTAACTTTGTTGAATCTGATCAAACACTGCTTGCGAAGACAAATCTAATCACACCAGGAATAATATAAAACAAAAGTAACAATTATCTTTGATATAACGTTAAACGAGATCAATGTACCTAAAAAAAATGTAGGACGCATTTCTAAGCATCCTGATGTGACCATTCTTGAGAAAACAAAATCTGACGAGATCAATAAACCATCAACACCAACATAAGGAAACAAATCTGACGAGATCGCCAGACTATGAACATCAAAATAATTAAAGTATCTTTCTGTTCTATTGATTTTTTTGTAGCCAGTCTTATCATATTATAATATAAGTTTTCAAGACTGGTTGATTTTGTAGAATTTCATAACATTCTTACTAAACGACTAATATTTATATTTAATCGTGATTATCTTTGTTTTTATCAATACTTGTATGTTCATTTTGATTGTGATTTTTAATTGTGCCTAAAGGTATATCGTCCAATTCAAAGAAGTTACAACAGTCTTATGGAAGATTTAGAAAGTCTCTTACGATATTAGAATTTTCGCCCTGTACATTATTGTGGGAATTTTATAAGTTCTGTGAATGTGATTGTCGTTAAATATTAAACGCTACTCAATTTTAAGATGTTGTTAAGTCTCGTACTGTCACACTCACTTTGACTTAAATTGATAGAGACAACACGAAACTTAACGGCGTCTTAAAATTGAGTAGCGTTTGAGTATTTGGCCATTAGAGTTTTAATTTTGATTGAAAACAAAAGATGTGTTTTAAAGTAAGTAGATTCTTACAAGTTCCTAATAGATACTCCATAATTATTTAATGTCTAAAGATGCGATTTTATGTTGATTTATAACGTTATTTTATAAAAATAAGAAATGTTACAAATTGTTCGTTCTACTACAATATATACGCAAACTTGTTATTTTATAGTCAGTCGCAATTAAAGGATCGAAGTTTTCTTTTACACGTGATACAAACAAAAGTGCACCTTAATTACATCAACATATGGTCCTTCGAGCCGGATCAATCAGCGAAAAAGGGTCGAGTGCAGGAGCAGGTAAAAATTCCGGCCAACCGCGTCAACAATGGATCTCGGGCGCTTCAACTCGTAAACAAGTGCCGTAACGCAGCTAACACATAATTCTCGACTTTAATAATTGGATTGAATCATGGTTTCTTCGGCGGAATTACCTACGCCCGAAATTAATAACGTATCTCTTTTTTAAGATTAAAGACAATCCGAGATTGTACCCTATATAAAGATCTATCTAAATCCTCATGCCAATAACATAACTTAATCTTTGAACACTTTGGAGTACACAAGAGATATTCAAATGTCACCTTTGTAGACCCTCAAAACAATTCTTTTTAAATGATATTTATAAAATTATACAACTCAAATTCTAAAATTTTATTAGAATTAGTTTCGTTACTAAATTACGCTTTTATAAATTAAGAGAATTTACGTCAAATTACTAGTTTCCGCCATGATGCGTCGCGTTTACTACAGTACATCTAGTTCGCCGCGCGAGTGCAAGCCACTGTATTAATTATAAGTTATAAGTGTACCCTTTAAAGGAAAGTTTGTTGTGAGTTTTTATACAAAAGGTAAGTAATTACACAGTTTATAAAAAAGTTATTTGCATATATTTCGTCTCGTAACAATTTTACTAAATTTATAAAATTGGTACTTCAAATACTGTCCTTCACATATGAAATAAAATAGTCAATAAGTAACTGAAAATGAAATATAAGGTAGAAAATTATCACCATAAATCATGTAAAAACACAAATTTTCATATTTTACAAAGTCCAATGTGCGAAAATTACGTTTTATGTTATAATTTCGATATATCGTGAATATTATGGCGAAATTGTTTTCAACAAAATGGCGTTGGTCAAAGATAGCGTAATAAACTATATACCTATGATTGAATTTTTTTATTAGAGGCTCCTAATGAGTGTATATTATTACGATATCGATATAATAATGTTATATATTTCTTTTCTTTATGAAATTTCGAGTGTTTTTTTTCTACATAGTAGTTATTTGAGTGTAGTAATTTGGTATCTCATAATTCTTATTATTATTCTTATTATTTATTCTTATATGTTATATGTAAATTTATAAACTTTCTATTAACTCTTTTCGAGCCTCATGAAGACACAAAATGTTCAAATGTGTGTACTGTACTACATCTATTTTCAGAAAAATGGCGGAATTTGACGAGCTATTTCGCGACTCGGACGACGAATATCTCAGTGACAGAGAGGAAGAAATGTTTTCATATTCTGTTGTAAGTAATTTATTATACTTTTTTCTATATTATAATTATAAATATGAGTGCATATACTGGATGTATAAAGTGACTGCTGATCATGAGGTCCCGGGTTCGAATCCCGGGTCGGGTCAAAAAATCATTTATTAAGTTTTTCCGTCAAGAAAGTCTCAGTAGCACCCCTGAGTCAAGAAGTTGGCGGTGATAAATGATAAATTATCTACACCTATCATATAACGCAAACATGCGTCTATGAAAAGGGTCTCCAGATTTTCTCACTTACTAAATAAAAGGCAGCAGCACCATCCTGGTCAATTTAATTCATAACCATAAAAATATGTCATATGCATATCTATAATGTCTTATTATCATACATGTTTTTCAGGAGACGGATATGCATCAGGGGGACTAGGTAACTCCAATGAGGTTATCCTACTGGCCATTGAACATGGCCAGCAGTTGGAGTGTCCAAATCTCCCTTTAGGACCCGCATCTTCCACCGAGCCAGCACAAGAAAATCCGCCGTTGGCATCGTCACCACCTTTTCCGTAAGTAAATTTTGTTATTATGTTTGTATCAAAGCTTTTCAAAATGTATGCAAGTAGAAGCTACTACAGTTTTAAATTCTGTCTCATAAGAGAGTGAAGAATTTCAATTGTATATTATAAATTAGAGATATGAAAAGTCTCTGTCCTGGGAGTGACCAGCAAGAAACCCAGCAGGACTTTTTATTAAATAGAATTAATTCACACAATGATAACTTTTATAGAATAAAATTAGTATGAAAACATTTAGAAACAGCATGGTAGCAATCTCCTCATTCCCAAGGTTCCAGGGTTTACATGGTTGATAATAACCTTTACTAAACAATTTTTGCTTACTAAAAATTTATAACTCATTGATAAGGTCTGTATATTTTCTGGGACTTTCTTATAAATACATATACCTATGTTGCCCCATGAAGGAATTATACTGACTCTGGAGTCTAGTAACTGGTATAACTAACTTGTTACTACTTTCATCTTTGATTCAATCTAATTCATTTGTATATAATTATTCTATTCTAGTTACAGTATTTGTTTATACTTATTGCATTTATGTTATATGTAATAGTTTTAAAACATATATTTGCTTTTATATATATATATATATATATATATATATATATATATATATATATATATATATATATATATATATATAAACATACTAGCTGACCAGGCAGACTTTGTTCTGCCCTTTCCGAAGCCCTTTGTCTTCGGAAAGGGCAGAACAATTTTGTTTGTTTTGAGTTCATCGCAGACAAACAATGTGACACGTAATTTTTATATATAAAGATATTAATAAGTATGTATTCATCCTATCTATGTACTTATATACCATTTTATTTTATGTATGTATATTATTACTATTTTATGGTTTATAATAAAAAAATGCAATTTTGTATCTATCTGATAACACTTCATTGTGCGCTAAAAAATCTATCTATTTATGCTTGTTCCTTGTATTTACAGAATGTAAATCGCTATTTTTAATAAAACTATTTTTGTTTTGTGTTTGTATATAGTGTTTTATAAAATATGTATGCGCTCAATTATATTATATTGTTTTATATATGCCTTGTAGACGAAATGTTAGTCCAGAAGTGGTCGTTGTCGTTGAGCGGTTGGACGGCGACAAGTACTTGTTCGCGGACGAACACGAACTTTTCCACGAGGTGTTGGCGAGTTCGAGTGCTGGTGCTGAGCGGGGCGTGCGGGGCGTACGGGTAACAGCAGGCCGGCGACGGGCACGAGGCGGTCGACGCGCCCGTGGTGCTCGCGCCTCCGTCTCCTCATCGTGGTGGTGCGGCGACCAACTTATACAAGTATGTGACAGATGATGATGTGCCTGAGGATTGTGAGATAGGATTTTGAGACTGGTGGCTAATAGGAAGCTCAGGAGGGAGGGCCGAAAGGAGAAGGATGGAAGTAGATAATGATAATGATGATGGGGCAGATGGCATTGGACGTGCGGCCCTATTCGAAGATGCAACTTCTCTTAACTTTGATTGGCGCCCCATGGACTCCTTTCAAGGTGAAAGAGAAACGTTTCTTGCGGAAACAACTGGGCCAACCATGCCGTCCGGAAGTGCGTATGAGGCATTCCGCCAATATTGGGACGATAGCATCATGTCTCATATAGCGACAGAAACGAACCGGTACGCTGTAGAACTGTCAGTCAGTCATCAGTGATGTTTTACTTCAGAAGACGGGTAATGTTTTTCGAGTACGCATGTATGGATGTATTTTCTTTACACGCTCTGTAGCCTAAACTGCTTGATGGATTTTAACATATGGGTGTTGTTCGACTTGCTTTAGTTGTGAAAGTGACATATAATATTTGAATTTTTTCTTTTCAGAAACTTTTGGTTTTGTTATTTATTACTGTTTTAACCATTGGACTTGTTTATGCAACTTGTTTAATAAATTGTTTGATGTTGATGTTTGATGGCTTTTACACACAAATATTTTTTCAAATAATAAAATTAACCTCCCCCCTTCCTCTCCTTTTGGTTTCCTTACAATTCTTTCTTTATCATAAGGTCGTAACAATCCACTACTGCCATTGGTCATAGAAATAAAGAGGAGCTCAAGATTTTACTGCCGCAAATGTCGCCCAGCACGACAACGCTGTTCTAAATATAGCACGGAACACCCGCGTTCCGCCGAGACTAAATTAAAAAAAAATGTTCGTCCTTTTTAGTCTATTAAAGTCCACTATAGATCATAAGCGTCCACCATATATTGCCGGGATATTTGCCATAGTTGCCACGTTTGCTAAGCGGGTTGGCAACCGCAGTTTTTTATTTTTAGTCTTTATTAGGAAGACGCTGCTGCCCATCTTCTGATTTGTTTCACTCTGTCGCCTCTAATCATGAGTGATTAACCCATTCAAGGCCGCTCAAAAAATCTCACTTATTACGTAGGTGCGGGCGGTTCAAAGGACTAACGCCGGTAGGCGTTTAACGCATCTCATTTAAACACTTTGACGCCGATCGGCGTTTCCCGCACATGAAAATTATTTCTTGCTTATTTAGGCAGAATTTTACTGACGCTCATCAGATTACGCCATGTGCAAGTGACTGCGTACTCAGTGGCGAAATTTCATTTGTATATAATAAGTTATTTTGTGATTAACAGTGCAGTTTTATTAAAAATACTGGCAATTTCCTATTTACCATAAATATGGCTGGAAATAGTAAGTGAATTTGTTTCTTTTCTATTCAGTATAAAGTAAGGGATATTTTCCACATTATAGAAAGATTTCTTATTACACTGAATAAAGAAATTGGTTTTTATATTAATAATTTCGGAATTATTGAAATATGACCAGGATTGAACCCTTTCTCTGATTTTTAAGTTAAATACTTTAATAATAGTATTTAGTCTACTATTTTAAATGTACTAAGTATAATAAGTAGAGTTTTGAATTAGTAGTTGAAGGAAGAGAAAACATCGAGAAGGGTATTCAGTTACATACTATTTCTAGTGCAGCGTAATTTGTTTCATAATAATTAATAATGACTTGAAGGTGAGGCTCGACCATCGTCACAGAGTTTATTGAGTGACGGTGTGAGACCATTTGTTCGCGAAAAGAAAGCCTATATAACTGTTTTTAATTCCATAAAATAAAATAGCAAAATAAATATTTAATCAAAATGTTTTTAATGTTGATAACCTTTGGAAGACGCCGTTCGGCGTTTTCCGCCTGAGGATAGTTTTGTTATTTTCTAAAATCATTACAGAAACTGCGACTATAATGATGTATGTATGTAAAACATGCACATATAAAAGTATATCCCTTTAGAATAGAAATTGGCCAAGTTATGGCTAAAATATAATTTAGGCCGATCGGCGTAATCCGCCTAAGAATGGCAATTTAAATAACGCCGTTGTGCGTGCACCGCAATGAATGGGTTAATAACGTCACGGTGAAAATAACGTTTTGGTCCATGTCTAATGTCGATTTTATTAATCATGTCTAATGAGTAATGGACGTGACAAGGTGATATTTTACTGTTATTTTTATGAATAGAATAGAATGGTATTTTATTCAATATTGATTATTACATAATACTTATTGAAAGTCATTTTTATTTACCACGGGTTCGGAAAATATGGAACTAGAGCATCCGTCACGGTTATTAAAAATAACACCTCAGTCTAGTCGCCTCTACGACACCCACAGTATGATATGAATATTCGTACACAACCACTACACGGTAATTGATAATTTCTCAAAACATTTTATTTATCGACAACGTACAATCATACAAGTAATGCGATATTTTAATTGTTGATATTTTTTATTTTGGATAAGAACATAGTAATGAGTAATGACTCTAAGTTATATTTACCATCATTTACAAAAAATATTGTCTTTGGCCTGACCTACTATACTCTTTGACTTGACCATAGGTCTGACTAAGTTGGCCCAATAAAATGTCAAGGCCTGAGAGGTTAACAAACCCAATCTTTTTTTGCGGCGATCGCAGTCGATCCAAACATCTATCCGCTTCCTCTCGACTGTTTCGTTGTATGCATAACGACTGATGCTTCATTCAAATAGTTGTATTAATATAATAACATAAAATGTCATTTTAAATTTATTACTATTGACACTAATTACACTTTATTACGTTAAATATTTTTTTTCTCTGTAATATTTTAAAATTATTATATTTTTATTTAAATAAACGTAAAACTATAGTTAGAAAAAAATTACATAACGGAACGCCGCCGGTAAGTAGCGTCTGTAACGTCAGTGCGTCGGTAAAAAAAAACTGTCATTGTCAAGTTTAACTGCTTCGCTTCGATCATTTGTATTCGTAATTCTTGAGCGTATATAAACCTTTTTTCGCATTAAAATATACTTTAGAACCGAAACATTTACAGCAAATACATTGAGCATAACAAAATAATGGAGACACAAGTAGTAAGTTATATTGTAATACATTAGATATTGTATCATTTGATGTTTGGTGGGAATACGTTACTTTTTCCGCCCGTACGCCGCCGATTTGCCGATAAAGAGCAAGTCACTTTCAAAAGATGAAACCAAAGCCTTACTCGAATTGATTGAAATGAGGAAAATTATAATGTCAAATGCCACAAAGCCACCAGCAACAAAATTAATGACGAATAGTGGGTACGAATAGCCGAGCAGTTTAATGCTACGGCAACAAATTGTCGTCGGACACCACAATAGCTTCGGCTAAAATGGGAAAATTTAAAGAAAAATGCACGTAAAAGTTGCACGAAAATAAGAATGAACAGCATAAAAGTGAGTTACATTGTTTATTTATTTTTAATCAAAGTATAATTAAATGATTATTCGTTTTCTTTGCACTCTATTCATTTCATCATTATTAATTTGCAGACTGGTGGTAGTGTTGGTGAGTACATACCCCCAGATGAAATACTGGATCGTGTTACCAGCTTATTGGGGAGTACAGCCAGTGGATTAGTTGTTCCTTATGGGGTAGATAAGGAACCTGAGCGATTTGTAGTGTTTTGTGATGGTGGTAGTATTGAATATTATTATTATGATTAGTTTTTATTATGATTAGTTTTTTACGTGGTAGAGCCACGCTGCAACTATATTATGGTTGTAGCACGAATGGGTCGGCTCGACCGGGGTAGGACCACACTCACAGAATACCAGCGTAAAGTAGCAGCTTTAGGCTGCTGTGTTTCGTATGGTGAGTGTAGAGAACCGGAGACCCTTTTTACTGGAAACGAGGCATTCCATCTTAGTCCTCAGGGGTGACAAAGCATCTGCATTTTGATTCTTAATTGAGGATAAATGTAGATGTCTATGGGCCACAGTACCCACTTACCATCAGGTGGACTGTGTGCTCGTTTGTCACTCTATGCTATAAAAAATTGAGCCAAATGGTGGTGGTGTAGAGGAAATAGGTAGTGATGCTAGTAGGGTCAATATTGAAATCCTAGAGTTTCAGAACACACCAGTGCCAGATCCGCAAATGGAAATGGTTGTGACTGTTATTCCACGCTCAGCAATGGCTCAGGTTAACACATGTGCTATTGCTGAACAAATTAAAGTTTGAGATACACCACGGAGAGTCACATGTAATGTTCCTAGAACAGGTAATGGTTATTTTGGTTTTGGTAGAATTTAAATTTATAAGATGACAATTTCAGATTGTGTTCCGTTCACTGGGGTGTCCACTTTAGGTTAAAAAAAAGTAGTAAATTGAGATAAAATAGTAATATGCAAAAGATATACCTGAACCCAAAATTAGATAATATACAATTAGAAAATAAGAAACTTTAATTAGAAAATGAAAAACTTTTAATAGAAATAGAAAATTTTAAGAAATTGTTATTTGTCTAATATAGTAAGTAAGTGTAAAAAATAATTATTATTTTGATATACAATAGACAATCATAAATGTGTGTAAGTAGTTTTTAATTAATTTAAGCTTTGTGTATCTTTCATGATTTGTAATGTTAGTAGTTATATACAGTTTGTATTTGAAAATCATTTAAACTAATAAAATATGTTTATAATAAGTGTATAAAAGGTAGATAGATAGATAGATAGTTATAGTTTAATTTCCTTATTATGAATGTGCAGAAGTTATAATATAGTAATTAAAAATAAAACTCAATCGTATTGAATATTTGTTTTATTTTTACAATTAAATTCACAAACTATGTATAAAGAAAATTAACACTGACGATTACCGAATTATTACCCTGTTAAATAGCCTAAAATATATAAACACTATTATTAGCAATCACAGTTTATTTAAATTTAACAAAATTTTTAAAAGAGGTATTGTTACTGACACGGATACTATATGTGGATATGTGGTATAAAAGGTAGTTATATAATTTAAGTTCCTTTTATAAATGTCTCAGTATTATAGTAATTAATATGTATTTTTAATAGAGAAAAATCATGTTTATTTAATATTTGTTTTATTTTTACAATTCAATCTATAAACTATTTAACAAAATATTAACAACTTATTTTCTAATTTATTCTACATACAATTTTCAACATGTAACATTAGTTAAGGCATTCTCCAACGAGTGTCAGCGTTTCTATAATGTCCTAAAATAATTATTTATTAAATCAGTCCTGTGTATTGTAGGAATGTCATGAATAACTACATTATGAGGCATTGTACTATTGTCAATAGATGGTAGTTCTACTTCAGAGGGGATTTCTGTTAGATTGTGATTTCTACAAATATTATGTAGGATTGTAGTTGCTATTATTACTGCCTGCATGTTTGGTATTGACAAACGTAGTGTAAGTGCTACAACAGGGAACCTACGTTTCCATACTCCAAATGCTCTGTTATACAAACAAGTTCTTTATTAAACACCAGTATTCCCATAACACATTTTATATAATAATAGTGTTTTTATTTAACATACCGTTCAATGGTATTTCTAGTTTTAATGTGTGCTTCATTGTACCTGCCTCAGAAACTGGATTTAGAACAGGTGTTAATAAATATGGCCTGTTTGGATAGGCACTATCTCCAAGTAAACAGCGATTTCCAAATTGGCCTGCATCACATTCAGCTGTGATAAAAATAAAGAATATTAGGCTCTGATAATTTATATTGTAATTAATTGCAATTTGAATACATATTATTTATACCCACCTCTCAGAACAGAGTTATTAAATATGTTGCATTATGCGTAGAACCAGGCCAACGAGCCACAACATTTATAAATTTCAAATCTGCATCACAAACCCCTTGAACATTTAAAGAAAAGTAACCCTTGCGATTTCTGTATTCTTCACCTGTTAAATGACCTAAATATATAAACATTATTATTAGCAACTTCATAGTTTATTTATATTTGGCAAAATTTTAAAAAGAGTAAGTATTGTTAGTACTTACATGGAGATTGTATGCGAATATGTGTGCCATCAATTGCAATTGTGTGCTTGGGACACGAGGAAATCCAGCAATTCTATAGAATTTGTCTGCACTTCTTTGGTGAGCATAAATGTATTTATCATATAATTGGGCAATGGCTGATGATGTGTCTCGCACTATTCTGCCTGCTGTAGATTTTGACACTCCAACAAAATCTGCTACGGATATCAACATTGTGCCTAGTGCATAAAACCGTAGGGTTAACAAAAGTTGATCCAATGGTGATACTCCATAATTTCTGCAAAGGATTAGATAAAATGAAGTTTAAGGGGATTGTAAAAAAAATATCTAATTTGCCATAGACCAGCTTTGCTTTACCTCGTGGAAGTTACGCGTAATAACGGTGTTATTTCCAACAATAAAGAATTGAACGCATGTTTGTTCAATCGAAACCTAAACGTAAAATCACCATCATCGAGACTTTGCGTATAATTCACTCTTCTGATTCTGTTTGGAGAGCGGCGTTGGGTTTCATCATCATCACTCCAGTCAGATAATTGAGCTAGCATTTCCAAACCACTGTCACTGTCACTAGATAGTAACGTTAAATCCATTTTGGCGCAAATAAAATAAAAGAAAATACGTACGAGGTTGGAACTAGAAGGATTAATCCTAGGCGTTTCTCGGATTGCGAATGTGGATTGTTTACACCGATCGAACCAAACGTCAAAAATGACAGATCGGTTATTGATACACACAAACTGTCATACACCCACAGAGGTGTATCTTTTTCTGTAATCCGACCTCCCGAGGATTGCTTGCTTTGACAGATAGTAATTTTAATCTCTGGACTGGTTATTGGCACAGTCTAACCATAAAATGGATTGAATTATCAATATTATTATATATAATATTATCAAAATTAAGATCGAATATTAATTTCGGGCGTTAGTGTTTTAGAAGATACTGCTGCTTTACTTAAGAAAACACAAACCAACTTGTGGAAATGTCCAAAGACGCGTTTTACAAAAGGATATATTGAAACTAGGTAAAAAACTATAGACGATTATTGGAATACATTTAAGCAGGCGCATCAAGAGTTATTAAAGATTACGCCGAAGGAAAAAGGGGGAATTTTACCTTACTTTCTCAATGAAGAATTTTTCATATACGAGGGGAGGTTAAAAAGTGCGCGGAATGACAGGGAAGGATAATGAAATGAAACATTAAACTATTTTTCCTTTTGAATGTATTCTCCCTTAACCCTACTATATTTATTAGATCTGTCAAATAACTTATTAATACCTTGTCTTAAAAAAAAAGATTTGTCTTGGGCGTCAAAATAGGCCGAATTTGCCGACTTCACTTCATCATTTTTTCCCACGCAGTTCTTTCTTCATTTTTGGATACAAATAATAATCGCTTGGGGCCAGGTCTGGGCTGTAGGGTGGGTTGTTCAAAACCGCACCGGTGAATGGCAGCAATCGCAACATGGCTTGTGTGCACGGGCGCATTGTCGTGCAAAAGGAGCACGCCTTTTGTAAGCTTTCCTCGCCTTTTTTCTTTAAAAGTTTCTTTCAATTGATCTAGTATAGAAGCGTAGTATTTTCTCGTTATGGAAACACCACGTTCCTTATAATCAATCAATAGGATACCTTCTGTATCCCAAAAGATCGTTGCCATGATCTTTCCGGCTGATTGAGGCACCTTATACTTCTTGGGTGGGGGTGTGCCTTTTTTATGCCACTGCATCGACTCTTGCTTTGACTCAGGTTCATAATGGTGAACCCAAGTTTCATCACCAGTTACAATTCGGGCCATATCTTCCTCTCTTTGCTCTCCACAGCGGTCCAAAAACTCGCGACAACTTTCGACGCGCTGTTTTTAATGCGCAGAAAGTATTCTCGGAACCCATCTTGTACAGACTTTAGTCATACCAAGGTGTTGATCCAACCAACTATGCTGCAAGCTGTTTTTTCTTTAGCCGGGCATCTTCCGATACAAGTTTTTCTACTTTTTCGATTATTTCTGGCGTGGTAGCCTCAATCGGCCGTCCAGGTCGGGGGTCGTCTTCAATGGAGTCCTTCCTTGTTTGAAAAGGGCGTGCCATTTATAAATCATGGTTTTCCCAGGAGCAGAATCCCCATAAACAGTTGACATCTCTTGAAAAATGGTTTGAGGTGTCTTTCCTTGTTTGGACAGAAACTTAATGGCGGTGCGATATTCAATTTTCTTCATAGTGGCTAGTTTCGTCCCGATTGACTTGTTTACTCGTTGATAACTCAAAAGCTAATGACCCGATTAGGCTGAAACTTGGTGTATATACTAACAATGACTCACTCAACTAGCACCTACCTGGATAAGTAAACTTACCCTCGCCAACCCCGCCATTCCGCGAACGTTTTGACCTCCCTCGTATGAAGATTTATACATCGATTTACAAGCCGAATTAGGTGATATGTTAACTTCCGTAAATTCGCCAACAACATCGGCTAATACCTCTGCATCCGAGCATAATATGAAACAAATAAAAAAGGAAAATTCTCTCGTAAAGCTGCCGAGAATTCAATTACCGACATTAAGTGATAATTATGAACAATGGCCAACCATTGAAGATTTGTTTATCTCACTTATACATAACAACAAGACGATCGAAGACGCACAAAAATTACATTATTTAAAATCGAGTGTAAACGGTGAAGCAGCTTCATTAATCCGACATATTCAAGTTACTCACAAAAATTATACGCAGGCTTGGGAAGCGCTAAAAACAAAATACGTTAACTCAGTGCTAAAAAGATTGTTTCTTCAAAAGAAAATTAACTCTCAATCTGCAAATTAATTAAAATATTTATTAGACACAACGACAGAGTGTTTAAATAATTTAAAGAACTTGTCTATTAGTGTTCATTCTTGGGACGCTATTACAATTTTTCTCGTTATGCAGAAAATGGACCAGGAGTCTCATAAAGAATGGGAAGAATATGCCTATAAAAGTGAGTCCTGAAGATTTACCAATGTGGAGCGACTTAACAAAATTTCTTCCATCAAGATATCGAACTTTAGAAATTATTTCATCAGGCCTACGATCAGGCCACCGCTTCATCAGACAAATCAATTGAATCATCACCGTAAGCCCTGCCGCGGTCGTTGGAGAAGAAATGTATTATGTGCAAGGATAACCACACGTTATGTCACTGCAAATAATTTACCAACCTGCAACCTTCGCAAAGAGCGGATTATGTGAAAACACACAATTTATGCTTCAACTGTGTAGTACCTGGACATGCGGCTCATAAATGTCGACTCATTGTACTCTAATATTGAAATTGTTAATCTTCCAGAAAAACGAAATTAAAATTTAATTTCGATTATAGAAAATATAGCTGCTGTCATCAACCAACCAATTAATAAATACGACGTCGTCGCAATTCATCGTGTACCACAGCTTAATCCCAAAAGTGGGCGCCCTAAGAATATCATTGTTAAGTTTGAGAATCGGATGTTACGTGATAGCTTTCTTTCAGCAGCTCGCAAAGAGAAAGGTTTAACAACAGAAAAACTGCAAATGCCCGGAACTATACACAAGGTATATGAGTACCTAACTTTGAATGAATGGTTTCAGATACACTTGGATTAAGCATGGCAGCATCTTGGTGCGTGCAAACGATACTTCTCCTTTTCTTCGCATTCGTTCTAGCGAAGATATATCAAAAATCAAATCGAATTGTCCGGTTAACTAATTATTACTGCTACTCGTACATAACTGAAACTAGTATTTTATTTCCATCTGCATTGACTTGTTGCCTCGAAGAGGTTATTCAAGGTATTTATAAGCATTATATTAATAAGTGTCATCTCTAAACATTTCATTGCTCTGTGTTGTTTACACTTCTTCACCGTTGAATTATTTTTTATCTACCGGCAGTTTGTTTGTTACTCAAAGGATTTATTTACGATATTTTACAAACAATATTCTATTTTAAAAATACTTTGTTGTCAAATTAACAGTAATAGTTATAATATGAACATTGTAAAGCGTATTAAGTTTACTTGCAAGTTACACTGTTTAACATGCCCAACGCGTTATTAACTTATTATTTTTATTTGTCGAACATATTTTAATATTATTAAGCAGTATTTGTTATTCTCGCTTATTTATATTGAAAACTACAATTACTTCTTTTACTGGGATTTACATAATATATGATGAGATTTACAAATATGAAACACAAAGTTACGAAACACTATTTAATTGCGTAAAAAATATAACTGTTAAATTACTAGTAATGTATTTGCTTAACACTTTGATTAGAAATAACTGTGCAAATTTTTGTATATTAAAAGTTATTATACACAATCGGCTACATTTTATCTTGTTAAATTGGAAAAGAATAGAATACATTAGTCCCAGTATATCTGTTACTTTAATGATACTCGTATTTTTTCTACTTTTTTACTTTTATTTCTTTCTTTTGTTAGTAGGTTTAGGTAATGCTTATGTATTAAAAGAATTATTTTCTGAAATTTTCAGCTCCGTATATGAAAATAGACAGCAGTTACAGCAAGAGAATTTTAGTAACCAGTCTGCTAATCCCAATTCTGAGATTATTTCTAATATCTCCTTTTCTGAGGATAGCTTAGTCAAAGAGCTTATGTTACTCGATATTACCAAAGGACCTGGACCTTACGGCCTTCCACCATTTTTCCATCTTATCTTTAACCAATTTATTAGTGAAGGGACTGTGCCCCAGATATGGAAGAACGCTAATATAACACCAGTTTACAAGAGGTCCAAAAACGACGTTACTAACTACCGCCCTATATCTTTGTTATCAAATATATCAAAGGTTCTTGAGAGGCTAATACATAAGCTAATTTATCCTATATTACATAACATAATTATACCTGAACAACAAGGATTTGTAAAACATCGGTCAAAAACAACTAACCTTTTTCTTTACACAAATTATCTTTTTCACTGCATGGATAACCATCTGCAAGTAGAAGCAATTTACACTGATTACTCTAAGGCCTTTGATAAGGTTGATCTCAACATACTTTTAAAGAAATTAGCGCTCAATGGGATACGAAGAAACTTGTTACGATGGTTTTCATCATACGTTTTAAACAGATTTCAACGGGTTGTTATTAATGGTTTCTCATCTAATATCGTAAATGTCAGCTCATGCGTACCGCAAGGATCTATTCTTGGGCCTTTGATTTTTATATTATTTGTGAACGATATCGGTGACTGTTTCCGTTTTACTAACTTTCTCCTTTACGCAGATGACCTTAAAATTTATCACATTGTCAATAGTGTCGAAGACTGTGACGAAATACAACAGGACTTAAATCGCTTGGCAGACTGCTGTAAAAATAATAAACTTCTTTCGAACTTTCTTTAAACGACTTTCAGTATAGGTTAAACGGCAAGGATATAACTAGATCTACAACTGTCAAAGATCTGGGTGTGACATTTGATCGAGGACTTACATTTCACGACCATATTGCAACACTAGCTAAAGAGTCGTTTAAGAGGTTAGGTTTTGTATTAAGGAAACCTCGGGATTTCCAAGGTGATTGGGTTGTGAGGCTGATCTTTAATGCCTTGGTCAGAAGTAAACTGGAGACTAGCTCTTGCGTGTGGTACCCTTATGAGAATAAATACAGTCTGATGTTAGAGAAAGTTCAAAAAGCTTTTCTTCGATTCCTTTATAAGAGAGTGAATGGTTACTATCCGTATTTGTACCCGACATCGTTTCTTCAAGGTTGCTGGGGTTATAACTCTCTCGAAGTGAGAAGAGCAAATCACCAAATAACAACCATGTGTAAGGTTCTCCGAGGCAGAATTGACTCACCGGATCTCCATGATGAGCTGTGTCGATTTTACGTACCCAACAACTACTGTGGCGGCAGAAGACATAAGTTGTTTTCAGAGCCAATGTGCCGAACAGTCACACGCACGTTTCCCCCCATTCCGCGAACATTAACCGCGCTAAATGCTATACTGGACCAAAATCGCAGCTGTGACATATTTGCCGACGAATGGAGAGTGGTTATGGAAGAATGCTTGAAATTTTGTGAAAACTGTGTGAGAGTTTAATTAAGTAAAATTGACATTGTAAATTGTATTATCGTATTATTTTTGTATTGTGTATTATTGTAAATTCTTATTAGTCGAAGTGTATAAAAAATATGTTGGCTATTATTTGTAATGTATGATATTATTATTATTTAATTATTGTAATTGGATAAATTCCGTGTAATTAAATAAAATAAATAAATACACTTATAAACTAATATGTGCTTCGTTGGAATCGGTACCTTTAATTAGGGATCTAGGATTGTATTTAGACTCTAAACTACACTTTGAT
This sequence comes from Parnassius orleans, assembly GCA_029286625.1. Classification (NCBI taxonomy): domain Eukaryota; kingdom Metazoa; phylum Arthropoda; class Insecta; order Lepidoptera; family Papilionidae; genus Parnassius; species Parnassius orleans. Next base: position 398,763 of record JAGSMP010000348.1, on the reverse strand, counting down.
GAACACGTAACGCACATAACCAATAAAGCTTTTCAGCTTTATGGTTTTGTCATGCGGACATGTTCTTCCTTCAAACATCCCACCACATTTTTAACTTTATATAACACTCTAATAAGATCACAGGTCGAATATGCATCAGTTATATGGAGTCCAATATATAATAAATATAGTTTACAGTTGGAAGGTGTTCAACGAAAGTTCTTAAAATCTACAATGTAGAAATGCTTTAAAAGTAATTCTAATTAATTTTATGAACTTTTATAAGGAAATTTAGTATTCTTTCTTTAGAATCAAGAAGAATAGTCTTGGATCAAACTTTGCTTTACAATATCTGCAATAACAAATTTGATTGTAATGAACTCACCAATCAAATATACCCCGTCGCTCGAAGCGCATACGTGAGCTTCATTCACATCAAATTTTCTTTCATAAACCAAGTAGAACAAATGCCGGTGCGCGTGCACCTTTAAATCGTATAATGGAATTATACAACAACAAATTTAATGACATAGATATTTTTGGATTAACTTCTTTCAAATTTAGAAAAGCTGTGTATGAGGTTCTATTTGGATCAGATGCAACTTAATGTAATTGTTTATTTATGTTTAATTTAATTATTTACATCTATGTATTAACTATGTATATGCATAAGAGTGCACATATACATGTATGTATATATATATTTCACACGCACACGCGTATAGTTAAAGGTTTGCACTCTTGTTTACGTATCTACGTCATACGACATACAGCATGTATCCCAACCTGTTTTCTTCATAATTGTAGTCATTGATACTATTACCTCAACGATGAATATCTGTGAATCATGTTCAAAAGAGTTCAATAATGGAGCGCAATGCTATGTTTGTACAAAGCACTACGACTTTGGTTGTGCTGGTTTATACCAGCACAATCAAACTTACGAGCAGATCGAAGAGCTCAATGGAAATGCCTTTAATGCAAAATGGTTTCCTTCAGCCCCTCCCGTCCAAGTTCCGAAGTCACTCCTGGTGGCGATTCTGGTCGGCGACCTTGGATGTTATTCTTAAGGAGATTCGCAAGATGAAAAGCTGGTTACTACAGTTCCAAGTCTTATCGAGGACGTCAAATCTATTAAAGTTGAATTAATCCATTTTAAGGAGTCTTGTGAGTACAATAGTACTTCACTTAAATCTTTTCAAGACCAAGTCTCCAGTCCGGAACGTGGTGTATCTCAGATAGAAAAGGTTCAAAATTCTCTCGCTGTGGCCAACAAGGAGATAGCAAATCTTAAAAGTGTTATTGAGACAAAGGAACAATGGTCACGGCTTAGTAATGTTGAGGTAAAGGGCATCCCCCTAAAACCCAATGAAAACCTATTTGAAATCGCGGAGTCTATGGGTTTGGTATGAATTCCAAAAATCTCAAATCAATTACATATCCCGAGTACCAATGTTTAATAACAAAGAGATGGCCATCATTATCAATTTCATAAATCGTTATGTCAAAGAAGAATTTGTAGCGGCAGGGCGGGCGTGCAAAACTCTAGAGGCGAAGGATGTTGGATTTAGAGGCAATCGTCCGCGCGTTTTCGTAAATGATCATTTGACTCCAGAGCATAAAAAACTTCTTGCCAAAACAAGGACCTTAGCAAAAGACCGAGGTTACTCTTACATCTGGGTCAAATACGGAAAAATTCATATACGTAAGAATGATACTTCACCGGTTTTAATTATTGCAAAAGAGGCTGATTTAAACAAAATACCTTAATTTATTTTTTATTAATGTCTTTGTTTATTATTTCTTTTAATTTTATTAACTATTCTTACCTCTGTATAATTAACTTTTACTTTCATAGTATTACGAAGCTGTTTCTAAAAAATTTAAAAATGCTTTACCTGCCTCGTTGACGCATCGCTATTCGTTAAATTTGCCTACCGGTTATCGGTTGCTCGCTTCTGTTGACGGTCGCTTAAGTATGCAACACATTTTGCTCTCATTATGTGATACAGTTCTATTTTTTCTACCCGTTTGTAAATACTATATGCTTACTTATATGTACTTATTGTAATACTATATGCCTTAGTGAATTTTTAAATAATGGTGCATTGTTTATTACTTTAATTAACGGATTTTTGAAATATGACGGGAGATATACATTCTTTTATTATAGTAACACTATTTTGGTAATAGATAGGCTTAAAAATCGCTGTGCTACATAATAACAGGTGTAGGGTGTGGCAGTGACAACCTGAGAATATATTATCAGAACGCAAGAGGCTTGCACACTAAAACGGACATATTTTATCGTAATATTCTTATATGTGATTATGAAACAATATTAATTACGGAGACTTGGCTTCTGGACAGAATTAGTGATACGGAATTATTTGATAAGCGATACGTTGTATGGCGGCGTGATAGAAATTACACAGTTACTGGTCAGAAATACGGTGGTGGCGTTTTGATTGCGACGCGTAAGGATTTAGAAATTATTCCGCAGCCTTCCTTTCACTCAAGTGCTGAGGACCTATGGTTAACGTTGTCTATTCACCATAACACTCGTAAAATACACACGAATTTGCATATTTGTGTCTTATACTTGTGTAACGAAAATCATAGTTTCAGTTTTGCTGCTCAACTTCAAAATTATTTGCACTCGGTTAGCGAAATTGTCATGAGTCACTCGGACGATAGGTTTTTACTAGTTGGCGACTTTAATCTTACCGATATTACTTGCGTGCCTGACATCGAAGCCACCGACGGTTCATTTTTAGGTACTAATATTCGTTCGGGAAATGAAACTTTATTAATAGATGAATTACGTTCACTAAATTTGAGACAATTTAATGGTATAAAAATGTCCATGGCAGGATCGATTGTTTTTTCTAGCGACGCTGTAACCGTTCGTGATATAAGTGGAGATTCTCTTATTCTTGTTGATTCTTAGCATGGTGCCCTTTTAATATCTTTTGATCACGTTGATTGTGAGTCATTAAATAGCAATTATCGCCTTAAGTTTTTATATCATAAAGGTGACTATTATTCAATAAATGGTGAGATTGCTAATATTCAATGGAGTGAAGTTATGTCTCTGTTATCGCTAGATGAATCTGTGCAATATTTTTATAGCACATTCACGTCACTTAGAGATAAATATATCCTCTTATAATTAATTGTTATCCTAAATGGCGACACTTACAAAAACAACCAATAAAAAAAACATAAATTTTTACGTAAATTTAGGATCTATGGCCGTAGGCATGACGAAGAAACTTATAAGCTATTGCGTGAGCGTGTAAGGAAATTATAAAAGTTAGCATACCAATCTTACATAACCTCTGTGGAAAATTCGATTAGTACAAATCCTAAACACTTCTGGTCGTATGTTAAACAAAAATCAAAATCACATTCAATACCTGGTTGTCTCAAATTTTAAGCTTCCGTAATGAACTCTGGCGAACTTATCTGTAATGCTACTCTTCAAACGAAAGTATCGTTCTAATTTTTTGGATTCGGGTGATAGTAATACTCAGCTGTACAAAAATTATTATAATGATTCTCCAGCGTCGTCTCAATTGAGTGGCGATATCACCTAAATCGATATAAACGAAAATACGGTCAAAAAACTGCTTGAAACGTTGGATCCAACGAAATCTGCTGGTCCTGATAACCTTCGAGCTCATTTACTTAATAACTGTGCGCATACAATTTGTTTACCTGTAATTCTTTTGTTTAAAAAGTCTCTTAGTACAGGTATTGTTCCATCTATCTGGAAATAATTTTACTTGGTAGGGCCACGCTGCAACTATATTACGGTTGTAGCGCGAACGGGTCGGCTCGACCGGGGTAGGACCATGCTCTCACAGAATACCAGCGTAAAATAGCAGCTTAATGCTGCTGTGTTTCGTATGGTGAGCGTAAAGAACCGGAGACCCTTTTTACTGGAAACGAGGCATTCCATCTTAGTCCTCACTGGTGACAACGCATCTGCATTTTGATTCTTAATTGAGGATAAATGTTGATGCCTATGGGCCACAGTGCCCACTTACCATCAGGTGGACTGTGTGCTTGTTTGTCACCCTCTACTATAAAAAAGCGCGCATTTATCACGCCTGTCCATAAAAAGGGTTCCAAAACCGAAATTATCATTTGATTGATTTCCAAGTTATGCATTGTATCTAAAGTGTTTGAACGAATTATATATAATCAGTTATACGCGGCTCTAAAGTATTCATTCAATCCGACTCAACATGGTTTTTTAAGAGGACGCTCTACTGTTTCAAACCTTGCGCTCTTTAATGCATTCTTGACTGAAGCAATGGACAATTGCTACCAAGTAGATGTCGTTTATACCGATTATAGTAAAGCCTTTGACAGAATACAACATAATTTGATATTACTGAAACTGTCCAAGATCGGTATAAATGGCGATCTGCTTAGGTGGTTCACGTCTTATATAAATAATCGGTCACAAGCAGTTGTCGTCAGCAACTACATATCAGGATGGGTAACTGTTCCAAGTGGGGTGCCACAGGGCTCACGGCTGGGACCGTTATTATTTGTTATTTTTATCAATGACATTAACTATTACCTAAAGAATGTAAATTGCGACTCCATAACAACGTTGAAAATTTGAAGCGATTACTCGCTCAATGCCTTAATTACGAAAACGAGAGCATGCTAAACTACATGAGCAGTAAGCTGGTTCTTCATACAAGCATTGAAGATTTCTTAATACAAAAAATGAAAGGAAATGGACTAACTTTTAATTGGATTTGGCTTTAATTGGATCAAAATATCCTGTTGTAATTATTATTATAGTTATATACCAAAAAAGGTTCAATCTGAATTTTTTCATGCAGATGATATTAACATAAAGCCTGGGGCAGCCTCTAAGCTCAAAATATTAACTGACGACCATTATTACGATAGATGCCTGTCCCGCGTTGTTCATCATCAAAATAATTATAACTTATGACTTTATTTTTTTGTTTTAAATTGTCTAAATTTGTCTACTTCATGTATGAAAATGAGCATGCTAGAAGATACCTTACAAAAGGAAAATATTGGTTGGTACTCATTTCTTTCAAATGTAGTCAAAAACTGATTAGCAAATATAAAGCATGTAGCACATAATAATTTTAATACGACTGTATCTAACAGAAATCACAATAATTTATTATTATTATTCACAATTATTCAACATTTATACTGGAGTCAAGTCAACATTATATGTGGTATTCTAACAAATAGAATTTACTAAATTGGACATGGATTCCTCACTTGGCCCTGACTCTTATAATCACTTGTGAAGCTTACTTATAAAACAATGGTGTGACTCTAGAATTTGGCTTGTTCTCTTCTCTATCTAAAATGATCCAACCAAACCTTATCTCAAGGATAAATTTGAATACCTTACCTAAATGCATGGTAGGCTCTGCGTCCCTCGTCTAATTATAAATAAAGTATCCCTTTATATTTTACAAAATTCGTTGGAAAATTCTTCACCATTCGGGCTGCACTTCTCCGGAACTTCTTATCCAAAGACGTTAGAAAAAAACCTAATAAGACTGCCTTTAAAAGATTGGTACGTGAATACTTTTTAACACATTGAACGCCGTGGTGGTCACCGGTGACCACCGCTATACTTTCCATATGGGCTGACGCCAATTTGCGATTTCAACAAATTTTACACATTATATTTTATTGGCTCATACTGTTCAAAATAGCCAAAATCTCAATCTAAATAATTTTTCTTATTACTATCGGAAGAATTAACAAAATAATTGCTGACGCCCACCGGTGACCACCACGGCGCACGCCGCTGGAAATCTGCATTTCGTTCGAAGGGCTGCGCGCGGCCGCGCTATTGACACGAATTAGTAATCTTTCGCAAGCAAGGTCACGCGCATTGTCGAGTTAGTAATCGTGCAAGGTCACACGCATTGTTTATTTTTCATAATACATATTTTGGATTATTTTAGTAACAGTTTTACCCTGGTTACCTCTAAAGTGAATAAACTGTGTCCTGCCTGACTGTAAGGAAAAGTGTGGTGTGAATCATGGATGATTTTGAAGACTTTGAAATAACAAATGATGATTTGACGCGGATTGAAGAAATAGAAATTTCCTTGCTCAATAGTAGCTTTCCCCTAAGTTCGGAGTCTGAGGAAGAGTATGACTTACAACCACCTTTACGAAAGCGACGTCGACGAGTTCTGTCCATTAGTGACATGAGTGACATTGAACTTGAAAATGCTGTGCCAAATACTTCTGGTCACACCGCGTCGCTCCCTGTATCATCTACCGTGTGGCACCAACCAAAAGGTAATCAGCGTCGGATTATCCCCTACACTGAATTCCCAGGATTAGATCCACGAGTTGTAAGGGAAATGATCGATAAGACCCCGGCAGATTTCTATCATTTTTTAGTACCAGACGAAGTGTTTGAAATGGTGGCCGATTATACGAATAGCTTTGCTATCAAAAAAGTCACAGAGTCGGACGCAGCATCTAAAGCTGCGCGGATTCGCCAGTGGAAACCTACATCCGCAGCAGAGATGAAACGATTTTTCGGATTGATTATTTTCATGGGGATCGTAAAATTACCCAAAATATCCTACTACTGGTCAAAAGATGCTGTACTTGGACAGAATTTTCCTCGAACAATAATGAGTCGAAACCGATTTGAGCTGCTGTTGCAAATGCTGCACTTTTCTCAGCAAGACGAAGACAATAAATCTAATAGATTACACAGGATTGAGGAATTGCTCGAAGTTATGAACAGGAACTTCCAATAAAACTACACCCCTTCCGAAGAGATCTGCATAGATGAAAGCGTGGTGCCTTTTCGCGGACGAATAATTTTTCGACAATACAATAAACAAAAAAGGCATAAATATGGTATAAAGGAGTTTAAGTTATGTACCATTCCCGGATATACATATAAAATAAATGTATACGCAGGAAAGAATAACGATGAAGTCAATACTACACCGTTGAACGTCGTTATGTCTCTATGCAGCGATCTTCTATACAAGGGACATACGCTAGTGACCGACAACTGGTACACCAGTATAGATCTTGCCAAAAAACTTCTGGATGCAGAGACTCATCTCGTAGGCACGATTCGGAAGAACCGGAAGCATCTGCCAAAGGATGTAGAAAATGCTAAACTGAAGGAGGACAATTCGTGGCGAAGGAAAGCGATGAGGGCATAACTGTAATGAAGTGGAAGGATAAAAGAGACGTCCTTTTGCTGTCCACAAAACACTCAGTGCGATTCCAAAATGTCCGAAAACGTAACAAAGTTATTTCTAAACCGAAAATAGTCATTGACTATAACGGTGCTAAAGGAGCTGTAGATATGTCCGATCAGATGGCTGCTTACTCAACTCCATTGAGGAAATCTATAAAATGGTACAAGAAGTATGCAATCAACCTTCTCTTGAACACAGCAGTGGTCAATGCACTGGTCTTGTATCAAAGCGTCATTGGAAAGAAAATACAAATGGCAGACTTCCGGCTGGAATTACTGAAGTCGTTTTGCAGCCAACAAGATGTTCCAATTGCAAGACCTAGAAGAATGATACACAAACTGCAACAAAAAGAAGGGCAAGCCAGGACAAGCAGGCGAGCATGTGTGAATTGTTACAAAATTAACGCAGCTACTTACGGCAGAAAGTTGGCTAAAAACAAGACTAAAAAGATGAGAATGTTTTGTCCACAATGCCCGGAGAAGCCTTTTCTTTGCATATCTTGCTTCAATGTGCTTCATCATTGACCAATTTTATACCCGACTGCGCGACGAAAAGAGTGGAAATGTATTTATTTATTTTGTTGTTAAGACTGATTTCATTTATTCGCCAAATATTCATGACAAAGTTTAATATCGTAGTAATTTTTGAGTTATTTTCGAAGTTTGTTTAGTTTATTTTTACTAAGTTTAAAAATAAGTGATTGCCTAACGTATAATAAAACGTTTTAAATATTTTCTAATAAAACATATATTTCGTAAACCTTCTTTATTTTAAAACCACATATTGTATACTTAGGCAAAAATCCACAAAATCTTTTTATACTTAGTGTCGAAACGAGCTAGTATGCGTAAACTGTTCTCCAGGGCCGCGCCGGGCACACTCAATATAGTTTTGTACCGGCACTGTGTCCCCCAGCGAGAAAATTGAGTTCAAACGCGAGTCCGTCGCGCGGTCACTGGTGAGCCCCACGGCCTGAACGGGTAGTATTGCTGTCGCTCACCGGTGAGCCCCACGGCCCAAACGGAACAACCACTAAATTTGAGTCGGCGTTTAATGTGTTAATGACATCAGATGTTAGTTAGTATGGTCAATGTTATAATTTGGTTACCTTTGTTGTAAGTTTATTTATAAAAGAAATTTATAGGATAAGGGTGTTGTGGCCAATATACATCTACATTTATTCTCGATTAAGAATCAAAATGAAGTATCATAGTCACCATACATATAAATAGCTGCAGCGTGGCTCTAACACGTTTTAAAGTTAAGGTGTACAATTTATCATCATCATTATCATCGTCATCATCATTACAGCCCTTCACAAGTCCACTGCTGAACATAGGCCTCCCCCAAGGAATGACACAAAGCACGGTCCTGAGCCATCTGCATTCATCGACTTCCTGCATGTCTTACCAGGTCGTCACTCCATGTAGTGGGGGGGTCGCCCTACACTTCGCCTACCGATACGAGGCTGCCACTCGAGAACCTTTTTTCCCCATCGGTTGTCGGTTCTTCGAGCTATATGGCCGGCCCATTGCCACTTCAGCTTACTAATCCATTGGGCTATGTCGGTTATTCTGGTTCTACTGCGGATATCCTCATTTCTAAGTTTATCACGCAGAGAAACCTCGAGCATAGCCCTCTCCATAGCTCGCTGAGCGACCTTGAGCGTCCTCATACGACCAGCAGTGAAGGACCACGTCTCAGTTCCATAGGTTCTCACTGGCAACACGCACTGGTTGTACAATCTCGTTTTCAAGTTTTGAGGTATACCTGACGAGAAGATGTGTCGTAATTTCCCGAACGCTGCCCAGCCGAGTTGAAGTTAGACTTACCTAGTCGGACTATTTGTTCCAGATGTACAATTAAGAATAAATAAATAATTAAATTATTTTAATATTATTTTGTACAATTCTAAAATAAAATCTAATTCTATGACTGATGATGAAAAGCTTTCAGTTATAGTTTGATAAAGTATCTCTCAAACCTGGATTAACCTACAATGAGAGGAAAAATATCGTAACAGGGTTTGTGGATGACGGTCAACAAAGAATACCCGAATTTGCAAAACATGCACAAGTTTTTATGTTGCGAGGCTTAGTACACAATTTTAAACAAGTTGTTGCCTATACTTTTCTGCAGGTGCAACAAAAGGACCCGAATTGGCAAAACAATTAAGAAATGTGGTACACAAATGACAAGAAGCAGGATTTGTTATAGTAGCCTCCATATTGATCAGGGGACGAATAATCGCCAGACTATAAAATTATTGTTAGGAGAGACCAGGGGTATACAGGGTCATTTTTAATTTACTGAAGACCTTTTGCGAATATATTATTTACATCATAACAACAACATCTGTAAGAAAAAAAATATATTTCTTCAATTTTTATTTTCGTACAAAAATAAAAATATTTTAATTGGACCTTCTAAACGCTAATAGTCCTAGTATTAGCAAAAGAAAGCGTGTGGCGGGGTAGGGGTTGAGGGGTGTAGGAGGCGGCGCTTGCTCATTTGAACTTGACCTAATTACCTGTGTCGTCAGTCGCCTTTGATGCGCCGGCGACGTTTCTCCTTCCGTTGTGAGATTAATATTGCGAACGTTACCTCGTTACGATGGCTTACCGATACACAAATGTTGAGTATACCGAAATGGTGCGAATTTTAGCAATTTACAATGATAACGTTAGTGAAGCCTGCCGTGAATATTCAAGGCGATTTCCCAACGCACGTGCACCGAGCTACACTACGATGCTAGGCGCTACACAGCGATTGCGAGATTACGGGCAATTCCAGCCTGTATCAAACAATCGTGGTCGTCCACCGCGGCGCACAGTACGTGAGCAGGAAGACATACTGCAGTTTTTTGAACAAAATCCAGCATCGAGCACTTTTGAGGCAGCCCGACAGTTCAATGTGGCACAATACTACGCATGGAGTGTCATACACAATGAAGGGAAGTACCCTTTCCACCTGCATCGTGTTCATGAACTCAGCGAAGCTGACAAACCAGCGCGAGTTACATTTTGTAACTGGTTACTAGCTGCTGAACGAGCTAACATTTTATGGACTGAAGAAACATCATTTGGCAGAATAGGACTATTTAATTCGCACAATGAACACTTGTGGTGCTATGAAAATCCACATGAACCAAGACCGCATAGCTTTCAACACCAGTTTAGTGTCAATGTGTGGGCAGGTCTTATTAATACAACGTTACTGGGCCCTGTCTTTATAGAAAGATTAAACGGTGAAAGCTATCATAGTTTTCTCACCGACACGCTGCCAGAATTGTTAGAGGATATACCACTTGCATCTCTACGCAATATGTATTACCAACTTAACGGGGCGCCGGTGCACTATGCTCGCCAAGTTAAGGATTATTTAAACAGAGAATACCCTGGTCGCTGGATTGGACGTGGCGGGCCTTGTGCATGGCCTACCAGATCGCCAGATATAACACCAATGGATTTTTGTTTGTGGGGACATGTAAAGACATTAGTGTATACTGGTCGCGCATACGAAACCCACGACATGTTGAAAGAAAAAATAATTTGGGCATTCGATCAAATCAAAATGAATTATCAACTATTATCTCGTGTAGGTGAACAGTTAAGTTTTAGATGTCACCTATGCATAGAATGTGGAGGTGACTATTTTGAACGCTATGTGCGCGATACTCACCGCCATTCTCGGACGAGTACCTAACAGTAATTGAATAAAAATACCTAAGTATTTTTATTCAATTACTGTTAATATCTGTATTTAATCATTATAAATATTTTATTGTAATATTTGTAATTATTGTAACCTGCATCTATTTTTTAAATACAACTTGCATTAAATAGAAAAAAAAATAGTTAATAATACTCAAAATTTACAAGGCGGCGCCTTAGATGATACCTGTGTCACATTTAACTCATGTGCCTGTGTCGACATCATATACCTTTGGCTTGACCTTGGGCCGCCGCATGTGCGACGTTGAGGTGTTGTTACCCGCCGGAGGCGACGTTGCCTCTTGGATGAAGGCAGCGTTGCTAGCAAGCAGTGTTCGTAACAAACTACCTAAATGTCTATTAAAGAATGTCTATTAATTCCCCCTTCCCCCTGGGTGTGATTGAGTGTAAACATGTATTTTGTTATTTTTAAAAATCTATTTAAACGATTGAATTATAAATTTGAATTTTAATTAAGTGCATAAGTACCAGGAAAACATAAACTTTTAAACAGTTATTTGCAAGTGGATGTGTATCTGCTACGAACGCTACGGGAAGACGAACAAGCCACGTCCTACAGTTGCTACAGCAGCTACTATTGCTACGTGGTTCGTGAGTTCGTAATCTACTACGTATCTTGTAACGATCGCTTAGTTAAATCTGCGCTCCTAGTAAGTAGTAAATTGTGCAGCTAATTTTTAAAGGTATTCCGCCACTCTTTTTTTTATTATTATTTCAAAATGCCACTTAGAAGATCCCCTCCACCGCACCAGAACCTAAAATCGGATACTAATCAGAGCTCAGCAGCAGCCACGGATACAGATACCGATAATGATAGCTCCAATAATGTTACCAGCAGACCTCGTGGCCGAAAGTGCCAACATGATGACGAGGTATATGCTTTTATTTCGGATATAAAACAATCTTTTGATACCCTCAAAAATTGTGTTATATTTAAGTTTTTTTGTTATATTTAAGTTTTTATATTATATTTAAGTTACAATTCTAAGTAGTAATAGTGGCATCCAGAAACAAAATGGTGATATTATTAAATCTATGGACTTAATAAAGTCCATAGATAGATATTAAAGATCGATTGTGTAAAATGAAAACTGAAAGAAAAACGCATTTAGTCTGTATACAAGCCCTTGAATTAAAGGTGGAGAATCTTGAGAGATTTCAAAAACAAGCTAGTATTGAGATAAAGAATATCCCTGTCAAACATAACGAGACTAAAGAAGATTTGTTACAGATAGTAAAAAAAGTTGGTGTAGTTACTAATACCCATATTAAAGACTCCCACATTCGTGATGCATTTCGCTTGAATGTAGATAAGAAGGGAAACAGGCCGATAATAGTACTTTTCAACTGCTATTTTAAAAGAAAATATTTATTTTTAACATAATTTTATTGTTCTCTAAATGTATAAGTCATTCGTATTCTATTGTTAGGGTTGATTTAAAAACTCAATACATATTACCACAAACACATATCATATAATTCTTATAATTTTTAATAATACATATTATTCACGTACACTGACACAAGCTAACCTAAGTCTTAATTTATTAAATCTCTACATCACTAACACTGTAATTACAACGGTTTCAAAATATAAGCTTATAATAAATGGTCAATTTAATGTAACTACGATATGCGTGATTGAATATACACTTATTAATTATTTTACTTGACAATATCTCTGATGATATTGATTCAGTTTCTGTTTCCAAATCTGTGATCTGAACTCCAGAAACTCTAGTTAATCACATTAATCAGACCAGGAATTCTCTAACAGTATTTCACACTAACATACGCAGCGTAACTTGTAATTTTGATGCACTAGCCATTCTATTGGAAAGAATTTGTACTCAATGAGACTGTGTCCTTGTACTAACAGAATGCTGGCTTAGCAAATTATCAGTTATACCTGAAATTGCTGGGTATACGTCTCATTTTTCTGAGTATAGTAACCAAAACGACGGTGTACTAGTATATATAAAATCTGAAATAAAGTATAGTATATTACAACCTTTAATTTCTGATGCGAGTGGTCTTATTGTAAATTGTGATAATGAATATGCAATTTTAGGTATGTATCGGTCACCTTCACAAAGAAATATAAATAAATTTTGTGATAGCCTCGATCTCTGTCTTGCATCTTTAGCTTCTGTAAGATCAATGGTCTTGATTGAAAATATCAATATAAATATTTCTCCTAATAATAATGACCTTAACAGCAGTAAATATTTAGATTTAATAACGCACCATGGATTTTTAGCAGCTCATGTTTTCCCTACTCGTAACGAAAGTTGTATTGACCATGTAATGTTGAGATCAAATAGATTTACTGCAAAATATATACCTTGATTCGCTTATTACTGACCATGCTCCGATAGTGTTTCATCTAGATTGCAAAATTATAATGTATCCATCTAAAACCACTACTCTCAAAATTGATTATCCACCATTATTAAAACAATTATCTGATACAGATTTAAGCTTTGTATACAATATTACAGATGCCATCTGATGCAGCTACCGCTTTAACTTACATTATTACTTATGCTATCATTTCTCATTCTAATAAAATAAATATTCCTCATCGTAAGCAATGCATCAAGCTATGGCTAACTCCTGGATTGGTACGTTGTATAAGACACAGGGACAAATTGCATAAGAAAGCAAAGCGTGACAAAAACAATGCAATATTACAGATTACTTATACAAAGTATCGCAATTTTTGCAACAATTTGTTGAAAAAAATTAAAACTGCCTATGAGAAAACTGAGTTCTGTAAAAATAAACGCAATCCAAAGAGTATTTGGAATACTATAAACAAAATCACTAACCTTAAACAATATTTACCCCCTCCCTCTGAGTAATTAAATCTAACTCATGATCCACATAAATCTCTCAATATTGTTAATAATTACGTTGCAGAAGTGGGCTCAACTTATGCTAAAGCAATATCAAAAAAACAGCAAAACATTGGCCATCCTAACATCGTCAAACATCGAAGTGAATCCGACCCTTTGAATAATTCCATGGTGTTGCTCGATACAGACTGTTACGAGATAGAAGCTATTATCACAAACTTCAAAAATGATTCAGCCACAGGAATCGACAGAATACCTACGCTAATCATAAAACGTGCCAAAAACAGCCTGATCCCGCCTGTGACATATATGTGTAACCTTTGCTTAAAAACTGGTGTTTTTCCAGACATATTAAAAAGGGCTTTAGTTCATCCCATACATAAGAGTGGTGACAGAGACAGTGTTGAAAACTACCGGCCCATATCTGTACTGAGTGCGCTTTCTAAAATACTTGAAAAAGTTTTAAATCTTAGACTCACAAATTTTCTCAAACATAATAATATTATTTCGGATAACCAATTTGGTTTTGTGAAAGGTAAGTCTACTGGAGATGCAATTTTAATCCTAGCTGAGACGATTGCAAAACATCTTGATAATAAGTCGAAAGTTATAGGTGTTTTTCTTGATTTGTCAAAGGCCTTCGACACTGTCTCCATTACCCTACTTCTTCATAAGATGGAACTGATCGTTTGGAGTACCACAAGGCAGCGTACTTGGTCCAACTCTCTTTCTCGTTTACGTGAATAGTTTATGCAAAATTACGTTGCCTAACTGCAAAATCATTTCGTATGCCGACGATATAGCTTTAATTATACACGGTAAGGATTGGAAAGACGCCCAATATTATACAGAGTTTGTGCTTGGTAAGGTCGTGCGGGTGCTTAGTAGTAACCTACTGACACATAATTTAAAGAAAGCTTAAGCTAAATCTTACCTTCACTCACCGTGTTAGTACCCAACCATCAGCGGAATTTCATCTCAAAGCACATATGTACATGTGAACAACAAAGCAAATGTCTAATACTAAGACGTTCCAGTCACATAAGATACCTCGGACTTATCACTCAGGTTTGTGGTAATTAGAAAAAAATTATCTTTATTTTCCAAATTTATTTTAACATGTTTGTGTATTGTATAGCGAAATGAAATGCTTTTTTATTTATTTTGTACTATTCAGAGTGGAAGACGCTGACGGATGTAACACAGCTTATACCAGTATGGCCGTCAACGCTAACTTCTTTGAAATGTCATTTTGTAATTTAAAATAGATATAATATATAAGTGTAATTTGTCAAACTGAGAATCTAATAAATTATTATTATTATTACATTATCACATATATTGTCACAAAATTATAATATTATAAATATAAATACAATCTATATAAATAATATTATTATTTCGGCTATTATCCACCGCGGCGAGGAATCCTAAGCCATCGGTGAAGTTAGGCATCCAAAGATAGGAACCTTCTTACTATTCGAGCTGTATTTAACAAGGCCGATTTTTGAATTAATCCCTTCAGTCACTTGCCCAAACCTAACTTGGACAGATAATCGTCCATATTTTTACCGATAAGCCCATTGACTGATACAACTATTGGTACAATAATAGTAGAATCAACGTCCCACATAGCGACAATCTCATGAGCTAAATCGATATATTTTATTTTTATCATTCTCTGCTTTCACGAGATTCTCGTCATGAGGAACACTGATATCTATTATTATTGCCTTGCATGTAGTTCGGTCTACCACCACAATGTCAGGTTTATTTTCCACTATAAACCTGTCTGTGATGATTGACCGATCCCAGTACAACGCGACACTTCTATTTTCAAGGACTGGTTTTGGTTCATACTTATAATTTGGAACGTCCTGTTGAGTAAAACCAAATTTAATGGCAAGCTGCTGGTGTATTATTCTAGCTACTTGGTTATGTCTGTGCAAATACTCACCATTCGATAGTTGTGAACAACCGGAAATAACATGTCTGAGGGACTCTCCAGGGCGGTGACATTCGCGACATACGTCAACCGTGCCGTCCCTCAAAATGTACTTCCGATAGTTGTTCGTTTTAATTACTTCGTCTTGTATTGCACAGATAAAACCTTCAGTTTCTGCAAAGGTCACCAAACTGTAACCAATGTACTGATGCAACCATGTCTACATAAGGATTAGTCAATGTTTTAAAAATCGACCATGCAGTTGCTTGTCATTCCAAACCTTTTGCGTTCATCTATAGTCATAGTATGAGGCCTCTGCCAGTCCTTTGCCGACATATTAAGCGGGTTAATGATTTGTCATTAATCATTACGTCACTATGAATGCGTGATGTGTCTTTTTTTTTAATAAAATAGTCTCTGAGGTTGTATACTTCACGGTTGTGTAGGTTTTTAATGTTTAATAAACCCCGTCCACCATCTTTTCTTGGAAGATACAACCTCATGACAGATGATCGCGGGTGGTGCATTCAGTGCGTAGTCATTAATGTACGGACTCGTCTATCCAAGGCATCCAATTCCGTTTGAGACCATCTTGTAACACCAAAAGTATAAAGGAGGCTAGGTATTACCCAGGAGTTATATGCTCTAATTTTGTTTCCGCCGGATAAATGACTTTTGATAACTTTTTTAAATCTTGACATAAATTTTGCTTTTGAATTTTCTTTAATATTTTTGTCATTAATTCCTAGCGCTTCCGCCATGCCCAAGTATTTATAGGTTTCTGTTTCAGAAAGAGAACTAAATGTAAATCATTTGTAATTTCAAAATTATTGAATTTTAATTTTGCCTCTATTTACATTAATGACAGCACATTTATCTATTCCAAATTCCATTCTAATATCATTGTTGAAACTATGTGTTAATTTCAACAATAGTAGATCACTCTCTTTGATGTGAAAAGCTTGAGATCATCCATGTAAAGTATATGAGATGGGTGAGTTTTCTTTCGAAACCGAAACCCTAATCCGGATTCCTCAATAGCAGTGCTTAAAGGATTTAGGCTAAACAAAACCAAGTTGGGCTCAAACTATCGCCCTGGAATATACCCCGCTTAATATTTATAGAGTCTATCGAACTACTTTGCCACCTGGTAGGTTTAGGACAGTGTTCCACTGACCCATTAATTTACTAGAAACTTACAAATTTTGTCATCTATTTTATATATTTCCAAAACTCTCTTTAGCCATGAATGTGGAACAGAGTCATATGCCTTTTTGTAATCCACCCAAGCGGCAGACATATTTTTGCGATTACGAAAGACTTGTCGGCAAATAGCTGTGTCAATGAGAAGAAGTTCTTTACAACCACGTGACCCTTTCCGACATCCGTTCTGTGCAGTTGAAAAATGTTATTATTTTCCAAATGTTTATAGATCTTGTTATTTAAAATTGCAGTTATTAATTTGTATACAGTTGAAAGGCATGTTATAGGTCGGTAATTTTAGGTTCCGTGGTGTTTCCATTTTATATAGTAAGTGGGTAATACCAGTTGTAAGTAGTCTCGGAGCTCACAGCACTCTATGGCTTCTGAATCTGTGCAGCCAAACGCGCTACTTGTTATCCATTTCAGCCAAAATTGTGTATACCATCTGGTCCAGGGATTTCAATTGTGTAATCTACGAGTAATTGAGTATATGTCTTCAGCAGTAATTGAGATAGAACCCATGCTAGCCAAATTAGAATACGTACGTTCGGTTGCACGAATCCATTCGCCTTCATCATGAGAAACTTCACTAGACCATATACTTTTCCAAAAACTTAGACATTCATTTAAGCTTGGGCTGCCATGAGTGCAACTGTTAGTTGTAGTGTTCTCCCAAGACCGATACATCCACTTTTGGTTACTTTCGAATGTGCGATTCTGGAAGTATCGCTTAGATCTTTCTGAATATCGTCTAATACGGTTAGCTCATGCTTTTAACTTTTGTTTTAGCGTTAATTGGCTAATATTATTTTCATTAGCAATTTGATTTACTAAAGTTATTATTTTTTTACGTCTGTTACCTGTTTGGTAGCTTATTAGTTTTCCTATAATTTTGCGAGTATTGTCAATTCGTGTTTGAATTCTTTGTTTCCATTTAGGTTCTGTATTATTTTTCTTAAAATTATGTACTGAAATGACAGGAATTTTCATTATCATACATACAACATGGGCACAACAATAAAGAAGAGACATAGTTTCCAAAATTGAATTACTTTTTTCAAAATAATCTTTACATAGAATATTCATTGATGCTACTGTGAATATAGTTTTTTTGTTGTTAGGAAGTTTAGGTAGTTTCGGTCTATTTTCTATAGGTATATTTTTATATTCCAGAAGGAAACATTCGAAAGTCTTTCTCATATATTCGCTGTCCTGGGAACTCACATCTATATCAAAACAATTTTGCTCTACTTTTTCGTTGTCTAAGTTAGTAATATTTATATTATGGTTACTGTTATTAACACGTTCATTGCCAAAGCTAAAATTGGAATTTTCTGCTGGTGGCCCAAAACTTTTTTTTATGAAATAACTCTTAAGTACAGCAAATACTATTTGAGGGTGTGTTTATGGTTTTAGTATACAGGGTATTTTTGAAACGCTCCCGAAAATGAAGACAGACGACAGTACTAACTATATCTTAGATGATGGGTGAAATATAAAATCGATCCTGATGAAAAAAAATAATCTTTTCACAACGTTTTATTAGCTTTATTCACGCTCCATCGTGTTAGTATAAATCATCGTGTTAAATAAAACGTTAATTTCATTCAAATAAAACATGAAAATACTTAAACATTAAAGCAGCAATGGAATTTAAAATAAATAAACCATAAAATCAGCTGACTAGGGTCAATATCCGCGTCGAAGCCAAACTCAACGTCACGTAAAAAGAACGCTGAGCGATAGTGGAGGGAGTGTGTCTGCGCATGGGTACAGTCGCGTTCTAAAGTACTACATGGTACTAGGCTGTTGTTTTATAATATTATAATAGTAATTAATGGTTTTATTGTAGAATCATAATAGGTACTTTACTAGCTACTTAGAACTTTGGAAGAGGTTGAAATTCAAAATGGATAATGTTTGCTTGAGCATTATTTTTATTTCTATCGTAAAATAAAGTAGTTTGTAACAAGAAAACTTTGCTTAAGGGTGACACGCTGTCCATTATACCATTGAACATGGAACATGGAAGCCAAATGTCGATGGTGTATTGTTACTGGATGCTACTTCATCATCACTCATCAGAATCATCATCATCAATGCGAATGATAAATGTTTCCGTCATCAGGTTGACCACATGGTAATTTTTTCGGTATTCTTCCTCAATACATTTAACTTTACTGCACAATTTTCCCATTCACCTTCTATTTACCTTTTCGTTCACTAGTTCAGTCATAAAACAATAGATATAAATAATTTTCTTTCCTTCCTTTAAAACCATCGTCGCGCGTCGCAAAGAAAGCTGTGTGTGCGACTGTACATTGGAAACATCGCTTTTCAAAGCGCGGGAAGAATGAGGAACAATAGCGTGCGCGCACAGTAATACTGGCGAGCATTCCCCGTCGCGCCCCTTCGTACCACGCGCTGCCGCCGCCCGGCTGACTGTGTGTCACCTCGCGTCAGCGCCAACATATGGGGAATTTCAAATTTACCTACTAAGATTTGTTTGCAAGCGACATAAGAATTAGAGGCGGCAATTACAATAAAACTTACAAGTAATTTTAATAGTTTTGACGTACTCTTTTCAAATCAAAGTATTGATGGATTAAAACGGAAAGTCAATAAAAGTAAAGTAAAATAATTATTTTTAGATTAATTACCTGTCGATCATAATTGCAATTGATTTTAACTATTAAATTATTCAATACCATTTTATTTCTATTTTCTTGTACAAAATCAAAGATAACCAAACCAAGTAAGTACGTTTATTAATTTCAATATCATTTTTGTAGTAACGAACTGCTTGTTTCGTCAGGGTACAATTGATTGTCTAATTGTATAAAAAATTACAACTATAACTTCTAAATTCCATATGAAAGAGTAGTCGTAGGATCATATGGAAACTAAACTTATAAAATAAAAGTTGGCAATGTCATAACATTTGACGGTCTGTGGAATGTTCAAAGTGTAGGCTTCAGTTTTGGCGGGATTAATTATTGATTTTAGTTTTGAGACAGTTCCGTGTTGACTTTGGACACGCATGCGCAAGCGACAGTTCAATTGTTTTTTTATTAAATTTTATTGTTATTACTTGGTATTACCCACTTGTTATTACGTGTTATTCTTGTTGTTACGTTTTGTGTTTCTTTTTTGTTTTAATAATGCCTAACGCGTACGTTTATAGTGCTCGTGAATACGGCAACATGTTAATGTGCCTTGAGAAGCTCGCGGAATGCTTCGCATTACGAATTTACCGAGAGAAATTCCCGACCGCTCGACACCCAGCTGACTCGTCTGATAACAGCAGCATTTCAGCGAGTGTTGGAAAATCGGCCCATTGCTCCAGTAGCGGCAGGAGGTGGAAGTCAAATGACTGTTCACCCGAGGAGCGCATTTTAGATGTCGTTCGCCGGTATCCGAACCTAGGTACACGAAGTATCGCTAAATTGTTAAGACGTCGGGATGGAACAAATGTGTCATACTGTTCAGTTCACAAAGTGTTAAAGCGTAACCGAATGCGGCCATACAAAGTGCACAAAGTGCAAGCTTTAGTTCCCGCGATCACCACCGCCGACGAGTTTTCTGCCGTTGGTTATTAGACCAACAACAACGTGCCTGGTTCCATTGAGCACGTTATCTGGACGGACGAGTCGACATTTACCAGAAACGGCATGTGGAACCGAAGAAATACACACGTGTATTCAGAGGTTAACCCGTACGCTGTTCGACAAACCGGGCACCAAACCCGATGGTCGGTTAACGTATGGGCAGGTTTATTTAAGGATCGCATACTGGAACCAGTGTTTCTGCCACAGCGACTTAACGGACAGGGATACCTAAACTTTATAAATGAACAGTTGGTTGACATTTTAGACGACCTATCGTTGGATGAATATCGCCGTACATGGTTCCAGCATGATGGTGCACCTCCACATGTCGTGAGGTTCGTCCGTGAGCGCCTTACCGAATTATTTGATGATCGCTGGATTGGCAGACTAGGACCACGCTTGGCCACCTCGCTCACCAGATCTGACCCCGTTAGACTTCTTTCTGTGGGGGTATGTGAAAGAAAGGGTTTTTAATCGTGAGTGTGATAGTGCTGACGAAATGCGCCAAAGGATCGTGGATGTTTTCGACAAACTACGTGCGGACTGTGTCGAAGACCACACGATAATGCCCCGCCTGCATGAGGAGACGCAACACCGAGCCCACATCTGCCTCGAAATGAATGGAGCACAATTTGAGCCGCATCTCATAACACCACGGAGGATTTAGAGCGGTAAGCTGTTTCATACCTATTTTTTTTTAAATAACTTGGTACTGAACTGATCTGAATAGGTACATAACTGAATACATCAGAATAATAAACATACCTACACGATGAATAAAAACGCATAACTCTAACCTTTTCTAATCGAACCAGTTATTTGGTTTATTTAACCTGTGAATTTGAATTAAAGTGGCTACGTGGAGACAAGCACAGTGGCAAAATAGTAGGTTAAGTAGATAAGTTAGGTATTTAGACAAGTGTTGTAAATTATTATGTATTGTGGTACCATCGCTAGTTACGGGCCGCGCGAATTCGGCGTTCGCGCGTACATTGACCCCTAGTCAGCTGATTGTAATTCAGTAATTCCACTGCTGCTTTTATGTTTAAGTATTTTCATGTTTTATTTTAATGAAATTAACGTTTTATTTAACACGATGATTTATACTAACACGATGGAGCGTGAATAAAGCTAATAAAACGTTGTGAAAAGATGAATTTTTTTTCATCAGGATCGATTTTATATTTCACCCATCATCTAAGATATAGTTAGTACTGTCGTCTGTCTTCGTTTTCGGGAGCGTTTCAAAAATACCCTGTATATATTTAATATTTTACATAATATAGTTATATATCACTCGACGTCGCGTGATGGGCCATGTGGAGTGTACATTTATATATATTTATCCTTAGGGGCCCCATCACGCGACGTCGAGTTTTGGGATACCTTAGCACTTTTGTGCAATTATGAGTTCAAATGTAATAAAATTAAATATTTTTAGTATCAATAATTTTTATTTGAATTATATAACACAAAAAATAACAAAATATCAAAGAAACATGCAACATAAAAAAAAATCTAAATATTTTAGACACCGAAGTCTACAATTATAATGAGCAGCAACTTTAGGAAAGAACTACTATAATAACTTTACTATATTAGGATAACAATCAGGAACATATATTTCTAATCAGTCTTAGTAAATAAATCAGATCTAAAGGAATTTCACTAGGTGGTAGCGGTGATATAACTCCTTCTTCATCTTCTTCCGACTCCAGGGTTGAGCTGTCTCCATCATCATCACCCAATTAAAAATCTTCGTCTTCATCACTTCCCACAAAATCATCCTCATCAGAGATTCCTAAACCTTCAAGAATATCCGATTCGTGCAACAAAACACGTTTTGATTGCGCTCGCAAAGGTATCTCGTTTGATCGTTTCGTACCCCTAGAGGTACCAGGTTGATGATCACTCATTATAAAGTTTGTTTTATTATAATTATTATCACTTCATACTACAAAAAAATACGTATTATTTGTTCACAACTAACTAAAAACAAACAAGAAAGCCGTCTGGCTCGAGCGGCGACGCTAAGCGAAATAACCAATTACGTAGCACTAAAAATATCGCATGATTCGGATGGCCACGCCCACTTTACGATAGCTCAGTCCTTTCTCTAGAGGCCCATGAAAAACACCGTTGCGATAACGCTCCGGCCCAGGCGATACGCTTCATACAAAACTCTTCGGACACTTCACGCGACGTCGCGTGAAGGGCCAAATTGAAGAGTACTAGAAACACGCGACGTCGCGTGATTGGCAATGAACGTGTTAACATTTAAGTCATCATTCTGACCTGGAAGTGTTCGTTGGGAATAAGGAATTGAATTGATAGTAGATGTTGAGTACTCACTGCAAAGTTGGTCAAGTAATCTGTCGTCCAAAATCTTACGACTTAGAATGACACGTACTTGATCTGAAAGTCTTTGGGCAGTTAAATTTGTTAGGTTGGGCTGTAGCTGTTGGAATTCATACAGCATTTTAGGGCGATAAGATGTAAGATTGGTTCCTCCTTTGGTAGCCTTATAGTAGGCGCGCATAACACTTATATTTAATTCTTTAGTCCAGCGCATGCGTCGTCGCACCACACCATCAGTAGCGGGGTCCTCTTGTAGGATAGTAATTCCTTCAGGTCCCAAGCCAGCTGGTGGCGCTCTTCGTCCCTCAAAGATGGTATGGGGTTCTTTGTGCCTCTAGGATTACATTCCATGGATGTGTCGTCCTCCGTAGGCGATGTTACATGTGCGAAAGTAGTATTGGCGGTATTTATTCGTATTTGTCGTCTCGTTCGATGCATAATGTAACGTTAAATTAAATATTTTATAAATCTGTTTGAAAATTTCTTAGATGACAGTTGTGAGTTTGAAATAAATACATTTTTCTTGAAATTAGTTTCTTATGCACAGATTTTTAACGTTTTATTTATATAGATATCGTAAAATATATTTGCGTTGAAAATTTGTTATTTGGTAACTTGAAACATATGCTACAAAAATTTATTTTTAAGATTTTGTGCTGACTGCATTTACTTTTGACAACATCCGCCATTATTTTTGGGTTACTGATTGCAGACCCCCATTTACCATCGCAATGGAAACTTTACCGAATTCAACGACTTCAACTAACCAGCAAAGAGGCCGAGGCCGACAGTCGAAGGGCCGCCAAATATATCAACGTGGTCGCGTCGAGTCTATGCGACGTACCAAAGGCCAAGTAACTATGCAGTCTCCAAGAAGACATCCGCAAACAACTTTTCGTCGGCTCTCATGAGGAGGATGCGCTTGCCAGATTGAGTGAGCAGAACACGCTCAAAGCTATCACTCTGTCGATAACAACTAGAGGTATTGGATTAGGCTTATGTCACCTTACTTTTATATCTGTTAGCTACCAAGAAACTATTCGAATACCTAATATCTATTCAATGTACAGAGTTTTCTTAGGCTTACTCGAGGCAAAACTTGAGGCAATAAAATCTGATTTGCCCGTTGTGCCTAGGCATACGGATCACATCAAGGCACCAGGCGTGACCAGCGACATGCTGCGCGCAGCACAATCACTAACAGTGGTTCCAGAACCCATACGGAAGATCATCAACTCCGTTGGCTATTTGAAGTACGAGGAAAAAGTGTATGTCCCAGCGGTTGCCGCCGATCCAGTAGATCGTCGTGGTAACATTACACCAAGACCCGAGAATTTAACGCTGACAACACTACGTAGAGCAGTTGAGTACTCTGTCTGACCCTCAGACAGCTCAGAACGTGAGGAGGAGGTTTCATGAGAACTGCCCTATTCCAGGAGCCATATGGGAAGACGATGTGCTACAAAACGCCGATGAAATCATGCCTCGAAATTATAACATCTATGAGGACTTTCGTCGAGAGTCAATGTTAATAGCGCGTTATTATTATTATTATTATTCGTAAACAAATTAATAAAATAATCAAATAGTTCATCAAATGGTTTTATGCAAAATAAAGAAGTATATGAAAAGTTAATGTGAAGTCATTTAAAGTGGCGCCCTGGTGCAATAGGCACAGTGGTGAATGGTTTAGTAGACACTCGCGACGCAATCAGCTGAGCGCGGGCGTCGATCGGCCCGGCGGCGCGTCGCAGAGGTAATACTTTTTTTTACCTATTATAAATTTGAATATTTGTGATTTTTTTGGATGTTGTTTGCTTATTTAATTATGTGTAATGATTTCAACACAATGTGTGATACTGATATCAAGTGTAAAATAAAAAAGGCATTTTCTTTGACGATTTATTCTGAAATTATTTAGGTACTACAAAATACCGACTTAAAAAGAGTCAGACATGACAACAAAAACTTAAAATTAGTTTTTTCGTAAATGTATTATATTCTGTAAAGAGTTTACGCGCTAAAATTGTTTGTAATGAAGCAACCAATATATTCCCAAAAGGTCTGTAGTAAATTAAAAATGACCTTGTATATTTAAGAAGAGGTGAAGAGCCCAAAGAAAAAGTCATATTAATAAATGACAAAAAAATAATACCTCTATATGATCCCTTACACCTTTTAGAAGGCATGAAGAATAATCTGTTAACAAAGAATTTAAAATATGAGCAAAACAATTCAGTAAAAATTGCTAAATGGGAGCATTTGCAAGAACTGCATGATAAAACTCCCATTTTCGTAGGTATAAGAATGGTGACAAAATTGACTGAGAGGATTATAAACCCAGAAAAAATTAACAAAATGAAAGTGAAGCATGCGGCTCAAGTGTTTAGAAGAACAGTAGCAACTCGCGTGGGACGTTTCGCAAGTAAGAATAATACTCTTTTTCATTCATCAGTTTTGTCAAAAGAGAACACCCAAAAATGACTAAGCATATGCATTTCACTTCAATCCATGCAGTATTACCAAAGTTATGACTGCTAGTTTTTACACATTTCTGAATTTGAGCGAAAAGTTTGTAACGTTTTTAGCATTGGCATTTAGTGAATTAAGGAGCGCCCATGGTATCTTATTACTTATTTAGCTTTTAAAATGTATGTACTATATATTAAGGTTCACTTTTGTTTTTAAAGGAATTTGTTAACAGAAAGACGTGTTTACTACTTGGTGATTTATTTGCAACTGATTCAACAAATTATGCTTTTAAATATTAAACGGACTCACACATGCATACGTATTTACACTTACGCTCGCTCTTATATATGTAGATCATTCTATGGGATGTCTTGGATGTCTGGTGTCGGAACCGTAATAGGCGTTTCACTAACAAAGAAATGGGGCGTTAATGGTTGGATGTTGTCTGTGTCCGTGTCAATTTGTTAAGCGGTCGTGAGTTGAGGCAAGATTAAATTTGACATAACAATGTGGTCATTATCCGTTTTAAATGGTTTTTCATCGATTTGATTCCCGCTTCCCACAGTCCACCCATATGTGGGCTATAGGCGGGAATAAAATGCCATTCAGTTCCATCCATTGCTAGCGTCTCAGAAATTGGACCCTCGAATTGAAGTTTGGCTTCAGCCCATTCTGCAGCGAGTATCCTGTTCGCCCCAACAAAGTTACGTCCTTGGTCACTCCAGACGTGAGCGCATCTTCCACGTCTAGCTACGAACCTTCTGAAGGTGCCGATGAAGGCATCTGAGGTAAGATCTCCCACTAATCCTAAGTGGTACGCCTTCGTCGACATATAGACAAACAGAGCAACGTATGCCTTGTTTGTCGTTACTCCTCTTCCTCTAGACATCAAGATATGCAACGTGCCAGCAAAATCTATGGCAGTATTTAAGAAGGGTTTAGCTGGTGTGCTCCAACTCGAGGTAAGTCCCCCATTAGTTGTGATCTTGCTGTAGCGTTAAGTTTTGCACAAATAAGACATTTTCTGATCTTTGATTTTACTAATATTCTAGCTCTTAGGATCCAGAATCTTGTTCGCAGAAAGCATAGCATTGTTCCGTGAAGCGTCTTAGAGTGTGCGTCAGCGACGAGAAGAGAGGTAAGATGGGTGTCGTAATAAAGAATAATTGGAATTTTGCTGTCTTCATTTAGCTCCGAGTGATGCAGTCGGCCGCCCACCCTGAGGATGTTATCATCGTCCAGGTAAGGTTTTAAACTCTTTAGTTTACTGGCTCTTCTAATTTGTTCCTTTCATTTCCGGTGCTGTATTTCCTCTTCGAATTTGTCTTTCTGAGTTATTTTTATGCAGGTTTTTAGCGCATCATTAAGTTCCGTCGTGGTCACAGGTAAGTCTTTGTATTCAATTTTCTTTCCCTTCAAGAATCTTTTAGAGTATATAATCACCTTAAGCAATTCTTGCAACTTGTCACAATCCTCAAATTTTGTACTAATACTCTTCTCTTTGGCTAATTTCAAATTTACATGTAGTGATTTCTTTCTTTCCAGGTCTGTCCAGAATGTATTGAGTCTGCTGTATTGGATTTCCCCTACTATCAGCCACTCTGGGCCCTTCCACCACAGTTCATCATTTTTTAGCTCTTGCAATGATTGCCCTCATGAAGCGGAGTCAGCTGCGTTTTCTGGCGATTTGACATGGTACCAATTATGATTTCCGATGATGTCAAGTATTTCAACAACTAACGTAAGTGCTACATCTTGCAGGATCACCAAACAACCAGGAGAGTATGATGGTTGAGTCAGTCTAAGCAGGCAGGTACGTTCATTGATTCATTTATCTGTTTTAAAAGACCAGCAAGCCGTACAGCGCCACTTAGTTCCAGACGAGGTAGGGATTGTGATTTTGTAGGTGCAACCTTGGTTTTAGCAGCGATGATTGATGTCTTCACTTAATCTTAGGTAGGCTACTGCAGCGTAAGCTCGAGATGATGCATCACAAAATCCGTGGATAGTAAGTAACATTATTTATTGTGGCTTCAGTAGTATTTAGCCATCTATTGACTTCGATATCTGGTAGGTACATATGAAAGGAATTTCGTATATTGTTCCATTCTGCAGCAATCGTTTCGTCCACCTCCTCATCCCATGCTACTCTTTGCAGTCATAATCTTTGGATTAGAAGTTTGGCAGGTAAGACAGAAGGTGCCGACCAGCCCAGTAGATCAAATAATCTCTGTAGGTCACCCAGGATTGTTCTTTGTAATGTAATTATATTTGCCGTTGCAGGTAGGTTTAAGCTGTATTGAAATAGATCTTTGCCAGTGTTCCAGTGTAGTCCTAATGCTCGTGTAATCCCATTTAATGTTATGTCCTTTAAGAAGTCTGCATCATTAGAACACCATTTTTTTGATTTGAAGCCTCCCTTCTGTAGTATGACGTCTACGTCTTTGGCTATTCTGACAGCGTCGGTGAGATTGTCTTTCCCAGACATCGTGTTATCCATGAAGTAATCCCTCTTTATTATTTCTGCTGCTTCAGGATGATTTTGGCCTTCTTCATGAGCTACGTGGTGAAAGGTCCTTACTGTCAAGTAAGGAGCAGAAGCAGTTCCGAACGTGACCCTGGTAAGTCGGTAGTCTTTGACAGGATCTTGATCATCATATCTCCAGAGTACTCGTTGCAGATCCTTGTCTTCTTTCGTGACCATGATTTGGAGATACATTTTTTGTATATCCGCTACAAAGCAGATTTTTTTCATCCGCCATCTCATTATAAGATTCTCTTACAGTTAGACCACAGCTACAAGTCTCCTTAGAAGTTGTGGTCCCACCAACAGCTCGTCGTTAAGTGAGATGTTGTTGGTTTCTCTTTGTGATGCGTCAAAACTGTTCAAATTTTTGTAGTTTCCTTTTCTTCCTTAACAACAGCATGATGTGGTAGGTACACCGATGGATTGGTCATCTCGTGTCTGGGTACCTCTTCCATGTAATTTGTTTCGTAATCTTTCATAACCGTAGCATAATCGTTTTTTAGTTTTGGGTTTTTCTTGAATCTTTGTTTTAATTGATAAAGTCTCTGCAGAGCTATTGTTCGCGTGTTTCCTTGGGTTCATAATAGCATTTTAGTTTTCTTAGGTAAAGTCACAATATAACGTCCGTCATTATTTCTTATGGTTGTGGTTTCGTTGATTTCCTCGCACCTTCGATCATCTGCTGTAGGTACTACTTTATCGTATGCATCTTGTTCCCACATTCGTCTAAGCATATCGTTTAAGTCAAGATTGTAGTGCATAGCAATCAATTTATCGGCTGGTTTGTCTTCCACGTTCCCAAACAGAATCCAACCCAGAGTCGTATTATGAGCACAAGGTGATCCTGGGGTCCCTTCATAACTTCACTTTTCATTATTTGAGCACACAAATCGACCCGTAGTAATAGCTCTACTCGTCCTGGTTGATTATAGCTTGGGTCAGCCAAAACAAGTCCTTGCAGGTGCGGCCAGGTGCTGGTGGAGATAGTTTGAGTCGGCAGTTGGGTAGTCAGTTGCGTTGACATTATGTACGTTGTGATCCTTATGTTGATGTTTGGGGCGTGCTTTGATAGAAATTTAATTTATGCGGCATATTTAACGTTTGTTTTAGTAGAGCCAACGCCAGTGATAGTGCCATTGACAGGTGTTCTCCTTAATTGTAACATCTGGGCTGCTCTTTCACTCATGAACGTAGCCTGGGAGCCGAGGTCAATCAACACGCGCAGCACCGTCACTTGTTTCGATTCGTTACCTCTTACTGGTATGAGTGCTGTAGCCAGTAATGCAGCGGACACCTTAAAAGCGATATGTAATGAAAGTTTGACATTGAATTCGGCTGATTGTGCAGAAGCTTGGTGATCTTCAACGTCGTTATGTTTGTCTTGATTGTTGTAATTGTCTGGCTGTCTTGATGACGTCGTAGGCGTGAAATGGTATGTGAGCGTGTGATGACGTTTATGACATGTTCTAGAGGACATCTTTAGGCGACATCGTCGCGCAGCGTGACCAGGGGCCAGACAATTAAAACACAGATTGTGTTTCTTTATGTAATCACATCTCTGTTGGGCTTAGCTTGAGATGAATTCTTCCCAGTGACACAATGTGTGATTTTCGTTGCATATAGCGCAAACTCTTAGTTTCTAGAAGTCGCAGTATCATTAGTACTCGTAGATAAGTGAACAGCGTACTCCCTTCCTCTAGGTGTTGGTCTTTCTCTAGTTGGTGGCGTGACAAGCTCAAGAGTGCGGAATTTTAATTGTAAAAACTTATTGAGCGCGTCTCATGTGGGTAAGTTTTGAGCATTATCCTTATAAGCATCTTCTTCCCAATCACGGTGCGTCTCTGGGTCCAATTTTTGTACAACTAAGAATATGATGAGGGGATCCCAAGAGCTCGTTGACAACCCAAGGTTTTTTTAATTCATTTAGGCATTCTGTTGTAGTATCCAAAATAGATTTGATGTTACTTGCCGTTTGTACACTAAGTTTTCTTTGCGTAAACAGTCTTTTTAATTAATCTTTTTAATAATTAATTGCATTAATGATAATTCGCCTGTTGCCAAAACGCTCTTTAAGCATGTTCCACGAAACAGAAACAGAAACAGAAACTTTTTTATTCAATATAGATTATAAATAATACTTATTGAAAGTCACTCTTTTGTCTAATTACCACTGGTTCGAAAAAAACCTCTGTCCTGGGAAGAACTAGCAAGAAACCCAGCGGGACTTTTTTTTTAAATAACAGCTTACAATCATGTATATTACACATTAACCACACAAAACAAATTAGAAACAGCCTGGCAGCGAACACCTCATTCCTAGGGTTATTATCATCCATAAATTCCTTAACATTATAATAACCCTTTTATACAAACTATGTTTAATAAAGTTTTTGAATTTTGAGCAGGTCGAATTTTGTATATTTTCTGGGATTTTGTTGTAAAGCGTATACATCGCCCCAAGAATGAATTACTGACTCGGTGGAGTCGAGTAACTGGTACTACTAGCTTGTGTTTGTTCCTAGTATTTACAGAATGAACATCACTTATTTTTGTATAACTACTTTTATTTTGTGTACGTACATTACATTTTCATAAATGTATTGAGAGGCTCTTAGGTTTTAAATCATAGATTGCTCTTATGGCCCTTCTGTAAAACAAATATAATTTCAGTGTAGTTGCGTGTCCCCATAGCAAAATACCATACGACATTATGCTATGGAAATAGCTAAAGTAAACAAGTCTAGCTGTTTCCACACTGGTAAGATTTCTAATCTTTTTACAGCATATGCTGCAGAACTAAGTCTGCTTGCTAACTTTGATATATGGGGCTCCATTGAAGTTTCGCGTCTAGTGTTATTCCAAGAAAATGGTGGTATCGACAAGACTCAGTTCCTCCCATTTAAAATTACATTAGTATTTAATTGCCTGACATTTGGAGTCATGAACTTCATACATTTCGTTTTATTGCTATTTAAATGCAAGTTATTAACATTAAACCAATTTACTAATTTAGATATAGCATTATTTACTTCTGTCATATTTTGATAATTGTCGTTTTAATTTGAAAATTAATGAAGTGTCATCAGCAAATAATACTATATTATGGTTATCCTCACTATGTAAGGTAAGTCATTAATATATACAAGAAACAGAAAGGGGCTGAGAATTGAGCCTTGAGGCACGCCCATTTGTACTATCGACCGGCAGAGCTCATACTATTAATGACAACTTTTTGAGTTCTGTTACTTAAATATGAAACAATTAATTTAAGAGCATTACTTCTTACATTTACTATACGACTTTTCATAGTTAGCATCGATGACTTGAACGTGTTTCAAAAGCGACAGGGCTTCTCCTGTAAGACTGCTTTTCAAATAATGCAACTTTTGTAAGTTACTTAATGATGTGTTACTATGCACTAGTGATGTAAAAAAATCTTGATAAGCAGGTCACTTATCGTAAATACCCGAGAAAGTTTGAAGTTGAATCACTGGTAACTTGACATGCACTTCTTTAGAAGAACCCGAATTATTATTATCGACTTGCATAGGTGTCGGAGACGATAACTTGTTAAGCGAAAATAATAAATCATTAAGATCGGCTAGTATACAAATATATAAATCTTCCTGAATAAAATATTCTTCATTAACGAAATACGGAATATCTTGTCGTTTCGGTTTTGGAACACACTTCACTAGTTCTTCATGTGCCTTTTTATATGTAGACCAGTATTATTCAACGCTTTTAATACGTGTTTCTATGTAACCCCTTGTTAGACGTTGTTTTGGACATTTCTTTATATTTGCTTGAGTTTTTCCTAACAATATAGCTGTATCTTCTAATACATTTAGTATTTGTTCCGGTGTACTAGACATTTTCGGTATACGAGAAGTAGATAAAATTATCTTCAAATCGTCTATAAACTCGAATGTTGCTTCTTATTTCCGTCTAAAAATAACTTATTTCTTTCCATTTAAATAAAACTACTTTTACGGATTTTATCGCGTATATTAACTTATTTTAATTTTAATTTTTAATCTGGAGGTAACCATGGTTAACTATGATATTGGGACGTCAAATACCTCAGTCCCCCCCGTGACCATGGGTGCTGCACTCGATACGTCGGGAATATAAAATAAGTTAATATACGCGATAAAATCCGTAAAACTAGTTTTATTTAAATGTGTAGTGTTCGCGTAAATATAAGAAATCATTATTTCTTTCCAATGTACAACTCGATGCCATATGGTGCATTAAACGTGCATAAAAACTTGTTTACGCAAACGGCTTATTTTGTTCTAAGCTCGTCGCTCGACCCGTCCCTTTGTATTATCGCGCGGTGCAAGAACGTCGTAAGTCGAACTGAAATCCGGCTCGAAGGACCAATATGTACTAGATATTAAGGTTTTTGTTTTTATAGGAATTTGTTAACAGAGAGACGTGTTTACTACTTGGTGATTTATTTGCAACTGATTCAACAAATTATGCTTTAAATATTAAACGGACTCACACATGCATACGTATTCACACTTACGCTTGCTCTCATATAGATCATTCTATCCGAACAATGTATATTATTTAAAACTAAGTATTAATTATTCATTTTGAGGCAAATAAAGAGTGTCAGAGCAAGAAAAACGATGTTACTAGGTCCTGTGTCATAAAGGGTCTTCATTTTTTACAAAAACTACGAGTGAATAAGCACACTTTGACCCTGATTATCTTACTCATTTTCAAAGATATTATAAAATAAAAACAGTTTTTCTCGTATTTTTTTGTAGATTCTGATATCTCTAACATAGTTTGTTGGCCAGGTTAGGAAATATTGAAGTAAGCATCACAAATTTGTTAATAATAATTTTATTAAAAATCTATTTCCTTTTCAGGCCTTAGCGTTCTTCCACCTGAATGCGCAGATACGGCATCATTACTAAGTTTTATGGATGATATATTTGATTCTGTCAAAAAAATAAACTACCATGCGAAGCCGTTATTACGTCCAGTCACCCCAAGGTCACCACCAAAAAAAGCAAATTAAAAAGTGGATGGAAGGCATCAAAATTTTCAAAACAATGAAATTCATAAATACTGCTGGGAAAGTAGATACATCTATCCCTACTGTAAATAACTGGGTGTGGACATTGGAACCCACTCAAGTATTAATATAAAAACTTAAGGAGGATGTACAATGTTACGTCTGTTTAGATGCGGCACCTAAACCAAGATCCGTTAGAAAAAAAATCGGTACAATTCGCAGCCGTGAGTGCCGCAATAATAACCCGACTTGCGAGCAATTTGAAAACTCCTTCGCGTTCTGTGATGCACTTCACTCATTGTTAATCACAGAAAATAGCGAAGCTACGTAGACCGAAACTTTTGACTTCTCGGAATACATAAATATGAAATTGCTCTCCATGGAGGAATTCATAGAAGATCCAACCCTTATTGCACCCCTTGAATGTGTAAATGGTTATTTTTTAAACGTAAATATGTTATAATTTTCAAGGAGTGCAATATATGTTCTAGTATACTTACGAGTACTCCAGAACATGACAGCGAATTTATTACAATCCGAGAGTATGCTTGTCGACGTTGGCTTTGCTATCCCAGCAGTAATATAATAAAATCAGTTATTGACGGATCTAAAACATAATACATGAAATTATCAAAAGAAATATTAATAAGAGATTCTCTAAAAACGGTTATATTCGCTATAGTAGATTTTAAATTGTTCTCCCATTACATAGAACACACACAAAGAAATGTTGACTATATGATAAATTTAATATTGAGATTCACGATTCTTAATTATTGTAAAAATATAAATAAAATTGTGTCAGGTAAATAAAAAGTAAACGATATAAATGATAAATTTCCAATCAAAGCAAAAAAAATTGTGAGCACTATAGAAAAAATTAAATTATTTTAAACTGAATGTTGTTTGTTTTATTTACTAAATTATAAAACTAAATCATGAAGGAAAAATTAGAATAGTAATATATAGGAGCTACGTATACCTACATATTATAAACATACATATAGTAAGAGGCTATTAGGTTATATAGTCAACGACATTAATACCAACTTCAAAGTCCAGGGGCGCTAGTGATGCATTTCCAATTTTAGAGCAGTTTCAGACTAGCGTTTTATACGCGCGTATGAGCTCGTTTTTGGAAGCGCATGTAGGCGCGTATAGGCGCGCCTTTTGTCACACGCTCGACTCGTACGAGCGTTGACGCGCTTCTAAGCTCGTATAAGTGCGAGCTGCGAGAGAAATCTCCCCGCGCGCCCATTTCCCCCTCTGCCGGAGACCACGCACGCACGTGTCTCAGTTGATAAATTCACATTGCAGTGGATATACATTTTAGCAGTGGATTACGTTTTACAATGTCATATACTGTTGAACGTCTTATTTTTGAAATTGAATCACGCCCAGCAATATGGGATAGTAGGACCAAGGAATATTCTAATAGAATAATAAAACGAAATGCTTGGGAGGAACTATCTGCAGCGTTGGAACCGAACTTTGAAAACTTTTAAATTTTATTTTATATCTTTTATTATGCATATTTTGATTGCCATGGAAGTGCCCCTGCATCACTCACAAAGTAGTCAGCAAAATTGTCGCGGATATCATATGCCGCTTTATTTCTTGTGCTCGGTATTAGGTTACCTACAGTATCTTGAGTGCCATTTGTTGTCGGTGAAATATAATTATTCTCTTTGACGAACAAAATTATGTAAGACACAACAAGATTTTACAATATCTTCGCACAAATCAATTGACACATTTAGTGGTCGGTGGAGGATCCTCCATGTATTAGCCAGAATCCCAAATGCACATTCGATATGGCGGCGGGCTCTGGATAGTCTGTAATTGTAAATTCTTTGTTTTGGTGACAAATTGTTGCCACTATATGGTCTTTGCATATTTTCTTCCAACCCAAAAGCCTCATCGCCAATGAATGTGAACGGCAATGGCTCGCCTGAACTATGTAAGGGTCTGGGTTTAGGAATATTCAATGACTTTTCATTAATCATTTTGTATAGTGTACTGTTTTTGTATATTTGCGAATCTGCACTTTTTCCGTAAGAACCCACGTCAATGAAAATAAAATTAAAATCTGAATCGCAAACTGCTAATAGCACAAGAGAAAAATAATGCTTATAATTAAAGTAAAGTGAGCCACTGTGAGCTGGCTGAAATACTTCTATATGTTTGCCATCGATAGCACCTAGAAGATTAGGAAAGTTTGTGGTACTATTGAAGCCTTTCAATTTTCAACCATTCTCTCTTCAGATGTTGGTGGCATGCATATAAATTTCAAAGAATTCCATATTGTTAAACAAGTTTCCCGCACAATGCTTGATACTGTAGAAATCCCACATTTGTATGAATAATGCAGCTCGGTAAATGTGCATCCCGATGCTAGAAACCTGCAACAACTTCTATGTTATATTTAATTTATACATTTATTAAAATACTTGTTTCAGGCACTACTATTCAGAAAACATGGAAAAGCATCAGCGATGCATTCTCACGAGAACTGAAGAAAAATCATTTAAAAAGCGGTTCTGGAGCCAAAAACTCAAAGCCTTACGCCTATTTCAATAATCTATTGTTTTTGAAACCACTGTATGAAACAAAACCTAAAAAATTTAAATAAAACTAGTTTTACGGATTTTATCGCGTATATTAACTTATTTTTAACTTATTTTATATTCCCGACGTTTCGAGTACTTTACAGCACCCATGGTCACGGGGGGGACTGAGGTATTTGACGTCCCAATGTCATAGTTAACCACGGTTACCTCCAGATTAAAAATTATTAATTTTTGTTCCGATCTACGCAGTATGAACTAACAGTATCTTGAAGTCTTGCAGTTGTATGCTTGGGTTCCTGTACATGTTCACAGACCCAGAATTTTTTTCGTCGTCTCAGTCGACGGCGAATAAGTAACGCAAATAGTAATGTTTCTTCGTCAGAATCCATGTTGATACTGACACGACACCACCGGTGCGAGCGAACACGCCAAAATATGCCCGTTTACGCGAGTATGGTTTTTAGAAGCGCGTAATGTAGCGCGCGTATAAGCGCGTATGCTGAAACGACCGTATACGCGCAAAAAAATACGCTAGTCTGAAACCGCTATTAGCCTTGAAGTTTGGTCTCTATTTCGTGTATATACAATGTACTCAATGTTCAGTGCCGTCTCAATTTTCGAGATGACTGCACATCCGTTCGTAATTCTCGTCAAATCGAGTCGAGTCGATACATTTATTGTTTATCCTAGAATAAGGGTGAGCCGCGAGTGTCGGACACGACTGCTAAAATTATTTGTATTCGTCGAGTAAGTAGACTAACTAGGTATGTGAGTTTTATTATGTATTGTTTTTGTAATTATCAGACATTAATGTACTTAATAAAATAGTAATTTATTTTAATATCCATTTCAGGTAGATAATATGGGAAAACGGACAGAATGTTATTAGGATAATAAAATCAAATTAATAATGCAAGCATATGAACCACTCGGAACGTTAAGTAAGCAATTTTGTTTTAGGACTCGACTCAACCGGTGCAGTGCGGATCTACGATCTGGACCTTGAGTAAATTGTTCGTCAGTGGGTTACCCTCTTCGGGGTCCACTCATTGTGATATTAATTCAGACCTTCTGGAACAGTCCAGTCCTGATTGACACGTCGTGTTCTTTGTTGAGGTTCCCATCCGATTTTTTTTATAGAATAACAACCGCGCACACAGTTCACCTGATGGTAAGTGGTTGCTGTGGCCCATAGACATCTACATCTATCTTCGTTTGCGAATTTAAATGCAGATGCGTTGTCAGCCGTGAGGACTAAGATAGAATGCCTCTTTTCCAGTAAAAAGGGTCTCCGGTTCTCTTCACTCACCATACGAAACACAGCAACATTAAGCTGCTATTTTACGCTGGTATTCTGTGAGAGCATGGTCCTTCCCCGGTCGAGCCGACTCATTCGTGCTACAACTATACTATTAGGTTCTTACATATGAAATTAGCGTTTTGTCGTACTGACCACTTTGATCTGAAATATCTCCTCTTTGGTTAAGAATTCCAAATTCAAATTTATAAATTCATTTAACTGGTACATTTGAGTTTTGAAAATAGTCATTCATTTGTTTTTTCCTCATTATTTTATTCTTTGGCGTCGCTTATTACCGCACAATGGAAAACATAAAATATCGGTATATTTACGAGTACGAGTTCTACTGTGGCACCAGTGCTGCAGAAACAGCTCGAAGGATTAATTATGTGTATATGCTGGTGTCGCAAAAGAAAGCACGGTACTTTTTGGTTTCAATGTTTTTGTTCTGGTAACTGACCTTCAGAACCAATCCGTGGACGGCCGGAGACCAAAGTGAAAATGAAGAATTTAATGCTATTGTAGTGATCCACCAAAGCACTTCAGAGATAGCTGCAGGCTTCAGTAAGTGATAAAACTGTATTAATCCACTTGAAGCAAATCGGAAAGTAAAAAACTTGAACGATGGGTACCTTATGAATTGAGTGAATCGAACTTGCAAACACGCCGTCGCTGTGTTACTTGCTCAACCGACACAATAATGAGGGATTTTAAATCGAATCATTACTTGTGATGAAAAGTGGATACTGTACGATAATCGGAAGCGCTCGTCGCAATGACTGAACCCTGGAGACCCAGCCAAATCCTGCCCTAAACGAAAATTGAGTCAGAAAAAGTTACTTGTGAGTGTTTGGTGGAGTAGCGCCGGTGTCGTTCACTACAGCTTTTTAAATCTGCAAACCATGAAGGAAGAACTAGCTGCTAAACAACCGAGATTGGTCAATTGCTCTAGGCCACTGCTGCTTCACGACAACGCAAGACCACACACTGCACAACAAACAACCACTAAGTTAGATGAGCTACAATTGGAATGTCTGTGACATCCACCGTACTCCCCGGACCTTGCTCCAACAGATTACCATTTTTTCCGGAATTTGGGCAACTTCTTACAAGGAAAAAAATTCAACTCCGATGCGGCAGTCCAAACCGCCTTCAAAGAGTTTATTGATTCTGGTCCCCATGGTTTTTTTAGTAAAGGGATCAACTACCTATGAGATGGCAAAAGTGCATAGATAACAACGGTGCATACTTTGATTAATTAAATATATCTTACAAAAAAAAATTACTTTATATTCCTCCCGTACAAAACGCTAATTTCATGAGTAAGGACCTAATATTAATTTAGCTGCAGCATGGCTCTACCACGTAAAAAAAATTACATACCTTATTCCGGGGTTATTATTGCAGTAGTTAAATTTCAATTGATTACTAATATTTATAATATAGAAGTTATCTAGTCAGTTATCCTGTGGTTGTGGCTGTAAGAACTCTGTGGTTCCCGTGAAGAGCTTTATCAGAATCAGCATTCAAACGTGTATAAATAACTGTACTCCAGAAAATTCAACATAAAAATAATCAAATTACATTTAAATAAAATAATATTTG
The DNA here is from genome assembly GCA_029286625.1 of Parnassius orleans. Classification (NCBI taxonomy): domain Eukaryota; kingdom Metazoa; phylum Arthropoda; class Insecta; order Lepidoptera; family Papilionidae; genus Parnassius; species Parnassius orleans. Next base: position 360,307 of record JAGSMP010000348.1, on the reverse strand, counting down.
TAAATTGTTGTAGTTTGATTACCTGTGCTTGGAATGACGACGCAAAGCCAAAGCAAAACAGAAAACCGCGGCGGCCAGCGGCGGCATACATCAAACACTGCCTGAATTCGTCACATAACACTTTGGTAATCACAACTTTTAAAATTTGACTTCGCCCGATTGTGATAATTATACACAAACACTAATTCATTACTATTGCCCGAATACTGAAACGCAACTTAAATCTGTCACTTTATTAAAGATCCCCTATTTAAGCATCACTCAAATTTAACTGAAATACAGAAACATCACCTGTGATTTGAGGCTTGATTAGTTGAGCAGCTCTCAAATGTTTACGTCATGGTAACATTCATTTAAAACTTTGTTCTTCTTGACAATTTTACGATATTTGAATTTAAATACGTTTTATGCAACATCATCTAAACAGATTTAAATAATTTTATGTTCGATTTGTTTTAAAATTATATTCAAAAATAATCTCCTAACAATACTTTCATTTAGAATGTGATTTATGTGGTTTTTTTTTTTAAATATTGTGGATAAAAAGTACATTTCAAAGTATAAAATTTTTCGAAAATCGCTCTGTCTATCGTCCTAGAACGAATCGAGAATCTTACTGTCATGTGCTGTCAGTGTCAGTTTCTTCGCGTCCAGTGATTTTTAAATTTTCAAATTAATATTTAACATATTTTGCAAATTTCATTTAGGCTAACTACAAATTACAGTAAATATGGATGCTAAAAAGAGATGGATGCAATTACACAGTGTCTGAGAAAGATACTTTATTGGAATTGATAAAAAGTAAGTAAATATTTAAATCGTCAAATGAAACATAAATTACATTAACCGAATAGAATGCCCTTTATTACATTGTGAATTAAATAAAAGTTGTTCATATTTGAACACGTGTTTCATATTATTTCAGATATCAACATATTATAGAAAATAAAGAGACGAACGCCCACATTATTTTGAAGAAACGACAATCTTGGGATTGTGTCTGCAAGGAATACAACGCTGTTGCTGTAAGCGGTGTCAGAACGTGGCAACAATTAAGACATCTTTATGAAAATCTAAAACAACGGTTCTAAAAGAATGTTGCCAAAGAAAATGTAATCTTTTAATTATCTTGGAGACCATAAATATTAATAGTCACGATTTATTGTAGTCGTATTACTTCGTAATCATTTTGTTTTTAGAGACTACAGTACAATGAAAAAACAAAAGAGGCCCAAAAAAAGGCATCAATAGATAAGGTATATATGGTCATATATCTTGAAAATAATTGATTAAGTACCTATTAAGTAATTTAGTTTTTTTATATAGAAAGAAATAACTTCTACTGGTGGTGGGTCCTATACATCAATTCTAACTCAGCAAGATGCTCAGATTTTAGCAATGGTTGCTCCACAAGTGCAACCACTGCAAAATCCATTTGATGATGCTGCATTTTATTTTGTTAGTTTGTTTAATCTATAATTTAAATCTTTAATAAGAAATAAAATTAATTATTGTTTATCAGGTGACACAGAATTGATTTCTGAGAACATACAAACTATTTTAACAGTGAATGATGTAAACAAGGATGACAGCTAATACGGGTAAATATTATATTACTATATTTTTAGATACATATTTGATTTTCATACTAATTTTTAATTTTAGATAACCATCAAACACTTTTGTCAAACAACTCTATTGAGCAGAACAACAATAAACCTCATACAATAACATCTAATACAAAAGGTATTGGCTTAATTTTACTTTTCATCAATGGTGCATTATGGAATAAATTATTAATATATATTATGTGACATTAATGAGGTCGAGTAATATCTTGATAAAAATTATATTTTTGGTAATGAATAATATAAATTATAAATATTCATATACGATTTTTTAAAGACTTTGTTTTTTTGTTAATAAAGTTGCAAATTAACCTTAGAAAAATATTTTTCAGCACACCAACACAATGTAACAAAACGAAAATCACATGAAACCATTAAACAACAATATTTTAAAGCAAAACTAAGAAATGCCAAATTAGAGAATAAATATTTAATAAATAAAAACAAAATGGAGCTAAACAAATATAAATTAGAAATACAAATTTTAAAATTAAAATTAAATAGGTTACAAGCTTCCAGACAGAAAAAGAATTAGTTTATGTTATGAATATTTCATATTATTACTGTAACATATTTAGATTTAAGACTGACATTGTATAATTTATTTTTACATTATGGGTGATTTCTGATCTCGACAACAGTGCCATCCACTGGATCTAATTGTGAATTTAAACCATCCAGGGACTCAAACAAAAAATCATCTAGATCGGTCCAGCCTTTTAGAGTAATACACACAATACAGAAGAATTATATTAAGTTAATGTATTTTTATGAATCTACACTGTGATATAGCAAACTTTTAACTGATTATTGTTTTATTTTTCGTTATGTTGTAAAGAATTGATGTAAAATAAAAAAATTAACCAGAAAAATATGTATTTATTAACGATGTTCTCACAAAGTTTTGATTTATGTCATTGCTGGGTTGTACTATAATTTCTTCCTCTACAATAGTTAAAGGATCATCCACTTCAACTACTTCATCCTGCCTTGATATAGCAATATTGTGGAGTACTGCACATGCCACAATAATAGGTGGAATATTGGTAGTCTTCAGACCTAACCCATAGTGGAGACAGGGAAATCTTCTTTTAAGAACACCAAAGAGTTTCTATTGATTTCTGGTTCTAATTTGTGACTGGTTATATGCTTCTTCAGCTGGTGTCCTTGATTTAAAATTGGGGTTAACAAATAGGGGCGACATGGATAACCACTATCGCCCAGAAGTACCATAGGGGTAAAATCTCCTCGCTCTATTTGGGCACACAATGGTGAGTCGTTAAAAATTGTACTATCATGTACAGAACCTGGCCATCTTGCAATGATATTTTTATGCGCATCGCATCGCATACCATTTGCACATTCAAGGAGAAGTAACCTTTATTTCGGAAACTTTCAGATTGAGCTCCTGCAAAGATATTTAATAACAATGAGTGTATGTATATAACATATGTAATAATAGATATGATAATGTAGGAGTATAAATATAGCTCATGATTAGAATATATAAGTACCTGGAGAATTAATTTTAATGTGCGTACAGTCAATAGCACCCATCACTCTTGAAATCCAGCATTGCATAAAGTCATTTGCTACTTCTAGACGTTCCGCAGCAGTTGGCATATTTATAAAAGAGATCTCATATTCGCTATTTTTTCTGTAACTCTGCACGATTCGATGCACAGACGGTTGCTCTATGTGGAATATGTCCCCTATAACTCGTTGATAACTGCCTGTAGCGTAATACCGAAGGGTTATCAATATTTGATCCACGGGCTGCAAAGATCTATTTTCGTCAATGGTTTTATCGTGCTGCCGAATACAGAATCCAAATACAACACTGTTTTTGGAAACGCGGAACCGCGCACGAAATTTTGTCGTCATATTTGTCGAAAGTTTAGTTTGACATTTCTTCGAATTCCTAAAGGCGTTTCGTTGTCCGAAAGAGAAGATAACGACGAAACGGACATATTTAAAACTTGGAAAATACTTTTAACAGATTTGAGAGTCCTCGCTACCACACTAATAATAACGAGTACTTAAATCAATTTGACATTTGATTTGACAGCTAAAACGCGTTGAGTGATGTTTCAGTATACCATTTTTAGTTGAGTAGTGTTTAAGCGCAACTCAATTTGAGACACATTAAATTTAAGAGATGCTTAAAATTTAAATATGAGAATACGAATTTAGAGTTTAGGAGCTGCTCAAATGTTTAACAAGCCGTTAAATATTTGAGGACGTTTGTATTCGGGCATATGTCTACTGTTGAGGAACACGAATATATTGTTTAATACGTCCGTCTTGTACCTCCATGCACATGCGACACGGAATCATATTATAAAGTTTGAACGCACGCGTTGTAGAATAGGCATTTTAGACTTTATTTTTGCAAAAGCTGCGACTATTCGCATACTCGTTTCCACCGCGGTATCACATTGTAACGCTACCCCTCCCCTTTGCTTTTCTGTAGATACAATGTATATTTAATAATTATTTTTAAAAAATCTATCCAAGTTTACAACCAACTCATGTCACTTTTATTTATTGAAATACATATCCTAATTATTTTGTTATTCATCTTAATAAAATGTCTTTGCATTGCGTAAATACGATCATTTAAAATTTGACATATTTTTCTTGTGGATAAGGTATAATTCCGATATAACGCGGGGTAAAACCGAAAATTCGACAAAGTGGTCCTTTTTGATTTTTGACAGAAGGTTTAGATTTACTTTTCGTTCGTCTATACCCCTCTACAAAAAGCATTGCTACATACTTTATGTTTCTAATTAAACTATATTTTGCTCACTTGAATTTTCGGAATTACCCCACATAAAGTCCAGTGATTCTAAACATTTAAGGTTGGACAGTTATTAGGCTAGTTAAAGAGGTTTCTTCAAACTTTTATAACAGGTAAGCGAGAATAAAAAAAATGTTATACATTTCTTTACATATTTTTAATGAGTCATAGTATCCGAATTCGGAATTTTTCAAACTTTTAAAAACTCATAACTTCGAAAATATTAACTTTATCGTAAAACGTCATAGGACCTTTTTTATTTATATTTTGCCAAGAAATATAAAAAAAATATTGTTTATACTTTATTCTTTTTCTTTATGTATTAAAAGGTCAAAAGTATCCGAAATTGGGATTATCGTAAAAGGTCACGGGACTTTTTTTATTCGTATTTTATCAAATAATATAAAAATAAATAGTCCCGTTTGAAAATAACAATTCCTTTCAATTGAAAAAAAATTGTTTTAAACAATACCTATGGCACCGAGTTGCCCCATGGCAACATGCATTTATATCATCAGTAGGACAATTTGAAGGTGGGCAACGGGATGTCGTTCGAAACCGTAAAAACTTTTATTCAACATCCAGAAAAGTTCACCAAGACGTGTATTTATGTCGTCTTATTAGTGAATTTGAACCCCAACGTAGAGGCAAAGGCGCACCACGTCCTTCTGGTAAAACGAAACTTCGAAAGTTAAGTACTTCATTCTTCCTATATGGGAAAAAAGTAATGAAAAGGGTAAAAATCATTTTTTCAGTGTTTTCTATCAAAAGGCAGAGGTTATCAACTATTATCAAATGTGTGATGGATGGCAAAGTTCCAAAGGAAGAAAGAGGAGGTGACAGGCGTTCGGCCAAATCTCATGAGAAAAAAGAACATTTACGCAATTTCCTCCGAAACCTTCCTTGCAGTGAAAGCCACTAAAATAGAGCGAAAAGCGAGAGGGTGTATTTGGATGCCTTTAAACATGAAAAAATTGAGAATCTTTTGCAATAATAGTGTCCCAAATGACCTGAAAGTCAAGAGAACAATGTTTTACGAAGTGTTCACATTTTAATTTAACATTGGATTTCGTTCATCTGCATCAGATGCCTGCAGTTTCTGTATACTATTGAGAAATAGTATCAAAAACGAACAAGATTCAACAAAAAACAAGAACTAATGACAAAACTCCATATCCATAAATTGCGAGCAAACTTTTTCTTTAAACTTTTAAAAGAAAAGGTTAATGATAGTATTACTATTTGTTTTGATCTCCAGCTGGTGTTTCCTCTACCTAGGACACCAATTCAGAAGGCTTTTTATTCCCGTCAGATTATTCTATATAATTTGTGTGATGGATCTGTCAGAACAAAATAATTTTTGCCTGTATAATTGGGATGAAACAGAATCTGCCAAGGGTGCTGTGTCAATTGGATCTGCGTTATACTGCTTCTTGAATTCTCAAACAATACCGGCTAATGTGAAGTTAGTAAGACTTTTTTGTGATGGCTGCGGAGGCCAAAATAAAAACAGCCATGTGTTACATATGCTGCTATTTTGGCTTCATAAGACTTATTATGTACTATACTACACATGTTAAGGAAATACAACTTTAATTCCCAGTGCGAGGGCATAGCTTCATGCCAGCGGACCGTTTATTTGGTAGAATTGAGAAAGATGTGAGAAAAATACCAGTGATTACTACGAGGCAAGAATATTTTGAAATATTTTCTAAACATGGCAGAGTGTGCGAGCTTGGTAAAGATTGGTGTCTGTATGATATAAAAGGTTTAGAAACTAATTATAAAAAACTTGTGGGCATACAATCCATGAAAAAAATTATAATCAAGAAGTGCAAATCTTCTCAGGGCAGACAATTGAACTGCGTAGTAAAAGCTTCACCAAACTATAGATTTGAGTCCGGAGAACAGTTTATATCACTATGATGTGACCAGTCTATTAACAAAACAGTTCGGTGCCGATTGGGAGAACCTTTCGGCATTAGAATGGTACAAGCAAATATTAAGCTGTTCTAGAAACATTGCAGAACAAAATGAAGAAATAGATGATGATGAAGCATGTATTTGTACTGAGATGTATACAGAAGACATAAGAATTTAATTTTTCATTATTAATTGTGTATTTGTCACATATTTTAATTATTAAATAAATAATAAATCCAGAACATAAAATGTTATTTCCCAACCTTCCTTTGATAAACATGATATTTCCAAACACATTGGTACAAATCATGATATTTTCATCAGATCTGATCAGAACATGATATTTCCATTTTTTACATAAGAATAGACAAACAATTTGAAATAAAATAAAAATAATAAAAACATACTTAATAAGCTTTTACAGTATTTTATTCATTAGAACCCATATTTTTTTTAAATTGCACAAAGGGAAAGTAGTTGCCTGTTTTTGACCTTTTGTGAAAAATTAGACATCATGGAATTATCATGTTTTGTTCTGTCACTCCTCAAATATGCTATTTTAGCCGCCAACTTTACTTTTATAACTTGACCATGGTAGAAGGTGATTCCGATCAGCGAATGACCAAAGAAAAAGTCTTTGTATACTGCTGCACGGAGGACGAGTTCCAAAAAGACTCCAATTTGGTTACATCGGCTGTATTCCACAGACTTAATGAAACTGATAAAACTGGGATCTTCTTATAATTGAATTATTCAGAGGCTGAATTAGGTGGACATGTCAGAACAATATGTTTGCCATGTATTACACCAATAGCTCTGGGAAATTTAAAACTAAATCCTTTTTAGATTTCCAACCATTCTTCTGCAGACGATGGAATCTGAAAAAGAATGAATTATTTGGGTTACATATATACCTACATACTTATAAGATATTATTATTTTTTAGACTGAAGAACCAGGCTCTAGTACTACTGAAGTGGAAACGATCAATGAAAATAGAAACGATACAAAAACATCACAGACGAGGACGACCAGTAGATCATTTCAGGGCGAGTTGAAAGAAGCTGGAAAGCATGTGAAGGATGCTATAAGTATTTTTCAAGAAACCATCAAAAAAAGAGAATCGCAAACCTCCCAAGACGATTGTGACATATATACAATGGGGTTAGCGAAGAAATTGCGAGCATTCTCTGAAGATGAAAGATTAGAAATTATGTATGAGATCGATGGTATGATAATTAATCGCCGCCGTGCGTTGCGTTCGAACAGATTTACAAATACTACAATCAATCCATCTTCCGAATACATACGATCATCATCTGCACTGTCATCCTATTCTGAACTACTGCCACGTTATGGATAGAATACCCGCATAGCATATTCCGAACCACCACAAATTCATATACCAGAAGAACAACACACACGCCAAGTTTATTTGCAAAATGGAGATGCACAAGTTGGCTCAAACGTGCAGATACTTTCAAATGGCTGTTGCAAGAAAGTCAGCTGTCTGACATTATTTCTCAAGCTTACAAAGATGCTTAATTTATTTTTAAAAAATGATGCTAATTTCCTTTAGATTGTAAGTACAATTTTCTTTTTATAAGTAGGTAAATAAATTAAGATTAAGTTCTTAATAAATATTTTAAACTTACCTGTATTTCATTTTGCAAAATTTAATGCTTCACATACTTCTGGAAAACACCTGTTTTTTGGCGAGCCTTCTCGCGAGAGTCTGGAGAGGCTATTATAATTCGTTTGAAGAAACACAACAATGCTTAAATTCCGGACTTTAACCCTTTCGCGAGTATTGGCAAAATGGCAAAATATTTGCCAACGCGGTTTTTTTTAAGTCCCGCCAAAATGTTTTGTGGATTGGCACAACGATATTCGATACAGCTATCGCCATCTCTTAGTAAATTCCAACAACAGTCGGGCGTTCATTCAATCATTCAACCATAGAGTAAATTTGACATTTCTGTGATAACACATGTAATGTGATTCCGATTTGAGGTTATGTTAGACAAATCCCAAAATATCAAAAATGTGCCGTGTAGAAAGTAAGTTGCTTTGTATATTCTTTTTCTTCCTAGTCTAATTTACAGGATTACACTATTATTTTGTGAAGTCACAACTTATTTAAAAACGAAATATTTGACATTGCCACCGCCTAATAACCGTGGCAAAATAGTTTCCTATGAACAATTATTATTTTATTTTGGATATATACAACATGTAACGTAATTAACGCACACCCTCAGATACCCCAATTAGTATATTATGTTATCCGAACAAAAACAGTTTCACTGTAAAAAATTGCGCCAATTACACTTTCAAATGTGTACTTGGCAAAAAAAAGTGACGTTGCGGTCGTTGTGCTAATGGCAAGTAGCTCTTCAATAATTGCATTAAAAAAATAGCATAAAGTTATATTATTTGGATAAAATTAGTGAATTGTTAATTTGTGCTGAAATTGTATGTGTTTGAATTATAAAGGTTCAAATATATTACGAAACAAAGTAAGTTTCTTTTTTGTGGGAAGTTAATAGTTATTTTTCATATACCGACTGTTGTTTACAAACAATCGGAAACGGCTTCCGATGTTCAAACTACAGATATTGATATTAAAACGGTGAAGAACATACGCATAGCAGATTGTTTAAATACAGAATAATTTTATAAATAAATTTAAATTTATACTGACGAAAGTTAATTTATCTAGATCTAATAATAGTAACGATAACGATATCTATAAAAGATCAACAACATGAAGTGCAGTGCATGTCGACGCTTTATGACCCAAAATACGATAGATGGTATTACGTGTAATGTATGTAGCAATGTGTGTCACAAAGCTTGTTTAGGTATGAAAACAAAAGACCCAATACCCAAAATCTGGACATGTCCTGACTGTGTGGTTAATATGCCAAAAGGTAATAATCAAAATACGCCAGTACGTAGTATGAATAAACCTATTCAGATGGAAATGGACAAACCCACGGATACTGAGGAGATTAATATCCCCTCTATGGATAATACCACATCTTTGGATGCCAATAAAAATCTAGCCATTGAATTGCGTATGTTTCGAGAGGAGATGTGTAAGACCAAAAGTGAGCTACGAACCTTCTGCCAGGAAGTTCAGGACCTCAAGACTCTCTTAAGATCATATGACGAAAGAATAGGCAACTTAGAAACACGTATAGACATTATTGAAAAACAGGCCAAAACCGATCATAGCATAACTAACATGGGAGAACTCGAAAAAACTATCGAGCGAGATCAAGACCTCTTGGGGAACGATGATAAAATAACAATAATTACTAAATTATTTGCGAGTTCTAATAAAGCGCGACACGTTCGTAAAGAGAAAGGACATTTATTATATTTTATATACCATAGAGTGCACAGAACATAGAGTATTTATTTATTTAATATGATTTTAGGAGAACTTACAGCTAGTTATAATGTATGAACAATCCATACTAATCCATACTAATATTATAAATGCGAAAGTGTGTTTGTTTGTTTGTTTGTTTGTCCTTCTTTCACGTCGCAACAGAGCGTCGGCATGGCATGATTTTTTGTATGGGGATAGTTCGGTGGCTGTAGAGTGACATAGGCTACTTTTTCCGCGGAAAACATCTCATTCCTGTGGAAAATCGAATATGTTGCACAAGTTTGTCCTTCTTTCACGTCGCAACAGAGCATTCGGCATGGCAAGATTATTTGTATGGGGATAGTTCGGTGGCTGTAGAGTGACATAGGCTACTTTTTCAGCGGAAAACCATATCATTCCGTGGGAAAATCGAATATGTTGCAAAATTAAATTCAGCTAGGTGGCGCCACCGTGGTTCTACAAGACGGACGACGGTACGATGGACGAACACAGAAGGTCAGAATATCTGGATTATTATGTCTTTTTACCAAAATTAAGATAAAAATGTATGGATCTGTATTTTTCCACGCAGGACCGGAAGAGAGCGAAAAAACATAAAATTCACCAGCTGATTTTCTTCAAACGTTTTGGTGCATCGTAATTCAGAATAGGCGATAACCTCGCAGACGATATTAAGTAATCCGTTGATGCTCTGCCTACCCGCAAGGGTTACAGGCGTGATTATAAGTACGGATTAGAAATACTATCAAACTTTTTGTACGTGGTAGAGCCATGCTGCAGCTATATTAGTAGTATAGTTGTAGCACGAATGGGTCAGGCTCGACCGGGAAGGACCACGCTCTCACAGAATACCAGCGTAAAATACTGCCCCGATAGTAAAAAGGACGTATCTAACATTTTTCTAAAATTGAGTTATATATATTGCCTGAATGAGGAAAAAGGCGTACCCTGATATTTTTTTAATTTTTATCTCATTTAGTTTAGGATTTACCACAGTGAAGAAAGACTCTTCTCCATTATCATTTATACTTTAACTAAGATGAAAGGACACATTTTGATCGAAGTAAAATGAAAAGACGTATTCGCGTAGATGAGTCTAATCTTTCAATGAATAACTACTTTGATGGAGTAAAAAGCCGCATCTATTCATTAAGTTCTGCGTATGACTATGAAAAGACGTAACTGGCTATTGCGCCTTTCAATTCGTTTGAAAATCTGGGCTAATACTAGAAGAAAAAGACTTATTTACCACTTGCGTCTTTTCAATTTAGTACACCACTTTTTAATAGACGTATGTGGTAGATGCGTTTTATTTTCCGTGGAACGAAATTATATATCAATCAATACTTTAAAAAGACGCAAGTGAGTAGAAATGCCCTTACTATTTCGTTTTGCTGTATGCAAAGGGACGCGAGGGGAAGGGAAATGTTCGGGAACGCTTCAGTTGCGCCTGAGCGGCTGTTAAAGTCTGGCGTGTAGCATCGGTATCGACACCACCACTCCCGTGAGCAACATTTGCGAGTGCGGAGGATTTTCACAGGTAATGATACTCGTAATTTAAAACGAAGTTATACTGTATTTCTTTAGGTATTTAACTAAATGTTAACAACCGTTAAATACTTATTTCAGTGGTACATGTATTTATTCCTTCTAAATAGATAATAAATAAATGAATTTATCTAATTTCATTAAATATGTTTGTTTATAGCAAATATTTAGTTGCCAAATTATGACTTAAAACGTCGAATTAAAAGTGTTTTTGTGACAGTTCTTTGTTTACCTTTAGATAAGCATCTAAAAATAGAGTATAGATTAATTTACACCTACGTTTGCTATAACAAACGTAGCTATAACATACTTAAGTATAGGATTAGGAAGCGGGTAGTTATACGATTTTATTGGGACGGTGAACTTGTTATAATATAACGTATATCTACGTCGTACGCTTTTTGGTTTGGTTTGCTTTCACGCTTCTGATAATGAATTTACATTTTTTTAGATAAAACTAAAGATGAAGAAGGCGGGTCGTTATGACCTTATTTCAAGAGCATTATCAAACAATTTAGTACGCAAAAGCCCGGCTACTTCGATCGACAATTTTGGTACCGGTGAGCAAACTTGTTGCAGCTCTAACTCCGCCATTGACAGCATCCGTACCAATCCGGTCAATGAAGCTTGTTGTAGCATTAGTACCACCAACGGCAGTATTAGCATTAGTCCCATCGATCGCTTGTTGTAGCACTACTACCATTAACGATAACATTGGTGATGACAACAGTCTTAAAGAAAACTGCAGCAATAGCAGCAGCAGTTCAATTTCGGGAACTGAATTTGATTCGGATGATTCAGTTAAAGATAAAGATTATGTTCCACCTCAAAAAGAAGGCAGGATATCCGCAATTACTTGATTCAGACTCTGAAAACGATGTTATACAGTCTTCACAGCCGCTGAATAACGTCCGTATATCCGAGTCATCTGAAGATGTTAGCGAGCCGAGTCAAACATTCAGGAAAACCAAAACGTTGAAGTTCAACTTACTAGAAAGGACGATAAGAAAACGGAAATATTATGCAACAAAACTAGCTGTGCGGCAGGAAATTATGAAGAAATTAAAAATGAATCCAAATACTACGTTAAGCCAGGCTGTGATGAAAATTGTAAAAGAAATGCTCGACAAAATTTTCGGAAAATCAAAGAATCTCATTGAATAAATTGTTTCGTAACATGACTTGGAAGGAACAAACATACTTCATTAAAGGTAACACATCTCAGAAGAATCCAGATAGACGTACAACTAATAGTTCAGACCCGAGACGTTTAAAGTCTGTTTTTTATTACTTCGAACGGAAACGGAGAAAAACTCAGTGTTTGCAAAGTTTTTTTTTTAACTACAATAGGATTTAACAAATTCTAACGATAAAGCCGTTCGAAATGCTATTAAGTCTGTAGACCATGAAGAACCGAAGGACAAGAGAGGTACAAATCCTAATCCTAAAAAGATAGATAACACGAATATAATTGAGCACATTAATTCATTTCATCCTTCCCTATCACATTACAGACGAGAACATGCACCTAACAGAAAATATTTACCTTCCGATATTAATATATGGACATGTACAATGACTTTTGTGCAAAATATAATATAACAAATGATTCTACTCAAAAATGTATTGTATCCTATGATCACTATCGAAGAGTTGTTAAATCACTGAACATATCTTTTGCAAAATTGGGCAATGAGGAATGCGAGACATGTGAAAAATATAAATTTCACAACCCTAATCCTGAAATAAGACATCGTTCCTGCACTGAGTGCTTGAATTACGAAAATCACTACAAACGTTACACTCTGGCAAGAGAAAAGTATAATGAGGATAAGAATCTTCAAATGACCGTTGGCACAGACAGTGACGTTTTGTACTACTCCGTTGACCTGGAAAAGGTGATCATGCTTCCACGAATTGACACCTTCAAAACAGTGATATTCTGCCCGAGGCTGATAGCTTTCAATGAAAGTTTCGTTCCTCTCGGTGATAAAAAAAGTAGCAGCTCAAGAGAGACATTTTGCATATGGCACGAAGCTATTCAGGGCCGAAAGAAAGATGATATTGCCAGCTGTTTTCGGCTTTTGCAAAACCGAGATGTGAAACATATCACCTGTGGCTTGATAATTGCGCAGCGCAGAACAAAAATATGAGCTTATTTTCATACCTTCTGTTTTAATAAACTCCACACACGTCAATCTAGAAACAATCACCCTCAGATACTTTGAAGTTGGGCATACCTTCATGTCCGCGGATGAGTTTCACCACCAGGTCGAACTTTCTATGAAGCGAAAGAAAAGAATCTATGACTTCGAAGATTTCCATCGTGCGGTGGCAGATACCCATCGTAAGATCACAGTAAAAGATGGGTGTTAGTGACTTTTATACATTTGAGGATTGCTCATCTTTATATAAGTTGCAACATGGACATGGATCATCTTCAAGAAGATCGCAACCTGGAGTAGCTCGAGCCTACCTTAGTGACATGTGTGAGGTTGTATTCCAAAGACACCGAACTTCAGTTGTCTACAGAACGGATTTTGATGCAGAACCGATGGATCTCGACTTTCTGAGAGTAAAAAACATTAAGATTGGGATACCTTCGCCGGTAATCAAAACTACTCCGAGGAATAAAGCAAGAACGTAAAGATGAGATACTTCAAAGTTAAGTCCTCTAATGCCTGAGAATAGGAGGGCATTCTGGAATAATTTGCCTGTTAATGATGATGCAGTCAACCTGATCACTGAATATGACGATAGTTAGAGATTTTATGATTTGTGCAAAAAATTTTTTAATAACAATTTTTATGTTTTAACTCTTTTAAGTTTTGCTTCTAAATTAAGTTGGACTTATTTTTGTGCCGGAAAGACAGGCCTTTTTGTTTTGTTTATTGATGGTTGCTGTAACAGAGTACCTATTAATTACGTATAAATCTATTGTAAACATTTACATATGTTATTTTAGGCGCTAGAAGAGCCTTTTGTTACTTTTATATTGTTGTGGAATATTTTGACTGTTTTAAGACTTATGTCCAAAGTGACTAAGTTCCTAACGTACAGGGTTCTAATCTATACTAATTAAGATATGTGGTTCCTAAGAGTAACAGAGTGCCTTTAAGTGTACCTATGTAGATAGAGATCTTTGTAAATATTTATGTCATTTTGGCGCTAGAAGAGCTGCTTAAGCCACCGAAAGATTACATCTTTATATTGTTGTGAAATATTTTGACTGATTAAGACTGTTTATTTTAGTGTAGTTATAAGACATATTTATGGGTCACAAGACAAGCTCTAATGTCAGGGTTCTAATTGTTACTACTTAAGATATTTGTTTCCTAAGAGGATTAGTTTTTAGTTTTGTGATTGTGCCATAACCAATATTTTTATTTTTGATATATTTGTACAACTTCCGTCCATAAATAAATGTTGATTATGTACCTGATTAAAGTGACTCTGATTTAATACTTAAATTAACCCCTAATTTGAATGACGTTTATACCTTCAAAAACATTGTTTTCTTGGTCTTTGTAGGGCCACTGTGAAAGATAGGTGATAGATACTCTTTATCCTAGTATTTAAATAGCCGCAACAGCTAAGGTACTAAGGATGAAAGTCGTAAATAATAAAATGCGCCTTTTATTCTTAAACTTAATATTATGAAAAAAGCTATTGTAATTGGTGAATTGGTAGTGATGTATTTGTGCTATATTGAAAGGGCGCATATGGTGTTTTAGGCTTTCCTACTTAGTTCTAGGTAATTTTCCGGATTTTTTTTAAGAAGAAACGCTTTTTTGAAAAAAAATATATATATTATCAATAGTAAAATGTTATAATACTAAGTTATGAAGAGATATGGGCGAAAAATGGTACATTCACAGAATTTTGATAAATGCAATAAATAAACCACAGCATGGGTTTTACCGTTTTCAACTTAAATATTTTTTCTCCGTATTTACTTTTGTTAGATACGTCTTTCTCATTATCGGGGGAATAGCAGTTTAACACTGCTGTGTTTGTATGGTGAGTGTAGAGAACCGGAGACCCTTTTACTGGAAAAGAGGCATTCCATCTTAGTCCTCACGGGTGACAACGCATTTGCATTTTATTCGTAATCAAGGATAGATGTAGATGTCTATGGGTCACAGCAACCACTACCATCAGGTGGACTGTGTGCCTGTTTGTCACCCTATCCTATAAAAAAAAAACCTGTCACGCTTTCACCCTTAACTGTTACTTAACAATGGTAGAAACAGTTCTTAGTAAGCCTTATTAATAAGCCTTAGTAATATTTATTGAACGGAAATGAATACAGTTCTTATATGTGGTTATGAATGAATCGGTATTACAATAAGAAAAATTGTGCAAAATCAGAAGAAAAATATTTTTTGAGAGTTCTTATTAACTAACGTATACATAGTTTAAATTGATTCCGCTAGATGTCGTTACTAGGTTTCTATTTCGTAGCTTATTCGACTACCTGCTTTCGATTTCGGTTGTTTGTTATTTGCTTTGTGATTTGGTTAAGGTTGAATGTATTGGCTTTCATTTTCGGATTTGTGTATTTTCTTGGATCGGTTTTGTTGATTTGGTTGGTATTCCTTTATACATATTTAGAGTCTGGCTTTGATTTTGGATTTTGTTTATTTAGAATCGTGAATTGGTTTTCGTTGTTTTAGGTTGTTTAACAATATTTCAAAGGAATATTAATAGTATAGATAGTGTATACGGTACCTATACACTTACTTCTTTTTTCGTTGGTTATATTTATATTGACTACTGCTTTCGATTTCGGTTTTCTGCGATTTGTTTTGTGATTTGGTTTGTTGATTCGATTTTTGGCTATCGTTTTGAGCTTCCGAAACACCTTCTCAAAGTCAGGAAAGGCGTCTTGAACAGGCAGAACGTCAAGCTACTTTAAGAGCTTCTGAAACACCTTCTCAAAGTCAGCGAAGGCGTCTTGAACAGGCAGAGCGTCAAGCTACTTTAAGAGCTACTGAAACACCTGCTCAAAGTCAGCAAAGGCGTCTTGAACAGGCAGAGCGTCAAGCTACTTTAAGAGCTACTGAAACACCTGATCAAAGTCAGCAAAGGCGTCTTGAACAGGCAGAGCGTCAATCTACTTTAAGAGCTACTGAAACACCTGCTCAAAGTCAGCAAAGGCTATTCGAACAAGCGGAACGTCAGGCCGCCTTAAGAGCCGCGGAAACACCTGATGAAACTCAACACAGACTAATTGAGCAAGTTGAACGTCAATCTACTATAAGGGCGTCTGAAACACCAGAACAGACACAGGCGCGAAGATGCAAATGCACAGCTCCTAGCTGAACGTTGACAAAATTTTCAAAGAAACAATTGGTCGGTTTTTAATGACGCAGCATTCAATTATGATCCGTTGATTGATTATAAAATCACAGGTTAGTTGTTATCGGACTGATGGACAAGGCGTGTCGATTTTGCAGCGCTTTAAAATGGAAAGATGAGACCGCAGGCATGTGCTGTTCCAATGGCAAAGTGTCTCTTCCGTTACTTGGGGAACCAGAAGAACCTTTGAAAACTCTTTTATATGATGCTAATGAGTCACGGCGCTTTTAAACAGGATCCGGAAATATAACTCATGCTTTCAAATGACGTCCTTCGGAGTTGACCGGAAATAATAATGCCGGATTTTCGCCTACATTTACGGTGCAAGGGCAAATTTATCATAGAATAGGTTCACTTTTCCAGCTAAAACGAACAGCATAAATTTTACAAGTATATTTTATGGGTGACGAAGAAATTGAGGTAGACCGTCGCTGCCAATTTATCCAGGAGTTGAGAGAGACACAGTGTTCAAAATTCAAAGATTCTTGCATGAACGTAACATTTTAGTCAAAACATTTAAAACTGCTTTAGAAAACCTACCTGAAGAGGATTATAAAGTCGTCGTTCACGCAGATCGGAGCATGAAAGGCGCTACAATGCACCTTTGATAAACGAAATAGCAGCCGTAATTAGTGGTGATCAATTTTCTTCACGAGACATTGTCTTGCGAGCACGTGATGATACGTTGCAACGGGTAGCCGATACACACAAGTTTTATGACGCTCTGCAATACCCACTGATTTATTGCAAAGGACAAGAGGGTTATCATTTTCAAATTCACTCATTAACCCGGTCACAAAGGAGCCTACTCGAACAAAAAGTATCATGTATGGATTTTTATGCGTATCATATAATGTTGCGAGAAAATTATTTTAACCTCTTAGCCCGGTGTAGACAATTATTTCATCAATTTTTGGTAGACATGTATGTGAAGGTAGAAAGTGAACGTCTCCGTTATATATCTTTAAATCAAAAAAAGCTGCGCGTTGAGAATTATATACATTTACAAGATGCAGTTTCTAGCGACGCCAATGTAAACCCCAGAGATTTAGGTAAAATGGTAATTCTGCCTCATCATTCGGTAACAGTCCCCGCTACCTACATGAGTACACACAAGACGCATTTGCCTATGTACGAACTTACGGAAGACCTGATCTTTTTGTTACTTTTACTTGCAATCCCACATGGAAAGAAATAACCGAGGAGCTAATGCCGGGCCAAAAAAGTACTAACAGACACCATTTAGTTGCTAGAGTATTTAGATTAAAAGTACAAAAATTAATGTATGTAATTAACAAAGGGAAAATTTTCGGAGGTGCAGTGCTTCATGTATTCAATTGAATGGCAAAAAGAGGATTACCGCATGCCCACATTCTAATATGGCTTAAAGAAGTTGCAGCCCAGCCAAATAGACGACATAATAAGCGCCGAGATTCCGGATCCTGAGCAAGATAAAGAATTGTATTATACCATCGTCCGAAATATGATTCACGGTCCATGTGGAGCACGAAATTCAATATCGCCATGTATGAAAGAAGGAAAATGTACAAAGAAATTCCTAAACAGCTATTAAAAGAAACAGTGCACAATGACAATGGCTACCTTTATACAGACGCAGAGCTCCCAAAGATGGTGGCAGGAAAGTTACAATCAAATCTCGCTCTGGAGCGTTCGAAACCTTAGATAACAGCTGGATTGTCCCGTATTCGCCCATTCTATGTAAAATGTTTAATGCCCACATTAATGTAGAAGCATGTAGCTCTGTCGGCGCAATCCAGTATATCTGTAAGTACATAAATAAAGGAAGCGACCAAGCAATATTTAATCTCAGGAGTGAAGGTGAGGCAAATCCGTTAATGAAGTACAGACCTTTCAAGCAGGGCGTTATGTCAGCAGTAACGAGGCAGCGTGGCGTCTCCTTGGCTTCCTTTACACGAAAGGCACCCAACAGTTACTCACCTTGCTGTGCACTTAGAAAATGGAGCGTGTATATTTCACCGAAAGAAATTTCCAAAAAGAATTGCATCACCGCCAAAACTACACTAACAGCCTTCTTTCAACTTTGTCAAACCGACCCTTTGCAAAAACGTTGTTATATTCTGAATGTTATACTTGGAACACATCTAGGAAGGAGTGGAAACGCCGTATTCAAGGCGCGCCTGTTGCAAATTGGCCGGTGTAAAGTCATCAGATGCCCTTGGTCGTGTGTATAGCATCCATGTAACTAATTTTGAATGTTTCTGTTTACGATTGCTGCTGCACCATGTTCGGGGTCCTACAGGATATAAAGACCTTAAAACTGTCAACGGTCAGGAATGCGCAACTTATAGAGAAGCATGTGAAGCTCTGCATCTTTTAGAAAACGATAATCACTGGGACGAAACCATGGAGGAAGCTGTGCAGTGCCAGTCACCAGCCAAAATTAGGGATCTTTATGCAACTCTCATATCATCTTGCGGGCTATCTAATGCACATAAATTGTGGGACAAATATGAAGAGTACATGGCGGAAGATATTTTATGAAGGTTACAGCAGACACACGCGAACATGACATACAATGAACACATTTATAATGAAGCACTTGGAAAAATTGAAGATAAAGTAATGGCAATGGTAGGCAAAAAATTAAGCGACTTTGGAATGATAAGCCTTCAGCGAACAACCGAAAATGAACTAAGTGATGAAATTATACGTGAAACAAACTACGATATACCAGCTTTGCAGCAGCAAGTAGCCGAATTTGTACCCGCGTGCTTCCCGAACAAAACGAGTTTTGACAAAGTATTAGGACAAATTGAATCTGGAAATGGTGCACTTTTCTTTTTAGATGCCCCTGGAGGAACTGGGAAGACATTTTTGTTAAATTTATTATTAGCGCAAGTACGGAAAGATAAAAACATTGCTGTGGCCGTAGCTTCCTCCGGTATAGCCGCCACGCTGCTAAGCGGGGGCCGCACTGCACATTCTGTTTTAAAACTCCCTCTAAATCTAGCCCAGGAAGAATCGCCGATCTGCAACTTTAGCAAAAATAGTGCACGAGGTATAATGCTACGACAATGCAAGCTTTTAGTGTGGGACGAAAGTACAATGTCGCATAAAAAAGCTGTAGAAGCACTAAATCGAACGCTCCAGGATTTGCGCAGCAATACCGATGTAATGGGAGAATGGTGTTTTTACTGGCTGGTGACTTTCGCCAAACTTTACCTTTCATTCAAAAGGGCACACCTGCAGATGAAATTAAAGCATGCCTCAAGTCGTCTATTTTATGGAACAAGGTGACAAAATTCAGTTTAACTACGAATATGAGAGTGCATTTCTATAATGATATCAATGCTGGAAACTATGCTGACACACTATTAAAAATTGGCGATGGGCGGTTGGAAACGGATGCTGAGGGCTGCGTTAAATTGACGAGAGATTTTTGTAATTTAGTACAGAGTCATTCCGAATTAATTGCGAGCGTTTATTCAGATTTAACGAACAACATGCATGAAGACAAATGGTTATGTGAAAGGGCGATTCTTGCACCAAAAAATGAGAGCGTTAACAAAATAAATTCAGATATATTAAGCGAAGTAGCAGGAGAAATAACAGAGTATTTGTCAGTAGACACAGTTATGGACACAGAACAGAGCACTTCATATCCCGTAGAGTTTCTAAATTCTCTAGAGTTGTCAGGTGTGCCCTCACATAAGCTTCAATTAAAATTAGACGTCCCAGTCATGCTAATGCGAAATTTAGATGCTCCTCGGTTATGTAACGGGACAAGGCTGCGTGTGGCACATCTTGGACGGAACATAATCGGTGCTACAATTTTGACAGGCGTAGGAAAAGGTGAAAATGTTATTATACCACGGATCCCTATAATTCCCACAGATCTTCCTTTCAATTCAAAATTTCCTATTTAGCTCAGTTTCTTTTCAATTCCAAATGCTGCACCTCTGACGGACCTATTAAGCTCAGTTTCCTTTCAACTCAAAAGGCTGCATCTCTGACGGATCTTTTATTTGGCTCAGTTTTCTTTCAATTCAGAAAACTGCATCTCTGACGAATCAATTTAGCTCAGTTTCTTTTCAAAGTCTGCATCCTGACGGATAATTATGCTCAGTTTCCTTTAATTAAAAAATATCCCATTTCCATTTGGAATAAACAGGCTATTTTCATGCTTTCTATACGCTGCGTTTCAAAACATTTAAATAGGCTGACGAATCAATTTTGCTCAGTTTCCTTTTAATGGCTGCATCTCTGACAAATCTATAAAACTCAGTTTTCTTTCAATTCAAAAAGCAATGGATAGTTCATTTCCAGTGACCATGCGGGCGAAGCCGCGGGTAACAGCTAGTAAAAATAAATGTACTGAAGGCCAATTAAAAGTTCCCAATTATAAATAAAGTACAGAGAAAAATTGCACAAGTAACGTAGACGGAGACTTAATTACACAGTAAAAGATGATTTAAGAAGTAAAATGAAATAAATAACAATGCATGGTAAATGTAATACACATCAGTAAACGAAACACTTATTACTCAGTAGACGCTTAAGTTGCCTGCTAGAGGTGTTAAATAAGTCTACATTTTGTATTTTCGCCACGTCATTGAAACACTTGCTCACTCTTATTAAATAACAATTTTGCCCGTAGTTTGTATTTACTCCCGGCACATATACTCGTAGTTTGCACGGCTTGCGTGAAGATGCGTATGGAACTTGTAAACGTATTTGCTCCAACAATTGTTGGACAATAGTGGGACAGTCGATCGTGCTATTTGCTATATTAATTAGAAAAGATAGATCCGCCATGCGCCTTCTTTCATATAGCGGCAAAATGTGAAATTTTCGGCAACGTGTTGTGTAATCCGGTAGAAAGATCTTAGCTCTAAATTGAAGATAGCGAAGAATTTTTTTCTGAATCCGTTCAATACGCGTAAAATAAATATTATAAGTAGGATTCCATATTTGAGAGGCATACTCTAGATGACTTCATACGAAAGCACAGTAAAGAATTTTGAAGGTTTTAACACGTTTACTACGTAGCTCAAAACATAATATTCCATTTTGGTGCGGTACAGGACAATATTGCCATGTACTGTTAATTTTCTAGTGCGAAACAAGACAAATATGACCGGTACACAACTCTTTTAAAACTTGTATTTCTATATTGTTTTTACTATCTAGCAATTCTTTATCTTTGATCAATATCTAAAACCTTGAACTATATACATTTCTCTTGGTTCTAGAATTGGACAAGTATTTTTACTTATAGGTATAAAAGTCTAATTCTGTCTAGTCTCTTATATGTCATGTGGCGCACAAGAAGTGGTGAAAATGTTCAAATAGTCGATAAACAGTAGTGATGTTAAATAAGAAAACAAATATTTATCGATAAAATTTTCATTTATTAAGAAATTAAGCATTATTTTCATGAGCTTTATTGAAACAAGGAAGACAAAAAACTTTCTTACATTCAATACACATCAATTTAACTTTTGGCACCTTTTTGTCAGCTTCCCGGCTATTCATTGTTTTTCGTAATTCTTGATAGCAAAGTGTATTGTTTTCTTTTGTAGTTTTTTCTAAGGTATGGTACTTCTTCTTTTCTGAGGACTTTATATCGTCGCAAAATGTAAGACCAGTAAAGTTTTGTATAACAGATTCAACAAAATCTATCAATTTTCCTTTTTTGTTAGTTATATTATTATGAATGACCACGCATTAACAACACAGGTACCAAAAGAAAACTCATCATAAGTTTTCGGTACCATTTCTCCTCTTCTCAATGATGAATAATATGCCATCATTTGGTCGCTATAATCAACGCCTTTCTTATTTAAATTACTCGTATATAAAGATACACATTCTGGCTTGTAAATTATCTCACCATTTCGTGTTTTTGCCGATGTCTTTAACAGCTGCAACGTGATTTTGCACGTTGTTATCATTGTGACAGCCGTTTATCATGCCATTTAATTATTTTAACTCCGTTTTCATTCATTTTACCAATACATTCCTCTTTTCAGCTTAGTAGATATAACATTTTAGGTAGGCCTCTTCTATTTATTCTTATTGTTCCACACAGTTCAGTTTTTTTCTTTAATAAATCTTCTGCTAAACCCACAGAGGTATAAAAATTATCAGCTATAACTGTTCTACCGCTTCCACCTAAGTCTTTTATTAATTTTAGGACGATATCATGGCCATGTAGCTGGTTTCCCGGTCTGTCACTTTACCTGTATAAACAATTGCGGACCATGTATACCCTTCAGGTGTACATAATTTATATAGTTTTATTCCGTATTTATGGCTTTTGTTTTTATATATTGTCGAAATTTCAATCGTCCTCGCCACGGAATCATTGATTCGTCAATAACCAAATACTGACCGGGTATTAAAATTTCACAAAATTTGCTCAAAATCATACTCAGAACATCACGAACTTTGCCTAATTTGTCCGTTGGATCAATTGTATCATTACTGAAATGCCAACATTTTAATAGCAATAAGAATCTATCTCGCGTCATTAATGATTGAATATATATGTTTTATAACATGTCTTTTCGACCAATAGTGACTTAAGCTTGGTAGTTTGACAACTCCCATTGTCATCAAGATACCCAAAAGTGCACATTTCCTCGAAATTGGTGTTCTGCCACTTTTTCAACCTAGACTTATTTTGACACTTTCATTAAAACGGCAATTATTTGCGTAATTATTTGTCTCTGCTACCATTTTATGTATGATGTCATCAGTAACAAATAACTTATAGATATGAAATGGCGATGTTACATTGGGAGGAATGTTTATTACAGTATCATTTTTAAAATTACCAATATTAGGCATAGAATTTCATTCGCTATCTTGTTGTGTAATCAACGGAATATCTACAGTATTTTCATCATCCGCCGTGGATACCGTCTCCGTATCACTTGAAGAACTTTCTGAACTAGATGGTACATAATTGCTGTCACTGTCTGTACTTATATCGCTAAAATTCTGTGGGTCTTCGTTTACATGCTGATTGGGTTCTAGGTGATGAGATATTGCATCCGTTGCGCTAGTAGCTGGTAATGATAAGTCTATTGCTTGTGAAGTATTTACTGCATAACTATTTTCTTGAATCAAATCTTTGGAAGTTATTGTGCATATCTTAATCTTACTATCCTCCAGGGTTTGTTGTTTAGGGTCACTATTTTTATGATGGGTGTCTAAAGTTTAATTTAATTAATTTATTAATTCTTTTATAGATTCTGGTGTCAGGTTGCAATCAATTTTTAATAAATTATTATACGATAAGTCACTAAGTGAGCCAGCTTCACTCGAACTCCCAGGAAAAGAGACATTCTGTAATATTGCATATTTGTTGCTAGTAGAAGGACTTTCATATGTACAAATTAAAGTATGTGGCCCAGGTGATGTATTTTTAACTGAACGTGATGGAATCTTTATATCTTCTAAAACTTTGATTTTCTTACCAGGAGGAAAATCTTTGATTTTGCTTGTGCCGTTGGATGCAATATCATAATTTTCTTCTTTTCTTCGAAAATACGAGCTAATATTTTTCGGGAGCGCTGCATTGCAAATTTGAAGTCGTAACTATTACGTAAATAAAGGGCGGGAAAATATAACAAATGTCGACAAACGTCTAAACGCTAATAAGATCAGTTTCTCACTAATGCATACGCCTCGCCAACAGTGCGATACCGGACTTGCACATACAAGTCGTATTCGTTCGGTAACGCATGGAATGCAATGTTTTTCGTTTTGTGCGTACAGGTCAAATATGCTATGTACCTTTTTCTATTGTAATAAGACCGTCTGTAAGAAACAATGATATTTATTTGTCCCTTTTAACTCACAGAATATCATACCTAAAATGACGCCGCACGAGCGAGAAAAACTAGTTTTTGGCGCTCGCATCATGGGAGGGTACATTACCGGCTATATGCGTCCGGTAACGCACTTAACGTGTTAATAGAATTGAAATCAGAAGACATTCTTAAAATAAAGCTAAGCGCTTTAGAGGCTTTGTTTATAATATTGTCAATATGTTTATTAAACAGTAATTTGGAGTCAAAAATTACTCCTAAATCACTGATAGTGTTGACTATAGTTATATCTATATGTTTTATAGTGTAGCGGAAAATTATAGATTTAGTCTTCCGTGTGTATGTACAAATATAGCATTTGGAAACATTTAAGTCTAATTTGTTGTATAGACAGTAATTTTCAAAGCTATTCAAGTCTTCTTGCAAATGATATGCGCTTTCGAGGGACGTTATAGGACTTAATATTTTCATATAATCGGCGTAAAGTAGGATTTTTGAGCACTTGAAACATGTGATGATATCATTAACAACAATATTAAAGAGTAAAGGTCCTAGCAAGGAGCCCTGTGGGACACCAGATGGTATTGGCATGGCCTTAGAGGTGTAACCGTTTAGGGAACTGTCTGACTCCGATTTTGGACGTAGGAGGAACCACCGATATAAATTACCTCGTATTCCTACTGATTGAATTTTATGTAATAGTAGCAAATGGTCTATTCGATCAAAGCATTTACTATAATCTGTAAACCACATCGACTTGTGAGGGCTCTGACATATGTTCCGGTAAGTAGTCACATAATATAAGATTAGTAGTTGTTGACCGACCTTGACGAAAACGTGTTGTTGAAAGCTAAGTGTATGTTTTAGGGCAGCATATAGTTGATCATAGACAATTCTCTAGTACTTTTGCAAATAGACATAATTTGGAAATAGGTCGGTAGTTGTCAACTTGATCTTTTGGTCCTTTTGAAAATTGGTGTGACATAAGCCGATTTCCATATTCTAGGCATTAAACCTTCTGACAGAGAATGCCGATATAATACAGTCAAAGGAAACGCAAAGGAAACTTGGCGCATCTCACGATAAAACAGCCGGTATGTTGTCAGGCCCAGCTGATTTACTTAAGTCAAGTGATTTCAAAAGCTTAAATACTCCGTCAAATGTGACCTCTATATCCCTATATCAGATGGTATATTATAGTTCATTTGAGAGGTGACATCTGGGTTAATGTGCGTATGGGTAGTATTCAAAAAGTTGACTGAAAATAATCGCTAAATAAATTGCAAATTTCTGCGCCACAATCTGACGATTTCTCCAAAACGTAATACAGCGGATATGAATGTTTAGACATTATTGTATGAATACGTATTTGATACAATAATGGCTAAACAACGCGAGCACAGCGGTGAGCACATGTCTGTCGGGCCTTCCGACATTTGCAAAGTTGAGATTCGTATTCCGCCATTTTGGCCAGAAGAACCGGAGATTTGGTTTGCTGAGGTAGAGGACAATTTGCGATTTCTGGAATAACTAATGATTCCACAAAATTTAATTACGTTATTGGTCAATTAGACCATCAAGTATCTAAGGAAATAAAATACATTATTGTGAACCCTCCTGCCAGTGATAAATACGAAAAGCTTAAGTCAGAGCTTATTAAAAGACTGCGTGCGTCTCATGAAAGGAAGGTTAAGTAATTGCTCATGCATGAAGAGCTCGGTGACAGACAACCGTCACAATTTCTCCGGCACCTGCAAAGTCTAGCGGGATCTAACGTTCCGGATGAGTTCGTGAGGACGATTTGGACGACTAGACTGCCAGCAAATATCCAGACAGTTTGGCAGCACAACCAACCGCCTCGCTCGAAATATTAGCAGATTTAGCGGACAGAATACAGGACATTGCTACATCATTGCCTCAAGTAGCTACTACCAGTTACTGTGCACCTCCAACTCCTGGGTCCACGATGGATTCGATGGCCAAAGAAATTGCAGAATTAGGAAAGCAAGCGGAAAACCTAACAACAAGGCTTCATCGGAGATCTCGCTCCCGCACGAGATATCATGAGCGTCGCAGACGTTCATCATCGACCCGATCAGCATCTTCTTATCGAAGGCATCCTAAATGTTGGTTCCATGCGAAATTCGGCGTCAACGCTAAAAGGTGTGTTCGCCCATGTGATTTCCAGGCGGAAAACATGAAGGGCAGTTGTTAATGGCGACTGATGACTGCCCAAGTTCTACTGGTCGTCTCTTTGTCACTCACCGAAAATCGAAAATGCAGTTCCTGGTTGACACGGTAGCGACCTCTGTGTTTTCCTCGGGCATGGCTTCCTGAGCGACGTACGAAGACCACCACCAACTCTGCGCAGCCAACGGGAGTGTCATCAACACGTACGGTTATACACCTTACTCTTGATCTTGGCCTCGTAGAGACTTTAAATGGCGTTTTGTAGTTGCCGATATAACAAAGGCTATTATTGGTGTAGACTTTCTTTCTTTTATAATTTAATTATAGATTGTCGTAATCACCGCCTTGTAGATTATACTACAACTGTTCTGTCAATGCATTGTATGTTAAAAATTTAGATGCTGTTTCGTCCGTTAAGGTTGCGACTGGTGACATGAGGTACCATAATATTCTAGCCGATTTTCCAGAAATTACACGTCCGGCTGGGATGCAACGTAACATTCCACATAACACCGTACATCACATTCGCACTACACCAGGTCCTCCTATTTCATGCTCTCCAGGCGTCTTGCCCTTGATAAATTAAAATCGCGAAACAGGAATTCGAGTCAATGCTTGCTAGCGGTATCGTCAGACCATCAGAGAGTTCATGGGCCTCCCTTACATTTAGTTCCCAAAAGAGAATGGCTGGCGACCCTGGCGATTACAGTTTGCTTAATGCTAGGACTATTCCTGATAGATATCCGATAAGGCACATCCATGACTTTACTCATAGTATCGCTGGATGTAACATATTTCCTACCTTAGATCTTGTTAAGGCCTATAATCAGATACCTGTCAGCGAATTAGACATACCTAAAACCGCGATTACCACACCATTTGGTTTATACGAATTTAAGTATATGAGTTACGGATTACGTAATGGAAGTCAAACCTTCCAAAGGTTCGTGGATGAGGTCACGCGTGGTTTAGATTTTTGTTACTGTTACCTGGATGACTTTTTAATATTCTCTAGGAGCGAGTCAGAGCATGAGGAGCATTTACGCCAGATGTTTAACCGACTGAAGGAGTACGGGATGTTGATCAACACCTCTAAATGTGTTTTCGGTGCGTCTGAAGTAACATTTTTGGGTTATAAAATTTCCGCCAATGGTATTAAGCCTCTCCAGGAGAAAGTTCAGGCGAAAAGACTTTCCTTCGCCCAAAAACGTCCGCCAGCTCAGAAGATTTCTGGGCATGATAAATTTTACCGGCGATTTTTGCCTAATGCTGCGCATTCAAGCTCCCTTAAATGCATTACTTGCAGGAGCTACAAAGGTTCACAACCAATTAATTTAACAGGAGGCGCTAGTAAAGCTTTTGACGATTGTAAGCTAAGCCTATCTGAAGCAGCTTTACTAGCTCACTGACACACATTCCAAGCTCGCTCTTGTTACTGACGCCTCAGATATAGCTTTGGGTGCGGTATTGCAGCAGTATAAAGACGGCACGTGGCAACCGCTTGCGTTTTTCTCACGCAAAATGAGTTCTGCG
This sequence comes from Parnassius orleans, assembly GCA_029286625.1. NCBI lineage: Eukaryota > Metazoa > Arthropoda > Insecta > Lepidoptera > Papilionidae > Parnassius > Parnassius orleans. Next base: position 332,101 of record JAGSMP010000348.1, on the reverse strand, counting down.
CAACAAAATATTCGCCGTACGATAGAGTTTCTTGACATCTATGAGGCCATTAAGTATTTTCGGCATATGTTAGAAGCGAGACATTTTATTGTCTATACCGACCACAAGCCTATCAGTTTTGCTTTCCACGAGAGGAAAGGCAACTGTTCGCCTAGGCAGTATAGACATCTAGACTACATTTCGCAGTTCACAACCGACATAAGGCATATATTTGGTAAAGACAATGTTGTTGCCGATGCCTTATCTCGAGTTGAGGAACTGCAAGCGCCTGTAAGTCTCAATACATTGGCCGAAGCACAAGCATCAGATCTCGAACTGGCTGAACTTCTCAAAGGTGGATCATCCCTTCACTTAGAGAAGTATGACATTCCTGGGAGTAGAACATGTATGTACTGCGATGTCAGTACACTGACTCACAGACCGTTTGTCCCTAAAGTGCTGCGCAGACAAGTTTTTGAAAGTCTGCATTCTTTGAGCCATCCAGGCGCGAACGCTACAGTTAGACTAGTTGCAGAGCGTTTTGTGTGGCTAGCATTAGGAAGGACTGCAGAGTGGTCACGTGCCTGCTTGGCTTGCCAACGTGCCAAGTGACGCGACACGTATCTGCGCCTTTAGACACATATAACTTACCGCGTGCAAGGTTCAAGCACGTCCACATCGATCTTGTGGGGCCTCTGCCACCATCGCAAGGCTTTCGATACTGCCTCACTGCAGTCGATCGCTTTACACGATGGCCAGAGGTCGTACCGATCGTAGATATAACTGCGGAAACCGTTGCCAAAGCACTGCTGTCTGGATGGATAGCTAGGTATGGCTGTCCAGTAGACATTGTTACAGATCGCGGTCGACAGTTCGAATCCGCTTTGTTCCAATATTTGTCCAAAATAAATGGGTTCCAGCATAAAAGAACAACAGCTTACCATCCGGCATGCAACGGTTTAATAGAGCGTTTCCACAGGCAGCTCAAGGCAGCGATCATGTGCCATGCAGATGAGCATTGGACTGAATCTTTACCTTTAGTTCTCCTTGGCATTCGTAGTGCATTTAAGGAAGACTTGCAGTCTTCGTCTGCCGAACTGCTGTATGGAGAACCACTTAGGCTACCTGGTGAATTTTTTGACCCCACCATAAATGTTACGTCGGATGTAACCGATTTTACAGCCCGTTGCATAATTTTGTTAAACATTTACAACCTGTCCCAGCTTCACGCCACACAAAAGAAAAAACTTTTGTGTACAAGGATCTCGCAACTACTGAACACGTCTTCTTAGAAGACGCTTCATGTCTGAGTTTGCAACCCGCATACTCAGGTCCGCACAGGTACTCTCCAGAGGAGATAAGGTTTTAAACTCCTGGTCAAAGGCAGATATATGAATGTCTCAATCGACAGACTTAAACCGGCTTACATTTTAGCTGACGGTAGCAGTTACAGTCCCATACAGGCCGCTTCCTCAGAGAATACTAAAGGGTCCCATCCGGATCCATTACAAGGTCTGGACGCCTTGTTAGATTCCCGGACTATTATCGACCATAAGATGGCCTCTGGGGGGAGTGAATGTAGGCTACTTTCCACATTATACACACACGCATATACTTACAGACACACACGTACATACTTTCTCACTCAACATATACAATACTTTTACACGCCACTATATACTCAACACAATGCACGTAGCAACAGCCGGGCGTTGAACGCGCCGCCGGAATCCGTTAGCCCAGCTGGCAAAAGGATTGCCTGCGTCCGCGCACAGCGCTCACCAGTCGATATACCGATACGACGCGGAACGCACGTTGCTCGCTATCGCTAATCTTTTTCTCGCCTTAGACTTTTAATTATTACGATCAATATTTATTGTGCTTTTCTAGACTGTATTTTTATTATAAACTCTTTTATCTTGGCTTGTGTATCTTCTGCTTGTTTGTGCTAAATTAAATATTTTAACCGTCAGTGTTGTGGACTTATTTGTATAGACTATTTATCTCGCTAAAAACTTTGTTTTTGTTTTATATAAGACCAAAACGCTTTAGGGTTATTACAAATATTTTCTTCCGCGTTAGAAATATATGTATCAAACATTTGTTTTTCCAGTCTTGGCTTGTTCTCTGAATCTAATAAATGATTGAAGGTCAGATTGATTCCCGTATTTCTTATATTTCAAATGATATTTATGTTTTTCTTTCTAAATTTTAATTAGGGGTTTCTTATACCATAATGGATATTTAAACCTTGGTTTAAAAGTCTTAGTAGGGATATAAGTTTGACGGAGGTTAGCTAATTTATTATAAAACAATAACAAGGCATCTTCTAACGGCTTAGAGTTAAGTTCTTGATGCCAATCAAAGGCATCAACTTTTGAAATAATAGAATTGTAATCACCAGATTGATATAGAAATTTAGTATAGGGACGACTTTTAACAGTGTGAAGTTGATTAAATTCTGCAGACACACACAGAGCTGGATGATGAGTATCTTCGGGTATTAGCGGGTTTCCGCAGTGGTTAACACGTTAAACGCCGTGGGGACAACATATGGGCCTCACTTATTTAGTAAAAGGAGCCAGGTTAAAATGCCCGATTGTTAAATTTTACGTTTATGTTTTATTGCTTTATGGGCTGGAAAATGTGCCAAATCACATGAAATAAATCGAAGAAAAGTAATTTGTGACTTGATTTTACCAAAATACTACTGTCACTCAACAGTTGTCCCCTGGCCCACGCGGAAATAAATCGCGTAGTTCGTTGGCGGGGCCGCGGGGTCGGGGTGTCGGTCATCCCGCTCATGTCCTGCCGACCGCCGGCCGTCTCGATACGCGATTTCCGCGCGCCCGTACAGTGACCTACATTGGTTACGTATCGATTCGAGAATTTTCTGTTTATTTGTTTACGTAAATTAAATTGTTTTTTTATTGCATTTCATTCATTGCTTTATTATAATGGATGAGTTCGCAGATTTCGAAATAAATCAGGAAGATTTATCACAAATAGAAGAATTAGAAATCACCTTGTTGAATAATAGTTTCCATGTAAGTTCTGAAGAAGAAGACATAAATATCCATCCAGTTACTCGTAAACGTCGTCGTATTATGGTGATAGACAGTGAAGATAGTGATGCGGAAGAACATGCAGTTCCAGATACCTCGGGAAACACTACGCCGTTTACACGTACATGGGCACTACCAACAGGTAACCAGCGTCGAATTATACCTTTCACAGAAAATCCTGGTTTGCCTACTGATCTCCGCTTAGCAATGACTAACAAATCGCCTGCTGATTTTTACTCTCTTTTGGTTCCCGATGATGTTTTATGCAGACAGAAGACACAAATCAGTTTGCTATTGATAGAATCACCGGGCGCGTGGCTTCAAAAGCAGCGAGAATCCGTAACTGGTCTCCTTCTAACGTGCATGAGATGAAACGCTTTTTTGCATTGATTATTTTTATGGGATTGGTAAAACTTCCTAAGCTTTCTGATTATTGGTCAAAAGATGAAATAACAGGTCACCCGTTTGCAGCAACAATTATGTCTCGTAATCGCTTTGAACTGCTTCTTCAAATGCTTCATTTTTCCCAGCTTGACAATGCTCACAAGTCTGATAGGTTACATCGCGTCAGACACTTACTGGAGGTCATGAACACTAATTTTTCAAGGCATTATACTCCTGCCGAAGATATATGTATTGACGAAAGCGTTGTGCCATTCCGCGGCAGAATCATTTTCCGTCAATATAACAAACAGAAACGTCATAAATATGGCATAAAAGAGTTTAAATTATGCACTCTACCGGGGTATACATATAAAATAAATATTTATGCGGGAAAAGAAAGCGATCAAGTGAATAATACGCCGGCAAACGTTGTAATGTCACTTTGCAGTGGCTTGTTGAACAAGGGTCACGTTGTATACTGACAATTGGTATACGAGTATTGATTTAGCAAGGAAGCTGTTGGAAAATGAAACACACCTAGTGGGTACTATTAGAAAAAATAGAAGGAATATACCAAAACAAGTTGCTAATGCTAAACTGAAGACAGGTGAATATATAGCTAGAGAGAGCGAAGATGGAATAACTATCATGAAGTGGAAAGATAAAAGGGACGTACTTGTTCTTTCGACCAAACATTCCGACCGTTTCCAGACAATTACAAAGCGAGGAAAAGCGGTATCGAAGCCAAAAATCGTGCTAGACTATAATAGGGCAAAAGGAGCTGTCGATTTGACCGACCTTATTCCACGCCATTAAGGAAATCGGTAAATGGTACAAAAGTTGCCATAAACTTGCTGTTGAACACCGCAGTTATCAATGCACTAGTATTATATCAAACAGTAACCGGGACGAAAATCCAAATTGTTGAATTTAGGAAACAGGTGTTGAAGGGCCTGTTAATGAGAAGTGAAACCTCAAGTCAGGTTTCAAGACCAATAAGAATGAAGCATAAGCTTGCCAGGAAAGAAGGCACAAGCAAAATTATCGACGAACATGTCAGCAGTGCTACAAAGACAATACTAAAGTAATGGGACGAGTATTAGCCAAAAACAAGACGAAAAAGTTGTAACTTTTGTGAAACCTCACAAACCTAAGCCCTAACAAACCATTTCTTTGTTTTGATTGTTTCCATAAAACTCATTAAAATATTAGGTGTAGTAACGTTGATATTGATCTCAATCTGAAGTCTGATTTAATTCTGTTTCATTTAAAACTGTAATAAATATTAACATTAATAAATAATTATATTTCTGATTTACAAACCTATAGTTTAATTTATCAAACTATCCTCGAAAAATAAAACCCTAACAGCTATGTAGTACAACTTTCACCAGATACAGCAGAATAGTAACAGTATACAGTATTTTACAACACATTATAAATAGTAATTTTATGGAAAAATATAAAATAACACATTATCATACACACTTTTTCCTTAAAATCTTTCAAACAAGTCTTGTCCCGAAATTATTAGTCATATTTTTTTAAGTCATATTTTTTACTAAAAACCAAATACAATCTGTTTGTCTGCAGGGCCGTGGGGGTCACGTCAAATATATATTAGCTTCATATCTGTGCCCGACGGCCCAATAGAGACGTTTAAAATCGCCTCTGACTCGCGGTCATATGTTGTCCCCGCGGCCCCACGGAACAGTTAAGTGTCGACCAAATGGTGCCCCCATGGCCCAAATGGAAAAACGAAGAAAACGCACTGGCGTTCAACGTGTTAACAGCTACCGTGCTGTTAGAAAATATTAAGTCTAAAATTCTATTATTTATGTTATGTATATAATTGTATTGCGATAAATTGCATATATTAATGTTATCAAATAAATCAAATTGACTAGAGCCCTGTATGTTCTCGGAATATATGAAATGTTTTGATCACACAACTTCCAAATTATATTGGGCATATTAAAGTCGCTAAGAATTATAAATTAATCGCAAGGATGTTTTAATAAATCCTCGCAATGTAATTAATTTGATTTTAGGATGACACAATTAATATGATCTCCAAGATTACTAAATATCTCGAAAAGGTTTTCTGATGGAGACATCAGTACCTTTGATCTCGATGTTATTCATACGAGACCTTTGTTCAAATTCCGCATGGAGTCTTCAAAGTTCTCAAAATGTTGCTTCAATTGAACTACATCTTCTTTAGTCTTCAGCAAAGTCTGGATTTCTTGATTTATTTCCGTGATCCTACTATTACAATGATTCAACAGAGCATTGAACAAATTCCAATGAGGTCTTCATATCAGCCATCTCCGGCTTCATAAGCTTAAGATCTTCGATATCGGCCTTTATGGACTTTAGGTCGGCCACATCAGCTTGTATAGCCTTGACGCTTGCTATTAAGGTAGGAAGTGAGTTCATCTGTGAAGATAGGCTTTTAAGCTCCGAAACAATCATCTCCATGTCCACAGGTGAAGGAGAGTTAACAGAAGGTGTATTTTTTGAAGGTAGGTTTAGCGGACTAAGAGCTAGCGCCCTTGTAAGATGTGCATCTCTAGTTATTTCTTCTATCCTCGCCTAACCTACGGTAGCCAGCTTCCGTTAATCCAGCGCATGGAAAGTCAAACCGTTCTTGGCAAACGGAACACTTTACCCCATCTCTGAAATCTCCGTCACAACGTACACTAGAACATATTTTAATAGCTCACTAACAAGGTGGACAAAAAAGTTTGAGAATCGCGTTAATGAGTAATTGCGAACTAGTTTGCGCTAGGTACGTGTGTAAGGTCCGGCGTCTACGTACGTACTGGAAGTGTAAACATAGAGTAGTACACTTGTCACACAATTACTTAATAATGAATTGCCTAATTAGTGCAGGCGTCCATACTTTCATCATCCTCTCCTGGACGCAAACACTTTAGGCCCATCGCTTTGATAAACACTTCGTGCTTAGGTCGATGAAGTCCTTTGGTGAAAGCATCGGCAACCATGTATTATTTTTAGTAATGATTGATATTCCTCATTCATAGCCATTCATCTGCCTTTTCACTGTTAATAACTTCCTCAAAGCTTTGTGGGTCACTATTTAATAAACTCATTGTAGATTCAACATTCATACACATATATGTTGTGGGACTTCGATCACTTTCATACAATTCTTCTCTACGCAGGCGTGGTCTTAATATTCTGTTTAATTGTGGCGGATACTCAATTGTTACATCAGGTGAGTAAGTTTCATCTTGAACATCTTCATACGATGTGGAGTCATAAGACAGAGATTCGGAAGTTCTGCGTGAAGCAATCTGGATACCATCATCATTTTCTGTTACAGACTCCAGGTGATCTTGTAACAAAGGTAAGGGTATTGTTTTCCTTTTTGTCTCTATATTATTGTTCTTTATTGTTTTTGTAAAATAATTTTTTTCATTAATTTCCTTTTCCTTTTCAGGTACATCACTAACCTTTTTTCTGTGTACTGCTAGCTCTAGGAATACAGCATCTCTACTTACAATTAAACTTTTTATTTTAGGGTCAATAAATCTATTTCCTTTCGTAGAGTCACTATAACCAAGGAAAATCAACTTAGGTGATTTGGGATCAAGCTTTGACCTATTTTTTTTAGGAATATGAACCATTGCTTCACATCCAAATATCCTCATATGACTTAAATTAGGTTTATTACCAGGCCATACTTCATGTGGTGTCATATCTGAGAGAGCATGAGTTGGTGAGCGGTTTACAATATATGCAGCTGTGGTCACTGCTTCAGCCCAGAATGTGGTCTGTAATTCAACATTTAACATCATACACTTGGCACGCTCTATTAAGGTTCGATTCATCCTCTCGCTTAGGCCATTTTGCTCCGGAGTGTACGGGTTGGATGTTTGGTGCAATATCCCATGTTTTTTGAAGTAAATATCAAAATTATTATTTTTGTATTCAGTGCCCTTATCGCTTCTTAGAATTTTGATTTTTTTTATTCAACTCATTCTCCACTTTATTTTTAAATTCCACAAACTTCTCAAACACAGTATTTTTATTTTTTAAAATATACACATGTACTCTTCGTAAATAATCGTCAATAAAGGTTACAAAATACCTGGCACCTCCAAGAGAAACATGTTTTATCGGTCCAGAAACATTACTGTGGATGAGCTCTAGCAAACTCGTTGCCCGGGAGCCTTCACTAGGAAATGGTTGCCTGGCTTGCTTGCCCTCAAGACAGGTTATGCAAATACAATTTTCTTTTTTCAGTGACAACTTTACACCCTCTGCACATTTAGGCATTTTAGTTAAATCTGTGAAATTAAGGTGGCCCATGCGTTGGTACCACAGATAAATATCATCATTAGTCTTGGCTATCATAGTTTGTAATTCTTTAGTTTCACAAATATTTAATTTATAAGTATCATTAATGAGGCTTGCTTTTGCTACTAATTAATTATTTGGATTATAAATGTGACAGCCATTTTCATTAAATATTACTTTATTGCCATTTTTAACAATTCTGATACATATAACACATTTCATACTTTTATTTCTTCTGTGTTACCATTCTGAGACACAACTTTTATTGACACATTACCACAGCATTTTACCTCTAAAACTTTGTTGTTAGCTATCCTTATATTCTGTACAGGCGGAGCCGTTACATTGCTGAGCCAGTCCCGGTGCATAATCATATGTATGGATGCACCAGAGTCAACATACCAGTTTATGGAGTCGTTCAATGGATGCTGAGAATACTGCTACATATCCAGTTTTATTACTACCTTTAGTATTAGCCTTTTTGTGCCAACAGTTTTTACTGAGATGTCCATACGTATTGCAATTAAAACATCTTGGCCCCTTTTTAGGTAATTGCTGGTCATTTTTGGACTGAGTTTTCTTTGTGTTTGTATAAAGTGCAGTAATGTCTGATATATTGATTTCTTGAAGTAATTTATTTTCACTAAATCAGCACTAATCTTCATACCACTTTCCAAAGCCATAATCATTGGCTTGTACATGTCAGGCAAGCCTGCCAGTATCAGAGTACCCAACCATTTATCATCTATATTGAATTTTATATTCCTTAATTTATGTGCCACTGACATTATTTTATTAACATAGTCTTCCACTGATAAACTATTTTCCAAATTGGTATTTATTAATTCTCTTAACAAACCCACTTTTCTTGTTAATCCACTATCCTGAAATGCCCTAGCCAAGTTTTCCCAAACCTGTTTAGCATTTTCCGCCTCTTGAATATGAACATATAATATTGGGTCCACTAATAAAATCAATTTTGATTTGGCTTTTATGTCGTGTTTTATTGATTTGCAATCGGTGGGCACAGGTACATTTAATATGCATTCATACAAATCTTCGTGTTGTAAGTAAGCTTTTACTGCAAAAATCCAAATAGTCCAATTACCCCTTCCTGTGAGTTTCTCAATTGACATCATTGAATTGTTATTTGCCATTTTTTTAAATTGTTTCGTAGCGTCCAATAATAATATTAAAATAATGTGAAGCTGAAAAATAAGTTTTTTCGAGCCGGTAACTAAGTGAGGTTATGCACGCGGTTTTTTACTTTTCACTTTTATACTTTAAAAACTGAACTCATCGATTATCCTATACCTGCCTTGTATCGTAAATAGGGTGAAGGAAGCTAGAATTCTTGGATTAATTGTAGATGATGAGCTCAAATTTGAAAAACATATCTCTGAGGTCGCAAGAAATTGTTTCTACCGATTAAAAATTCTTTATTAAAATAGGGATTCGCTAAGTACGAATATTAGGATTGAGCTGGTTAATTCTCTAGTGCTGTCAAAATTTGACTACATGGATGTTGTTTACGGTCCTCGCTTACTCGCTCGAACAGAACGAATGCTCGGCTTGTCTTTAGTATACCACCCCGTACTCATGTTACACCTCTTCTTAATAATGCTAATATGATAAAAATGAAAGGTAGACGCAATCTTCATATGGCTTGTTTATTATTTAATTTATTAAAATATCGTACTCCACCCTATCTCGCAAATAAACTTGCCCACTCCTGTGACACGCAAAAATATCAAACAAGGCGGTCTAAGTGGTCTTTAAAAGTTCCAAGCTGTCGTATTCAGTTATTTTGGGGTAGCTTTAGATACGCAGCCTCAAAATGCTGGAACGATTTACCACCACCACTGTCACCACCATCATTATTGGTTTTTAGAAAAAAATACAAAATATTCATGTTCTCAATTTACAGAAACGTATATAAATATTATTTACAGTTGCCACCAAACAGACATAATGTACTCATTATTAGCAAACGTCACATGTAGGTTCTAGTAAATTTTAGTAGTATGTAATAAAAGTAGTAATAGTAGTAGATTTTGTAATTATTATATTGTTGGTAATAAATAATTTGCAATGTTTATTATTATAAAATCAGCAGTATCTGCATCTCATTTTTTCTTTTTTATTAACTATGTGATTATGTGTGGTAGCTGCAATAAGTGTAGCGTCGTAATATTTGTACTGGTTGTTGCATATTCGTCCGTACTTTACTCATTAGAGGGCGCACTGAAAACCAGCTTCGTGGATAATACCCCGAATTAATGCTGAGTGTAGCCCTTTTATACCAAACCCACAGATAATAAAGCTTTGATTGTATTGATTTTGTTTAGGTTTTAGTTTTCTTTTGGTCTGTAGTTATAAGTTTTTTAGTGTATAATATCTTTTGTAACATGTGTGTTGGTGTTTGATGTAATAAATAAATTTTATTTCTTTCTTTCTTTCAAATATAGTTACGAAAATGATGATTACATTTTTACGAAAAATTATAACATAAAAAAACCAAGTACATAAAGGTTTTAGATTCGAAAAAATAATTTGCTGTAAAAAAGTATTAATAAAAAAATTGGTGTATTTGGTTTGCATGGTTAAAACTTTCGATCATCCAACTTGACATTGGAAGACGTTTTTTATAGCTTTTTGAATTATGCTCGTACTATAAAGTATAATGCACACCAAGTACACCATTTTTTTTATTAATAATTTTTTTCCAGCAAATTATTTTTTCGAATCTAAAACGGTTATGTACTTGGTTTTTTTTATTTTATATTTTTTTGTAAAAATGTAATCGTCATTTTTGTAACTATATTTGAAAGTGTACTTGGCGCGATTTTTTACAGTGAAACTGTTTTTGTTCGGATTTAATATCTTTTTCTAAAGTACACATTTTCCTTTTTTTTTTAAATATAGCACGTCTCATACCGCGAAGCGGTTGAGGTTGTGCTTTACTCTCGACACGTGAAGGTCAAGAAAGTTTTTGCTCTTAAATTACCTCTTACACAACCAATTTGCACTTATACGATAACATGAGTAATTTATTTAAAAAAAAAAACACTTTAATCAACCTATATCATATTTTGTATTTAAAATCAACTTTATTTTACTACTTTCAAAAAAAAGCTGAAAAAAATTTTACGTGGACATCCGGATTTTTTTACGAGGTGGTCATGATAACTCTCGAAAAAATGACGTATCGAGACTGGGTTTTGTTTATTATTTTCAGAATTACATGTATAGGTACGTAGTTTATTAATAAAATGATTTTTTATTAAAAAAAATCTCTATGTACACATTTACAACAACAAAATATATTTCATTTCTCATTTCTCTCACGTGAAAACGATGGTGCCTTAGATTATTTTTAGAACCAACGTAACTCAGCACTAGAAGAGGTCACTACTATCTAAAAGCGGTATTTTTAATTATTTGAATTGATTTGACAAGTTAGCTCAAATGAAACTCAAAACTTAGGTGAAACTTTTATTATTATAATACAATAATAGTTATCTCTTTTTTAAAATAACATCATCTATAGTCTTTGCGTTACGTAAAGAAACGACACTTAAGCATGTGTGCACGTGAAATCGCTTGCGGCTATGTGTGGGTGTCTGGGTGTGCGCGGGGACCTTGAGAGGCGCGCGGGCGTGGAACGGGCCGTCGCCGACTGCCTTGGCCGAGGGCTAGTAGTTCGCGCATCGCGTCTCATCTCTCTAATCTCACGCACCGCACGCAAGCACAGACTGACTACGCTTTATACAAAAATAATCATGCCCGGCGGGCTTTATTGTTGTGTTTATGGTTATGGCAATAACCAAAAACAGAATAAAGATAAAAGCTTCTTTTTTTTCTACAAATTTTTGCAATCGTAAGAAATAATAATAAAAATTATAAAAGTAATCGAAAAAGCCAAAAATATATAAGAGTAAGTAATTTTTAAAAGGTAGTAGGTAATACTGATTATTGCGTACTGAAATACTAAGTGTTGGTTAATTATTTAAGATTACCATTAATGGGTCCGCGAGACGATCAAGTGCACTTGACAAGTCTACGTGCTTGAAGTGAATATTGATCGTTTACAGCGTTGGCTTGACAAGTCCCGTCAAGTATCTACGGGCTGGACCATACTTGACAAAAATTTTGATTGACGGCACTTGAACCACCTTGCGCTTGATGCGACTTGACGCGACTTGACAAGTTTTATTCATTTGCGGCCGGAACATCGAAGATGGCGGACGACGAACCGGACCGAGACGTGGCTTTGGCGGCAAGCGCCGACCTAATTACCGAGCGTGATTTTGTGTTTTTATTAATATCTCTCTACAGAGATTATCCTGCATTGTGGAAAATTAAAAGTAAGGAGTATGCGGATAAAAACAAAAGGTCGCTTGCTTTATCAAGCATAGTCAAAGCACTTCGAGTATATAAACCTGCCTACACCGAAGATTTATTGAAGAAAAAAATTAATGCATTAAGAACCAACTTCAACAAAGAAAGAAAAAAGATTGAACAAGCACAACGGTCTGGCGCGTCACCCGATCATGTTTCAAAACCGTCACTCTACTATTACAATGAACTGTTATTTCTGTCAGACCAAATGTGTATAAGTGATACTGAAAGCAGTTTAAGCAGTGAGGTAAAACATTTTTTATTTACAATTCAAAGATACATTTTACTTTTAAGTATGTTTTTAAATAACTAAATTAGGCAATTATTTTGCCAAGGGACTGAACCGTTACCATTAAAGTACTCGCAAAAGTCATCTCTCACTCTTTTTGCCTCATTTGCCGAGTTTCCTCGTACTCGCTCTATATTTAACAATTGGTGTCCTTGTCTCCACGTACCTCTTGTGACTGTGGTATTTGGTTCTTCTATGTCAATATCTCCTGGTTTAATATATTTTTTTTTTTTTTCACACAAATAGTTGTGTAAGTGACAGGCAGCCAAAACAACTTTTCGCGTTTTATCAGGATGCAGTCCAATGTCTTTTTTAAATATTTTGAATCGCCAAGACAGGATGCCAAAAGCATTTTCAACCACCCTCCTGGCTCTTGACAATCTATAGTTGAAAATCCGTCTTTCGTCTGTCAAGACGGCTTTGTTGTATGGCTTCATGAAGTTTGGAGTCAGTTGGCTTCGTCACCTACCAGTACAAACGGAAACTTTTTATCGCTTTCTAGTAACTCACATGGCTCCGGAATATTAAGTTTGTTTTCACTTTCAGAAAACAATTGCCAAAACTTTGTATTTTTCAAAGTTCCACCATCTGACATCCGCCCATTTGCACCAACATCAACCATCATAAATTGATAATTGGCGTTTACAATAGCCATAAGAACAATACTAAATGTCTTTTTATAGTTAAAATAGTAAGATCCAGAATTTGAAGGTTTTTCTATTTCGATGTGCTGCCATCAACAGTACCTATACAGTTGGGAAAGTTCCATCGTCTCTCGAACTCTTTGGCTACTTTTTTACAGTCCTCGGTCGTTCTCGGTACCTATGAATAGTACAAACATTGGTTAATTTTTTTACAGGCTTCCGGGTCATCCAATTATCAAAAAGAGATGCCACAACCAAAGAAAAGCAAAAACACATCACAGCAGGACCTGATAGATATAGCATCGCATTATTTCAAAAAACCTGATGACTCTGAATCGGATATAATTGCGAAGGGCTGGGCTCTTAAACTCAAACGTTTATCAGCAGATCAAAGACGCTATGCGGAGAAAATAATAAATGACATTTTATTCGAAGCCGAAATGGGATCACTGTCAAGAAACGGAGTTCAGATCTTGCCTGCTAGCTCACCCACATACACATACTCATACCAGTCACCCGCATCACATCAGTCACCATCACCTGTGCCATCACCAAATGCACTCCACTCAACTACGACATACCAGTCACCCGCACCACATCAGTCACCATCACCTGTGCCATCACCAAATGCACTCCACTCAACTATGACATACCAGTCACCCGCACCACATCAGTCACCATCACCTGTGCCATCACCAAATGCACTCCACTCAACTACGACATACCAATCACCCGCACCACATCAGTCACACTCACAAGTCATAGGCAAGACACCGGTGCATGGTACTGCCAAATCACTCATAATTGTGCCATCTCAACCTATGCAGGCGCCAAGTGTATCTCATGAACAGTCCGTAATTCATATACCAGAACCAACTACTGAAGAAGAAGAATCACAGACTGCGGCTAAGTTCTTACAACACTTCTATTCTTTTTAGTAACTTCTATAGACCAAACTGAGAACTTTTTGGGTATGAATCGGTTGCACAACCGAGCCATACAAGATAAAATAAAAGAAACCAATAAAAAGTTTTCTGTTTTGTCTGTCTCATATTTCACCATCACATCAAGTATTTAATTTTTGTTATGATTATTTTGGTTAAGATAAATGAAAATAAATGAATATCATACATACCCGAATATTATCTTTTAACTTTTGAATTATAGCCTCACACGTCTTCTGTATTATTAAATCCAAAGTACGAGGAGCGACAGCACACATAAACTTTAAATCTTCCAAGTCCATACCAGTGACCAAGTACCTTAGAGTTATAGAGAGCCTTTGGCTGGCAGGAATAGCTTGTCGCATATTGGTATCTTGCTTTTTAATATTGGGTCGAATCAACTCCAACAATGTTTCAAAAGAATCGTTGTCCATTCGTAGAAAATTTTTATAATCGTCGGGCTCAGTTGCTTGAAGAGTTCTTTGCAAATGTTCATGCGTGAATCGATATCTCATTTTATACCATTCTTACACCATCGCCTTTTCTTTTCTCTTTTCTGTGATAGATACCGCTAGAGTTATAGCAAGGAATGCCTTGTCTGCGTTGAAAACCATTATTAATTTTTGCGACGACCACTTTCCTGAGCACAGGGCGGTGAACGACTGCGGCATGTGGACTTGACGGCACCTTCAAGTCGCGTCAAGTCCCTCGTCAAGTGAAATCGTCAAGCACGTAGACTTGTCAAGTGCACTTGATCGTCTCGCGGACCCATAACTGTCGTACATATTTTGTTTTGTCGGAAGTTTTAATATTCCCCATCTGTAAAGATATTTAATAAAAGTTGATTTAAAATTGAACGTATCTTTCACTACCTAAATACATAAGCTTACATTATATAACATATACCTACTATGTATCTTCTTTGGCACAAGTCTATAATATTCCATTTCGGTTCGGTATCAACCCTAGCGTTACACGCTCTGGCTCAAGGTCACCGGTGCTTGAACTCTCACGTACAGAGAGTGTCACCGCTGTGGTCATAGCATGGTGTGGGTAACACTGACAGCTTACAGTTTAGCGTGTCTAGAGATCAAGCAATGTTAAATCGATTAAAAAAAAGTGATTAACGATACACAAAGCAAAGCAAAAATTATCGATTAGCAATCGATAAAAAAAATTGTAACCGAAATATATATTTCTTTATGAATAAATTATAATGCATATAAATTTTAATTACAGTTTAATACAAATTATGACATTATAGTTACATACTATACTATGTATTCATTTGAAAATAGAAATTATCATTTATATTACGTTAATTGCAACATTTTTCTTAACATTAAAAGAAATAAAAAGACTACTAGCACCTGTGATTTACGTTACCTGGTAAGACGTTGACTACACCAGCAGCTTTACAAGATACGAGTGCTGGCGCCTTTCGCTATAGTTTTATATAAATGTTGCCAGTGCCTGCAGTCTTGACATAGATAACGATCGCTTAACAACCGATATCGGTCGTTAAGGCATAACGATCCGAAAATAACGATATTTGGTAGTCTATACTGTCAAAGCTATCGATTAATATCGGTATCGTAACGAACATTATCGCAAACTTTAGTATTGTTCGTTATGTTAGTGAATATCCTAGCGACCATTTTTGACAGCCCGCTAAATGTTCGTTACGATCGCAAGCTGTTGAATTGATGTTTTAAGATTTATTGGCGGAAGCATAATTAGCATAGAACTTGTCAGTGCTCGAACATTGGCGTAGGGGTGTCCACTTAAAAATATATCGATATTTATAATCGATGTAAAACATCGGATCCCAGCATCGATGTTTATCGATATATCGCTAGAAAACATCGATATTTTTCACTATCGAATACTTTGCACAAAAGTTTAATATTACCTTTTTCCAGTAAAACGCGCAAAGTTTGTGGTCCTTGATTTTGTATGTGTGAATGTAGAATCAGAGACCACAGTAACATAGCTAAACTAGTAGTGTAATAATAGTGATTTTCTATGAGTGTTACTTGAATAGAATTGTACTACTAAGATAGTGGTGAGATGACTGAGATGAGTTAAACCTACATTTGCAAGTGAAATAAAAACGATAAATTAATAGAAATATTTTATTACATACCACAAAACTTCAAAACAGTAAGAGAATTAAAAGACATATTTAGTACTAGCCTTAATCTAGGTACCTGCAAAAACTTACTTTCACTTTACCTATTTAATTAAGACCAATACTCTTTAGACAAACTTTGCAAAAACAAAAGTTTACTTAATCTTTTACCTTTCATTCTATTTCTTTGTTGATTAACTATTTGGGCAGCCTCTGAAAATAATCGTTCGGATGGAACAGAAGTTCCGACAATAGTTAAATATTTGAAGGCAATCTTATAAAGCTTAGGAAATTGAATTTTTAGATCTTGCCAAATCTCTATAGGATTCTCATTGAGCCTTCCTGCTACTGGACTACGCAAGTAGATCGATAATTCATCAGAAATTGCATCATCTGATTGTGATGATTTCCAACTCTTGCTTACTAGTTTGTGATGATATCCCATAAGGAAAAACTCTTTTCGTGTTTTTCAGATTGATCAGAATCTGATTCGGACATTTCGACATTTTGTGTAGTATTTTTCATAAAGTCTTTAATTTTTGCGACTGCTGTAGAGCAAGCAAGTGCGTTTCTGAAGTGATTTTTTTATACCTGGGATCCAATACAGTTGCTATGGCGAGTGGAGTTACTCTCTCGATAGCGCCCATTCTTTTTTCAATTTCATTAAGCACAAACGATTTAATTATTTTTTGGGACTGAGCTAATGAACGAATAATTTATCGTTCAAACATCGGAAAAACTGCATAGTCATCTACGTGCGTTTTTCTTTTTTGGCAAATCAGAATTTGTTTTCGATTAGTTAACGTTGCAGACTTTGAAATTTCTGAATGACTCATTTTAATGTTATTCTGTAAAAAATAATAAATCTTAACCCAGACGCATTCACTTCAAAAAACCCTTAAAACGGCGTCATACAATAAAAAAGCACACATTCATTCATAATCAAATTATGACATCAAACACACAGATATAATCCTTGCATCGCACGCATATGTCACATTATTTATTGAAAACAACAATACCTACAACCACTTGAAGAAATTGACTCGTGGACGAACTGACCCACAAAACCTTTGCATTTTACTAAATGTACTTATCTAAACCGCAGCATGTAAGTTAGGTACTGTACTTATTATTACTAAAAGAATTAAATAATAAAAAATGGTCGAATTGACGACGTCGATGCATAGACTAGCTTGGCGGGTGGCATCACTCAGTGAGAGAAAAAACAAAACAGCATGAACGATATTTGTATCTCGCGAACACAATACGCGTAAAATTTAAAACTTTGATGTTAGTCCGAGTTTGGTGAGAAAGTATGAAATGTCACAGCTAAAATATGTATTTAAACACAATAAAGCTTACAGATATATTCATTTTTGCTGTCATAATTATCGGGACGTAAAATATCGAGACATTTGGCGTCCCGATCAAGGGTGAATCGGGACGGGACCCCTGAAAATCGGAACGTCCCGCGCAAATCGGGACACCTGGCAACACTAATGTGTATAATCTATGCTAGCGCCTAGCGTTTTGTATGAAGTACTATCGACCGTTTTGTAATTTCCAGTTGAGTTTATATTGCTTTTACTTTCGATTATTGAGCTTATTATTGTGTTTTGTAAAGTAAATTTTTACTATTTGTAGAGTTTGATTATTTAAAATGTCAAAACAAACAAAAACATTGTTAAGGCGAGTCAAGCGGGGGGCTTAGTCATTCGCCTTCGAAATTACTTTAAGCGAGATCCACAAAATGGCGGAATAAATTTAAAATTATTTAATTCCTCTTTTTTAATTTTACATCTTTCTCTATTTTGTTTATTGTAAATTTTCTCATAGTTAAAAATGTTGTCGTAATCTTGCAAACGCACGCAAGTTACGTTCTAGTGACCTGTCAATTTGTCACCCGCATCATGCTATAACGCGAAAACTATAATTAACCAAAATTTTTTAACACTGCGTGCACATATGACACGAAAAATGAGCGCCAATATTTTAAAAGAAATAGAAAATACTCTGTATGAAATTACTTACCAAATTTTTTTTCTTTTACAATTAATTATACAATTTATTTTTTTATTAAAAAGTAAATGAGCGAAACGTCGGGAATTAAAAAGTTAAAATTAAACGCGATATAATCCGTAAAAATTAGTTTCATTTAAAATAAATGAGCGTTATGAAGCGTGCACTTTTGGATTGTCTTATACACGATCCAGTTTAGCGTCAAGTTTGCAACGTGCTTGAAGCGGCGTCCAGTTTACAGTGCATCCATATAGACCACTCATGTTCAAGTTCGTCGTCAAGTTTGCATGAAGCCGCACCAGTTGAAACCATGGCGTCCCTCGTTTATTGCTTCGACTAACGTCATGCATACTTGCTCGCTCATACACACGTTCAAGTTTACATGACGCTGCAAACTTGAGCAAGTCGGCAGAATAGGAATTCAATTTTTTCTTCAAGTAGACTTGTCATGCACATTGTCAACCGGATACTGTTTACCGGACGCCACCTCAAGCGCGCTGCAAACTTGACGGTAAACTGAATCGTGTATGGCATCCATAAACTTTTTTAATTAATTTAACACTTGTTTTCTGTTAAAAATTGATACTTATTCGATTAAAATAAATGTGTAAAAATAAATAGTGTAAAACTTCCTAAAATTACATAAATATAATGTTTGATTATTATACTTCTTTGTTTCATTAAATGAAACTATTTTTTACGGATTCTATCGCGTTTAATTTAACTTTTTTATTTCCGACGTTTCATTTCTCTTTAAAATGATTATTTATACGATATAAATATATATATATATATATATATATATATATATATATATATATATATATATATATATATATATATATACTATATAACTGTCTGCTGGCTCAAGTTGCCGTCAAAATCACCCAAGGGCTGCGCAATGTGATGCATCAACATATTGTAAAGCAGTGTACTATAAAGGATTATTATCATTTGATACTGAGATAGATGAAAATGTGGCTTTAAAGACAAGCATACAAGCCAACAATCTTTAAAAAGAAATAAAAAAATACGATCGAAATTAGTAAAATTATTGTGGAATCGGAAAACTGCGCGAACGAAAATTTGCGATATTGAAAAGTATTAAATAATTGATAGATAGAAATAATTTTTAGTGTTATATGGAAACAATTGATAAACAAAATGATAAATGACTGTATAAAGTGTTGACGTTTCGTTAATAATTAAAAATATGAAGTTAAAAATTTGGTGAGGTTATGTTGACATCTGATTCGAGAATATATACACTGTAGTCTCACGCCTACACGTTTACATACATATACATATGTTGAACGTGTACTTGGCGCGAGACACTACAGTGCCTCCGGATAATCGTAATACATACACTGACTTTTTACTTCAACATGTTTATGCATTGATTATTTATTACATTAGTTATACTAATTCCGGAAGAATGTTGTGGTCACAATACAAATCCACGAACGCACACAGTCGCACACGTAGGTATAGGATGAGGGTCTTACTAGCCTAGTAGGTATTCGCTCGCGTTCGAGACGAGTTAACACCGCCGCCGCTTGACACACCTGTAGGTATCAGTGCCGAAAAAAGCCGACAATACACGATTGTTTACGTTAAAGAAATACCTACCTATGAACATTAACCGGTGTCCGAACTCCGAGCATCGAGTTGTATATTTAAGTCTAGTAAAGTGTATATTAAAGTAGTAGTGTTTGAACATTGCCGAATAAATTGTTGCCAACCCCAAGGTGTTAATATTGTTAGAGTAGGTAATTTTTTTTTGCGTTTTCCTCAATATTGGCACGTACAGTATCTGCCTCCGTATGTGTGTTCTTTTTATAAAAAAATGTTCTATAACTTTTATCTGGGGAAACATTTTAATCTTTTAAGACCATGGGTACACATATGTGCATCTTTAATTTATTCAAATTAAGACCAGTAGTGACATCTTTTGACAACTGCTAGTACTTAAATGAGTTACTATAGGTTATAGAGTTTCGATATATGTCCATAGACGACTTCGCGGAGAAAGTTAGTCTAGTTATTTTTTCATTTAAATTTGTTCGTTGGAATTTTTTTCAAAAGATCTCGACTAGCAATCTTTGAATAACGATAAAAAAAGGAAATCTTCACTTTAGATCGATATTTTTGTTGATTTGTTTTGCTGAATTATTGGACTAACGTGTGAAAGGTAAGTTTTATGTTTATTTAAATTTTTTTTCGTGTAAATGTTGTGTTGTTTTATTGGTACACATATGTGTACCTCAGGACTAAAGATTACTTTTGTATGATATACGACCGTTTTTCAGCTTGAACATGGATGACCGGGCGATTGAGGATTTCCTGAATGACAGCGATCTGGATTTTTCTGGAGACGATGATGATGAAGAGTACTTGCCGCCAGATGTCTTAAGAGCACTTCAAGAGTCTCAAGAAGCGGAAATTAGTGGTGAAGGCCTAGAAGAAGAAGCACTTGAAGAAGCGGTGCAAGATGACGAAAATACTGAAGAAGTAAGTCAAATTACATCACGATTATTGTGGCGAAAGAACGTAATGCCTCGCCGTGGGCCAGATATTGCAGATGACGTACTAATTTCACAGGGGAGCGCAGACATAAATGTTTTGTATTGTTTTTTTAAGTATTTAGGGCTAGACTTTTGGGGATTACTAGCAGAACAGAGCAACCTGTATTCAGCGCTCAAAAAAGAAATCTAAAATCAATAGATACAAATTCTATTGAAATGATCCACTTTGCTGGCGTGCAACTGATGATGGGCACCCTCAAATATCCACAAGGAAAGCACTACTGGACTAGAGATCTTTGTGTACCCATAGTTATGGATACAATCAGTCGTGATCGTTTTTTAGAGCACAGGAACTATCTGCACTTAGTGGACGTAAACCAGCCAAATGCTAATGACAAGCTGTGGAAAATCAGGCCACTGATAGACCCCATTTTGAAAAAATGCCATAGTTTGCCACGCTCTAAACATATGTCAATTGACAAGCAAATGACACCATTCTCCGGACGATGTGAATACCGTCAATACGTGCCTGCTAAGCCAAATCCACTAGGCCTGAAGAACTTTGTGCTGGCTGCCCGAGACGGCTTGGTATTGGATTTTGAAATCTATGTTGGCAAGGATACATTACCAAATGATGTAATGAAAAATCTAGGACTAGGAGCGGGTATCGTCGAAAAACTATGCCGCACAATTAACGATAGCTGTGTTCTGTACACAGATAGATTTTTTACAAGTCTGAAGCTGGCAGAAGTTTTGCTAGAAAAAGATAGCCCAATTTTTCTAACTGGAACTGCAATGTCAAATAGGATTGGACCAGTAGCGAAGAAACTGAAGAACGACAAGGGGAAAGAAAGAGGACAGTGGGATGAAAAAGTAAGAGACGATGAAAATGTGTGTGTCGTAAAATGGATGGACACAAAGGCCGTAACAATGATGTCTACATGTTCAGGGAGCGCTCCTGCAGGTACCTGCAAACGGTGGTGCAAGAAAGAAAAGCGGAAGATAGACGTAGCCCGGACAGAAGAAGTCAGAAATTACAACACCTGCATGGGTGGAATAGATTTGTGTGACAGACTAATTGCTTACTACCGAAGTGCAGTGCGAACAAGAAAGTGGACAGTAAGAACTTTTTGCCATTTTCTGGATTTGGTTGTCGTCAATTGCTGGATAATGTACACCCGCTGTTGCTCCGACGAAAATGTCCAACGCAAAGACAAGTTGGGCTTACTTCAATACAGACTAAATCTAGCCAAAGCGATGATGAAGTATAGCGGCGGAAGGGTTGAACCCAACGTCTTGCTTCCTGGTTCCAGATCTTGTCCCAGCGCCAGCCCTTCGACAAGATCCAGCTCGACTGCTACCAGCGAAGGACTACAGTGTACCGATGAACCACCTACAAAAAAACATCGGTCGGTTATACCCCAACCACAACCTGAAATAAGGCTGGACAATGTGGATCATCTGCCGCAATTTGTGGACAGTAAGTCCGCCTCAAAATGCCGTCATCCGACGTGCTCCTCACGCTGCCGCACCATGTGTGTGAAATGCAATATGTACCTATGTGTGCTCAAAATAATTGTTTTGAGAGTTACCACACAAATAAAAACTTTGGCCCACGTTAAAACCTAAGGTACACATATGTGCACCATGTTGTTTAATATCTGATCCTGGTATGTTTTTAGTTGCCCAGTTTAAGATGCCTGAAGCTATTTTGTTTCCACCCCTTTGAGTTTTCGTTTCATCCCACATAAAGCAAAATGCAGAACTGTCAGAACCAACATAAATAGTATAATTTAATGTCCAAAGTTTTCTTCTTATAGAAATTAACTCCATTTGTAAAAAAAAGGAGTTGGTAAACATTTTTGTAGGTCTGCAGCTAATATTTTTTAGTGTTACATTTTGCTTCAGTCGTATTCTGAAATTTATGTTTGTATCTATTGTCAGCTACAATTAAATGTAAATATTTTTCTATTTCCAGAAGTTGTTTACAAGGACATCCTCCATCCTTTGAACTTTGCTAAAGACATATCGCAATCGTCACAAGTATCTACTTCTGGCGGCTTGAACGTTAAATTAAACTTTGTGTTGAATATTTTACGATATAACCAAGATTTTGCTATTTTGGAAATTCGAAGATTATTTTGCGTTATAAGTTTTGTAGAGATCATACACGATTGTATGATCATTTTAATCCGGTCCAAAATAACATATCTTTGATGACATTCATATTTTAGGAAAGATGAAATGTGGGACATAACAGTTCCAATAATTTCAGGATCCCTTTTGTTAGATGGTTCATGTTTCACCTTTTTTGTCACTTTCTCACTTGCATGGCAGGGATGTTACGAATGTCATATTTTTAAATGCGAATTTTCGGGATGCAAATGCGCAAAAATGTGAATGCGAATGTTTGTGAATAACATTAAAAAAAACTAATCAACTTAAGTCATCATTTTTATTAGGTCCTTACATATGAAATTAGCGTTTTGTACGGGAGGAATATAAAGTCAATTTTTTTTGTATAAAATATATTTAATTAATCAAAGTATGCACCGTTGTTATCTCTGCACTTTTGCCATCTCATAGGTAGTTCTATTATATTTAATTTATCTTTAATTTTTGAATTTGGTTCTAATTTTTAATTATAATAATATCATTTATTCGCTAAACATGGTACATTAAGGATGACAAATAGTTGTACACATGTTACCACATCTGGCATACGAAAATTATTTAACATAATATATTAAATCATTATTTTCATAAGTAAGCAAGGCGATAATTTTATGTACTTATTAAGGAATTAAATTAAATAAATTAAAATTACAATTGTCATGTCAATCACTATTGTTTTATAACTAGGCAAATCAATTATAAGTATATATAGAAAAAAAATCAAAATGTCAAAGGAGTATTTAATCTAAACAACTTTAAATATAAATGTTTAAATCATGGCTATGTCAAGTTTCGGTAACGATATTCTATTCATTTAAGAAGTCTTTAAATCATAAATACACTTTAATAACAGCCAGCTTTTGAGTTTGTTTTTAAATTTACTAATTTCCATCTCTTTAACATTTATCGGTAGTTTATTAAATATCTTTATACTCATTGATTCCTTTACTTCAGTTCATTGATCCCTTTACTAAAAGAAACATGGGGGCGAGAATCAATAAACACTTTGAAGGCGGTTTGGACTGCCGCATCGGAGTTGAATTTTTTTCCTTATAAGAAGTTGTCTAAAATGGTAATCTGTGGGAGCAAGGTCCGGGGAGTACGGTGGATGTCGCAGACATTTCATTGTATTGTAGCTCATCTAACTTAGTGGTTGTTTGTTGTGCAGTGTGTGGTCTTGCGTTGTCGTTAAGCAGCAGTGACCTAGAGCGATTGACCAACCTCGGTTGTTTAGCAGCTAGTTCTTCCTTCATGGTTTGCAGTTGCTGACAATAGATATCTGCCGTAATCGTTTGGCCAGATTTTATAAAGCTGTAGTGAACGACACCGGCGCTAGTCCACCAAACACTCACAAGTAACTTTTTCTGACTCAATTTTCGTTTAGGGCAAGATTTGGCTGGGTCTCCAGGGTTCAGCCATTGCGACGAGCGCTTCCGATTATCGTACAGTATCCACTTTTCATCACAAGTAATGATTCGATTTAAAATCCCTTCATTATTGTGTCGGTTGAGCAAAGTAACACAGCAGTCGACGCGTGTTTGCAAGTTCGATTCACTCAATTCATGAGGTACCCATCGTTCAAGTTTTTTTACTTTCCCGATTTGCTTCAAGTGGATTAATACAGTTTTATCACTTACCCCGAAGCCTGCAGCTATCTCTGAAGTGCTTTGTGATGGATCCGCTACCACAATAGCCTTTAATTCTTCATTTTTCACTTTGGTCTCCGGCCGTCCACGGGGTTGATTCTGAAGGTCGAAATTTCCAGAACGAAAACGTTGAAACCAAAAACGTACCGTGCTTTCTTTTGCGACACCAGCACCGTACACATAATTAATCCTTCGAGCTGTTTCTGCAGCACTGGTGCCACGGTAGAACTCGTATTTGTAAATATACCGATATTTCATGTTCTCCATTGTGCGGTAATAAGCGACGCCAAAGAAAACAATAATGAGGAAAAAACAAATGAATGACTGTTTTCAAAACTCAAATGTACCAGCTAAATGAATTTATAAATTTGAATTTGGAATTCATAACCAAAGAGGAGATATTTCAGATCAAAGTGGTCAATACGACAAAACGCTAATTTCATATGTAAGGAACTAATATTACTTATAATACGAATATGAAAATTATTAGAACAGTAAACCAGTGTTATTCTTATACAGTAATTATATCTAATAGTGGAAGTTCAAAGAAGGTATATTATATTTCAGAAAAAGTAATTTTGCTGCCTTTTCAAAATATGCTTCGTTCTTCTTTTATAGACCTTCAATTGAGCTTTAATTTCACACTTTCAGTGTCTTCAGATTTTACATCCGAGCCTTCGTTTTCGCTTGAGGAATCTATAATTCCTGCCAGGTTGCTTATAAGGCTTTTAACAGAACTTGAAGGCTCATCACTGTTGCTTGTTATACTACTCAACCTTTTAGCGCCTGAAGCTAAACGCCGATTATTATCACCATCCCGGTTAGACAGTCTCCTATTTAAAGCCGTTGAGGTGGACACACGCCGCCTCTCTGCGGCCGTGTGTCCGCCTCAACATCTTGGGGGGCCTTGAAAGGAGCAACGTCTTCTTTCAAAACTTCATGAGTATCGTCTTCATCTACTGTAGCTTCTTCTTCAGCGTTAGCACCGCCTATTGCAGCCTTTTCAGCATCTTCATTATCATCAATGTCTACTGGGGAGGACAAACTTTATTAAGTTATCGTCGTTCGATGCCTCGGTGAGTAATGAAATCTGCAACCCTGTTAACGCCATCAGCCCCAGTATAAAGTTGATGAACACGTCCAAGTTTCCACCTCAAGTTAGGTGAGTTTTCTTCTTTGAATACTACTAAGTCACCCAATTTCAGGTCCTTCTGGCGTATCTTCCATTTCGTACGCTGCTGTAGTTCGGAGAGATACTCATTATGCCATCTGTTTCAGAAGTGGTTCCTGATCTGCTCCATCATCTGATATCTGGTGCGTATCGTCTTTGAGCTCATGTTTGGTGGTGACGGCAGTAATGCCAGCGGCCGCCCGACGAGGAAGTGCCCCGGGGTCAAAGGAGAGAGATCTATTGGGTCAGGTGATAAGGGAATGAGGGGTCGGGAGTTGAGGATGGCTTCAGTTTGTGTGAAAACCGTGCTCAACTCCTCGAAAGTAAGGCTAGCATTTCCTACAATACGTTTTAAATGGTGTTTTGAGCTCTATATACCGGCTTCCCAGAGTCCACCGAAAGTAGGAGAATATGGAGGTATAAATTTAAATTTAATGCCTTCATTAGCAAAAAAATCTTTCAAAGAGTTTACGTCAGATCGCAATGCTCGGCCTAATTCATTGTTTGGTCCAACATAGTTCTTTGCATTATCACAACTTATGCTGTAAGGTTACCTCTTCTAGCAATGAACCTTTTAAGATACAAAATAAAAGCTAGTGCACTGAGATCGCTGACTGTTTCAAGATGGACTGCTTTTGTGGAAAAGCAGACGAATAAACACATATAACATTTTGTGATTCTATTACCACGTCCTATTTTACTGGATATTAAAAATGGGCCAGCGAAATCAGTGGCACAGACTTGAAAGGCATGAAATTGAGACACTCTACTACACGCCGAATTCCCTAATAAAGGTCCCATAGTTTTACCCTTTAATCTAGTACAAGTGATGCATTTAAGCACGGTCCGACGTGCCAGCGTTCTACCGTTTAACGGCCAAAACTGTCCTCTAAATTAACTGAGCAACAGTTGTGGGCCTGCGTGAAAAAGTCGTAGATGTTCGGCTGTCTTTAGTATTTTAGTTAAGTGGTGATTTTCATCAAGTAGTGCTGGATGTTTCTTATTGTAATTTATTTCAGTATTTGTGAGCCGACCACCTACTCTTAACACGCCATTTTGATCAACGAAAGGTGATAGCTGCAAAATGTTACTTTTAGACATTAGAGGCCTTTCTGCTTTTAGTGTTTCTAATTCATTTGGAAACATTTATTTTTGAGCTGATTTAATCATGCAATCAAGAGAATTGTTTAGTTCTTCTTCATTTAACGGACCTATTGATTTATCTTTATTTCTGCAATTATTAATGAATCGTAGAACATAAGCGAAAGATCTTTTTAGTTTTAAAGAATTTGAAAAGTTTTCAAAATCTATTAGGTTATTATTGTTCTGTGAATCTTGTGTACTATTTACATTAACTTTAAGTTCAGGTAAATCTTGTTTAATATTAGGTAAGTTTGACCATACCGATTTCCTACTCAGGAGGTCCATGCCATCAAAGCAAAGAATCTACTAAAGTGGTAGGCTCAACGCCCCGCGAAGCCATGTCTGCCGGATTTAAGTCGGTCGGTACATGTCTCCAGGAATTCCTGTCAGTAAGTTCGTGTATTTCACTAATACAATTGCATACAAATGCTTTAAAAATTCTAGGTTGTGTCTTGATCCAACCTAATGTAATGGTTGAGTCAGACCAGTAGTATATTTTATTTATTTTACAGCGAAGCGATTCATTCACTTTGGATGTAATGCGTGCACCCAACAGAGCCGTATAACAACTCTAACCGCAGTATCGTGACTGTCTTTAAGGGCGCGACCCGGGTTCTAGAACATAACAGGTCAATAGTTACGGTTTCGTCTTTATCAATTGATCGTATATATAAATTAGCAGCGTAGGCGTCTACGAAGCAGTGTTGCTCCATCCAGATAGGAGATGAACATGAAACAAATCGCGAAACTGAAACGGAAAGAGAAATATTAAGTTTTGAAGATAAATTTAGCCAAACTTTCTTAATATGATCAGGAACAGGATCATTCCAGTCGAGTTTTAATTTCCATAATTTCTGGAGCAGTAATTTTAATGTGATAGCGCAGGCGCTCAGAAGATCCAACGGATCGAATATTCTGCAAGTATCAGACAGAATAATTAGTTTTGTTGTTTGTATAGTGTTAGTCTCAATATTGATAGAAAAGTTTAGTGAATGTGTATCAGGAGACCAAACAAGTCCTAAAATGCTAGATTCCTTATTAAGATTAAGTGATTCTGATTCTGTTGATTGGCTGAATATTTAATGAATGAATAGGAAAACATGCAAAAGCTAATGTTTCGGTCACACCTTTATGAATGTGAGCTAAATAATTTTCCGTAGATGCACCTGTCAACAGGACATCTACATAAAAATCATGTGAAATGATCTCTGAGATAACAGGATTAGGACATTCCTTGGATAATTGTAATAAACATCGTGTGCTCAAGAATGGAGCGGATGCTGTGCCATAAGTTACCGTGTTAAGTTGTAAAGTGTTAAGAGGCCGTGTTTCATCATCGCGCCAAAGAATGAGCTGGAGATGTCGTTGCGAAGGATTCATGTTCACCTGCCTGTACATTTTTGTAATATCTCCAGTCAATACATATTTATGAGAATGTTAAATAGTTCATCTTGAACCACCGGCCCTACAGCTTGTATATAATTTAAAGAACTTTTTGATGTAGTTTTAGCTGATGCGTCAAACACTACACGTAATTTAGTGGTTTCACTTGACTCACGTATGACCGCGTGATGTGGTAAAAAATAACCAAAATATGGTCGTTCAATTTGAGTTAAGTGACCTAAATCTTTATATTCCTTTATAAAGTCTGTATATTGAGTTTTGAGCACAGAATTTTCATTTAACCTTTTTTCTAAATTTAAAAAACGTCTTTCAGCTAAAAAGAAGGAGTCACCCAAGGATTTTTCAGGATCCTCAAGCAGTGGCATCATGACTGAAAATCTACCGTTGTCTAATCTCGTAGTATTGTCAATAAAATGTTGTTTCACAAAACTCATCACTGGCTGATAAAGGAATTTTTGTAAGTGGAATTTCTTCGAGGTTCCAGAATTTATCTAAAGTGTTACTAATTTCTTTTGTAAAATGGCATCGTTGTTTAATGTTACTATTTTGTTTTGTTTTACAGTTTAGAAGACCAACCACAACCCAACCAAGTTTTGTATTTTGCAGAATTGGATTGTTATTTCCTAGTTTTATCTGATTAGCAGAAATAATTTCAAAAAATATTTCAGCACCAATAAGAAGATCAATTTCTGAAGGTTGATAAAACTTTGGATCAGCAAGTTCAATGTTTTCAGGTAAGTTAAGTTCTGATACATGAATTAAGTAATTAGGTAAGTTACCGGTTATTTTTGGCATGATTAGGCATTTTATGTTTGCACTATAAGAATTTAATAACGACTTTACAGTTAACTCACAACTTTCAGTTAAGCAAATAAGAGAATTTTCAATTACGGTAACACGTGTATTAGTTTTAACACTTGTTGATTTTATTTTTTATTTTCAGTTTTCCGTGACGAAGCAGGATTGGCTGCCGGCATCAAGCAGAGCACGTGCAAGGTAAGTGGTATTATTTTTAGGATTTACCACTTTGACCACTACAGTACCCAGAAGGACTTCAGAAGAAGATGTAGCAGACAAGGAAACAGGTAAAGAATTCAAGGCTGTTCCACTTGTATTATCTTGTTTATTATTTTCAGGTTTATGTAATAATGTGTTATATTTATGTTTTCAGAGTCTACACGGACCCAAGCGACATTCAGGAGCTTTGTGGCCTTTACGCAAACAATTCATAAAAAGATCAAGTTTTAAAATTTGAGCTGACCTTTCATCAGGAGTCAACTATTTGAAGGCGCTACAGTCAACAATTCTATGTTCTCTGTTGTAAAAATGACATGTTAAGTTAGTTTTATAATTTTTAGAAGTTAAAAAAAAAATTGATGAATTGTTTTGAAAAGATTTTTTATCATTTTCTTGTTTTGAAACTTTATGTGAAGAATTTTTATGATCACTGCGCATGATATTCATCGTTTCCAAAACATCAGCACGATTACGCAAAACCTGAAAGAAATCGTCCAATGAAGCAACCTCAGAGCAATTACTTTTAGGTTCTTCCTATTTTCCTAGGATTATATTGTCGAGTATGGTTGACATTATATATATAATGAGAACATCCCATTTACCTACAGGTTGGCCGAAAGTCTCAAGGGCTCGTAGATTTTTAGATATGCGGTCTGTAAGAAAGCGAATTGATTTGTGAGATTCACGATTAAATAGTTCTGTGTTGAATAATGCTTTTAAATGATTATTTATCAAAACCTTTTTATTATCATATCTATTGCATAAAAGGTCCCAAGCTACTGTGTAATTTTTTGATGAAAAATTAATGGATTTGATAGCCACTGTCGCACTGCTCTAGCACTGCACTGTCTAGAGTGAGGCGCGCAAATAGTGAAAAGTCTGCTAAAAAATTTCAAACAATTTCTTTTAGCAGACTATATGCATGTCGGAAATCGCATAATAGTATTTTGCATAAAAGAAGCTAGAGAAATTTTCCCTCGAATTCAAGATTATTTTAGCGACGGCACATTTAAAAGTTGCCCAAAGCCGTTAACAGTGCATGGTGATTTGATAAGCACTCAAAATGAAACAAATATTATTCCGCTCATTTATGCGTTCATGACACGCAGAGACGCAAAATCATATGAGATTTTATTTAGTTTGATTAAAAGTGAAATACCTGAGTGGAAACCAAAAAATTTTAAAACAGACTTCGAAAAAACTGCCATGAAATCGATAAAGAGTGTATTTCCATCCATTCAAGTCAAAAGATGTTACACTCATTTAAAAAAAAACATTTGGGATAAAGGCCGTGCCTTTAACCTAACCTCAGACATTGAAAAGATTCGAGAAGTAGCCTTAACAGCAGCACTTCTCTTGTTACCAGAATGTGAAGTAAATAATGGATGGCTATATATTACCCGAAAATGGACGACGGACTCAGACATTAGAAAATTTAGAAAATATGTAGAAGATACGTGGCTGAAAGATGACTACATATCGGTGTGGAATGTTTTTGGAGAGCAACACCAGACAACAAACGTCGTCGAAGGATGGCATCACAAATTGAATAGCGTTCTTTGCATGTTGCTTATGAAGATGCATCCTTTTATGTAGTACGAAGATTGCAAGTGGAAGTAAACAAAGAAAATTCTAAAAAAAAGGCAAAAAAAAGCAGCCATAAATGAGGAATTCATACAAGAAATTCAAATGGAACTGTTGCACAAAGAAATTACTACGGGTCATTTTTTGGAACTGATGCGACATTAAACGGATGTGCTTTTGGTTACGAAAAAATACTATTAATGTTTACGTGATAATCATGTATTTTTTTTCTTTTGTTACTAGATGTTTTTTTAGACATAGAGTACCTATCGTTGTTAATGTTATATAATCGTAATTAGTTATTATAGTATCGTGATTTGAGCTGTGATTGTAATATTTAAATAATTGTACAAATACCAGATGATTTCTTAGACATAGAGTACCTACAGTTTTAATGTTAATCAATATTAGTATCGTGATTTGTGCTGTGATCTTAATGAAAAGAGTTTTCATTATTGTAATTATGATTTTCAAACAAGCTTGATAAAAATGCTTAAAGAGTTTCGTTTGTTATTTGATTAAAGCTATGATAATAAAGGAGATTTTAAAATATTTATATTGGCATTTTGATTTGTAACACCTACATTCGAGCTCGATCGGTCTGACTGTAATTGCCACCAATGGCAGGGGCAGTTGACACAATAAATAATATTAATCCTAACGACCCACAGTGGTGGCAGTTTAGTGGTGGCCGTTGAGATATTCTTTGTCTCTCTTTACCTCGGTAAAATAAATCAAAGTGGAACGCAATCCTAAGTAGTAGGTAGGATTGAAAAAGTTTATGACACCCTTCCGAATTGTCGCCGTTTATTATCGTTTGTAGTTACTTATCTCACTTAAATTCCGAGAACTGCTATTGTGATTATTGTTTTTCTATGCAAATAAATAGTAAAATGAATGAAATGATATAAAGTAGTAAACCGAATAAAACGAACAGTCACAAATTGTTGAATTAACATTATCTAGAAGCCATCTGTTAGTTAATTATAGATACATTTACTATAGTTAGATTACATTGACAAACACTAAAAATAAATATTATTTTTAATGTCCCTCCGCTACTGATGGCCCTTGGGACAATAATTAATGAGTTATTCTAACGGCCACCACTGGTGCCTGTTTTAGTTGTGGCCGTTAGGAGTATACCAAATTTGTTTATGTTTTAAATATTTACATTTGATTTTATAAGAGTGTCGAAAGTATCGCGAAACTAGCCATTTACGGTAATTTCCATCAAATTTAGGGAGACCAATTGTAGGCAGTTTAATATTATTAAAAGAGCAAGAACTAGAACTGCTGCTGCTAAGAGGAAGGGTTGGAACGTTAATCTTTTCTTGTTCAATTGTTTTATGAAAAGCACGGTGAGATTCAATGAGCATTTGAGCTGTGAATACCGTAGAATAAAATTGATTTTCGACGGCATCTCTTTCTATTAAATGTTCATCGGACAAAAGTTCAAATTTAGTTTGAACGGTATCAAAATCATAAAACAAATTTTCGATTTTAGCCAAACGTAACGTTAGTTACTTTAGGACTAGCTACTAGGACGTTAGCTAGGTTAGGACTTTGGACCGAGCCACGCGGTAAATGACTCGGTGGACTACTGGAATGTTTGATATTAAAATTTTATGTTAATATTATGTTTAAAATATTTGTATATACTAAGTTGCGATATTATATTACTGTAAAAACGATACTATAATATGTTTTAACTACATACAACCACAGTAAAAGTAAAAAAGTTATAATTTTTAAACAAAATAGAAATCTGAATATTTTAATTACTCTTAAAATTTTAATTACGAAAACAACTAAGTGTATTTTTTATTAAAATTAAGGAAATATTCTAACGAAATAATTTTTTTTAAATAGGTTTTAAAAAATATAAGCTTAAGAAAAACATAATTTAAAATTAAAAATTTTGTACAACCGACTTCAATGTAAATTATTAAGAATAACTCAAAAACTATTGGTCAGACCTTGATCACTTGAAAGCTGATGCCTCACTTGACCACATGTGAGGCATCAGCTTTCAAACAAAAAAGAATTATCGAAATCGCTTCACCCAGTAAAAAGTTATGAGGTAACACACATAAAAAAAACATACAGTCGAATTGAATACCTCCTCCTGTTGAAGGCGGTAGAGAATACCTCCTCCTGTTGAAGTCGGTAGATAAGTATATTTATAATTTAAAGTACTAAAGTTATGTATTTTATGTAATATTGTAATGTATTTTGTGTATTTCTTTAAGCAATACACATGTGCATAGTCGTATTATGACAGGCTTTTGCACTATTTAATAAAACATAAACTGAACCTTACGCGAGTTTATTTATGTATCTAAATTTTTTAAGATTTATGTACGATTCCACACAAATTAAAGGGGATTGGAAGGATAAAGAAAGGAAATAAAGAGTACTCCCTTGACAAGCAGCGCCGCGACGATCACCTTTGTCACACAAAATGGCTCCTCCAGATATAAGTCTTCGAAATAATATTCAAAGATTGCAGCCGAGTCCTTTAACGGTCGCCAGATTGTTACCGCAGGATTGAAAGCTTCATGTATTTGATTTTTTGATTTTAATTTCGTATTTAAAAAAAACATGTATATAACTTTAATTTTTTTATAAGAGGAGTAACAAAGGTATGTATGAAAACTAAAGACTAGCTAGTGCGCGGGTTACTGCCGAGGCCATCCAATGCGGAATGCGGCGGTCGTCGACTGCCCCTCCACACGCCGCCGCCGCCTATCTGCGGCCGTGTGTCCGCCTCAACACACGTGCATTGAATAATTAGCTTAATGTGACTTATGACTTTTTTGCTGTGGCAACCCGGTGACTAGTTGTAAAATACTTGCTCCCAACTATTTAAAAAAATTAAAAATTGTAAATTGATAATATCCACCTCAATTTTGAGTTACAGTTGTTAAATACGACTTATTTTTATTTGTAAAATAAGTAAAAGTCATAAGTATTTTAATTAAATTGTGTTTAGTGTTCTAACCAAAAGTGACAGCTGTAACGAACATCGTTTAAACTTACTGTAAGTATTATTCTTGTTATCCCTTTAACATTTTAAGATTTACCTTTTAAGTAAGTGTTGTTCTGGATTTCATTTTGAATTATTTACATGATAATTTAATTTGAGATCTGTAAATAAACCCATAGATCTGGACATTTGCTTACTCTGCTTCTTCGGTTTTCTTTCTTTGTTTTCTTTTGCTATTTACACTTAATAGTAAAATGAATACACGTAACGCCAAAACGCGCCAATTGGAGAACCAACTTCAAATGGCGCTTCAAGAACTTAAGGCGTCAAAGGAGCAGTGTGAGCTGTTGTGTAAAGAAAGGGATGACAACGAAAAGGAAATAATAAATATAATTGCTAAAATACTCAGCTAAAAAGTGATATGGTTAAGTTGCATAAAGAATATACTTTTGTTTTAAAAGAAAAGGATGAACTTGAGAACAGTAGATGAGTTTGACCAATGCAGCAAGGAATATGAGGAATCCCTCAGATTAATTGCTGCATTGCAGTACAGTTAAGTGAGGCTAATGAGCAGATTGTGCAATTAAAACAATACATAGATAACTTGAAAGCGTCCCAAACTCAAAGTCTGTTCAATGAGCTCATAGAATGTGAATCTTCTAAATCATTGCAACCTCCACAACAATCGATTTGACTGGTGATGATTATGTCACATCAAGAACAGCAGCAAGGATTACCTGCAGTAGAAGAAAATTAAAGAAATACATAAAAATTAATAAATATATTAGGAAAGTACAAAAGTTAATTAAAACTAAAATTAATGTCAAAATTATATAAATGTATGTAAAGAAAAGCAAGAATTAATTAATAAACTTAAATTATATTCAATTGAGGTGGAAAATATGAATAACTGTCATGAGACTGATATAGAGTGTCTAAATTTAACAATTTTATCACTAAAACTCCTACAAAGTATATCGAATAAATATGAATCGGCTCAGGATGAGATAAAGAACACATATTGGCCATGAATGATCTGGTAAAGTCATGTAAGTATAATGAGGAGCGCTCCTTAATTAAACATCAGAGTGAGTATCAGCGCTCCATACCAGGTTCATCGGGGACAATATGTGTAAAAAATAATGATAACAGTAAGGACTCATTATTACCTACACTCTATGACAGTACCATAACAAAGAATATTAACTTAAAAAGTAATTTAAATATTAATAAAAATAAAGTTATTATGTATTGTGATGACATAGGCAAAAATTTGGGCACAATGTTAAATAACTGTTTAAAAGGACATCAGGTTAGTAATTGTTGTATGCCTGGAGCATCCTTTAGTCATATAATGAATAAAGTTTTAACTAGTAAGTTTTGCCCTAATAGCACATTAATAATTCTTGTTGGGAGAAGAGGCAATGTAAACAAAACTCAATTATTAAAATATATTGATCATCTAAATACTTTAAATGTACATAAAATTATCTTGTTTACATTGCCTTACATACAGGGTTGGCCACAGGAAAATAAAATAAGATACAATTTAAATTTATTAATGAATAACTTTTCATTTAATAACAATATAAACTTGACATCTAATTGTTATAATTATAATAATATAATTAATTTAATAGACAATTTAATTAAGAAATTTTTGACTAGAGATAGGTATTACCTATCCAAATATAATTTAAGACAGATAGCAAATGTGCTATCTTATTGTTTATATATTAACTCAGCCAAGGACTTGGCTACACGGACATCTGCTTCTTTTGAGCAGTGTAATGACTTAATATGTAATTTGGAATCAGTTCCAAGTAATTTAAATTAGAAAATGAGACAATAGAGGTAATTTCTAGCAGTTATAATAATTTAAATAATTTAGAATGTAGCTTACAAAACCTTCATTGTATGACTCCACAGAGTGATAATAAAACTTGTTTACACCTGGTGCATCAGAATATACAAGGCATGATAGGCAAGAGCTAGAAATTGAATTGTTCTTAAATAGCAACAATATTCATATTTTATGTATTACTGAACATTGGTTAAAAGCTTATAACATAATGTTTAATTTCAGTAATCACCAGGTGGTCAGTTCGTTCAATAGAGAAACGGTTTTAAGAGGTGGCTCGTTAATATTAGCTAGTAAATTATTATCATGTAAGGAACGTAAAGATATTGTGAGCCTCTGTTGAGCGAACTGTAGAAATGGCATGTGTTGAGTTTGAGCACCTCATTGTTGTGCATCTACAGACCCCATGTTCTATATACAATACTTTTGAAAAAATTATGGAGGAAGTTTTGTTGTTTAATAAACAGAATAAATCTGTTGTAATATGTGGAGACTTTAATATCAATCTCCTAGAAGCTTCCTCCACCAATATTAAATTTAGATCATTGTTTAAATCATATGGTCTTTTTAATTTATTTTAGAGCCAACGCGTATTACTGAATGTAGTGCAACATGTATAGATAACATTTTACAAATGTTGCCGTTGCATAAATGTATAATTCAAAATTGAGTTCTGATCACTGTGACAGTTAGTTTCGTTACCTCATGTTCACAAAAAGCAAGTAGATGAGAAAATTGTGTTTGTTCCTGTAAATGCACGTCGCTTGAGAAGTTTAGAAGTAACATAGTGAAGAAACTTCCATCACTTTCATACCAAAATGATCCTAATTTTTGTATGGAACAGTGTTTAAACTTATTTGCAATGAATTTGATAATATTTTACTTCTAAAACGTTCTCCTTGAACAGTCGGAAGGCTTTCAATGAATGGGCGACAGTAGAGTCCATAAGAGAGACAAAGGTTATATGAACTTTACCATGAAAGGTCATATAACCTAGCGTCGAATTTAGGGAATATAAAAAATATTCAAAAATATTTAAAGGAGTGTGCTCCAAAGCCAAGTCTTTGCATTTGAGCAACAAAATTAAGACGGCTTTAATAAAATTAAAATGACGTGGAGTATAATTAATAGTGAAACTGGTAAGGTCAACTCTCGCAATTCAAACTACCGGTTGAGTTTTAACAACAAATTAACGGAATCAGATCAGGATGTTGCAATGGTTTTGAGAAGTATTTTACGGATATTCCGATCTTAACCACTATGTCACTGAATTCTTCTCCTGCCGTCGCCGAATCATTGCTTAAACAAAATGTAAATGCGTGTACAAAGAATTTTACATTTCATAAAATATCATCAAAAGATATTGTAAAATATTTTAAAACTATTGATGTTAAGAAAACTGCGGATCTGTGGGGCATTTCCGTTAAAGTTATTGCGTCTATAATCGATATAATCGCGCCTCAACTAGCTATTATTTTTAATACTAGTATCGAATATGGTGTGTTTCCTGATTTGATGAAGCATAGTAAAGTAATACCTTTATTTAAATCTGGTAGTACATTAGACCCCGCTAATTTTAGACCGATATCTCGAATAGATATCTCGTTCTAGCTAGCTTCAGTTGATTCATTTTGTATGGAATGTCCATTTTTTTCCATATTTTGACATTTTGACCCGTTTCCATGAGAATAACTTTACTCATTTTAACTATTTTCATGACGTCTGGCTCGACGTCTGGTTCGTGAAGGATGATACACTATAACATATCATAGAGCGGCTCGTTGTTCTGTTACAAGTAAATGCTCTGTGTCTATACTCACCTGTAGGTATTTCATACATAGTTGAAACGTCTCATATCTTAAACCACATTATAACTTTAAAAAAATGTTAGAATGAAGATCTATAGAAGGCAGGCAGCACCACATCAGGTGAAATAAAACTGGAAAAAAATGTCAAGTAGTTATGATGAGCCATACGTCGAAATATGAAGCCTAATTAATTTATGAACTGACTGTTCTTATAATCTGATGTTTTGCTGTCTGTATGTAACATCATGATTGATATTTATTTAAAAATATATAATTTATTACTTACTATGTTATTTTGTGTTCTAGGGTCACCATGGCGCCAATCTTCTACGTCATTTTTATAATCAGCATCGGTCAAAATACGAAGAAATACAAAAAATTAACCACAGCGACAAAGAAAATTCGAATCCAAATTTAACTGACAACCAAAATGTCGTCTTGAGTGTTATAGATAACTGCACTGATTTAGTAGCGGTACATGGACCTTGACAATGGACCTTTTGCACTTATAGAAGACGAAGCTTTTCAAAAATTACTCAACTTAATACCAGGTATGTCGGGAACCC
Source organism: Parnassius orleans (assembly GCA_029286625.1). Classification (NCBI taxonomy): domain Eukaryota; kingdom Metazoa; phylum Arthropoda; class Insecta; order Lepidoptera; family Papilionidae; genus Parnassius; species Parnassius orleans. Next base: position 294,027 of record JAGSMP010000348.1, on the reverse strand, counting down.
CAATTAACTCTATAAATATAAAACGCATTAAATTATCTATTGAAGAAAAAGCCCACATGGTCCGAAAAAATATTTGTGATGAGGTAAAGAATAAACTTATAGCATTAAAGGTTGATGTCGCATCTCTAAAATCGAGACGATTTCTTGGTCTGAATATTCAATACATACGTGAAGGCAAAATTGTGTTACGAAACGTTGGCATAATGGAATTACATCAAAGAAATACGGCTGAGTTTCTTAAAGACTGTGTAACTTTCATGTTGAGTCGTTTTGGCATTGAAATTAAGCAGTTATATTCAATCACAACTGACAATGGAGCCAATATGCTGAGCATGGTAAAAAAAATTGATGAGAGGGTACGTGAAGCCCCAGAAATCTTTGAGAGTCTCGAAGATGAGACCGATGTCGACGATACTGACTATTATCAAAACTTGATTGACAACTTACAGTTTGAACTGGTCAGCTCCGAGATTATCCCTAAAGTCACTGCAGTTCGATGTGCGGCACACACGCTGCAACTTGCCGTTCGAGATGCCTTAAATGAGCACGTAGACCTTCTTGATCAGTGTAGACGTGTTGTAAGAACTTTGAGGACGCCGAATTATGCTCTCCAGTTGCGAGAAAATAACTTTCTGCAGCCCATTATAGATTGCCCAACGAGATGGGATTCCACAACCGACATGTTGGAAAGATTATTAAATTTAAAGATTTTTTGTCAAAATAATCCGCTTCAAACTAATATTCAAGAGGATACCTGGACCGAAATTGAAAATATATTGAAATGTCTTGTACCTTGTAGGAAACTTTCAAAGTCCCTGCAGCAGGAGCAATTAACCTTTGGTTGTTTTTACATAGCATGGATTCGATGTATGCCCGAAATAGAAAAAAATAATAATCCATTTGCTTCATTATTAGGGATCTGTATGAGACAGAGGCAGGCAGCTCTTTTCGAAAATGATTGCTTTTTAAATGCTGTTTACTTAGATCCGAGAGTAAACGCAATTTTAACTGATGAACAAAACGAAGTCGCTCAGAATAATCTTAAACGAACCTATTACAGAGTACAGCAGTTATCATCAACATCAACAGGGCCTACCACACCTCAGATTAACACTGCAGTACTCCCGCGGGGTGAATATTCACCCCAGACCAATGCTTTCATCCATATTTTTTAAATTATTTGAATACAGACTGTGTCACTTAGTGTAATCCTAGTCAAGTAAACTAGGTTCAAGGTCAGTACGGCGCCGGCACTCGACGCGTGCGCTAGTGGCAAAAAAAAGGCGGGAAAGTGCTCGGGACGGAATTTCACCCCACGCGAGTATCGGCGTTACAAATCTCTCGTTCGATTATTAAGTGTTTCTTGTAAGTATTGGTTTTATTTTTCTTTTATTCGAGACTAGCGGTCGCCCGCGGCTCCGCCCGCGTGGATGTCGGTTACCGCTGCAAAAAGCCTACCCAGGAAAGACACGGTCAGCAAACAAAATGATTCCCAGGTCAATTCACAGACACCGACACTAACATCGACGAAGCAGTCACTATCCGCAGGCTGAACAGATTTTCTTTCTGTGGATGTTATTTGTTAAGTCCCGGAGTGCAACCTGTTGTTTTAGGATAGAAAACTTAAGCTATTATTGTAGAGCTTCTCTATACACAACATTTGACGTTATATTATTTTCTGGTAACAAAATATACTGATGGTCGGGAGCCCTGACCCGTGATAGGGCAACGTAAAGTTGCCCATGCGTAAACATTCTTTTCGTAAATCAATTCCTACTAATTTGAATGTTTGGCCCTGGGATTTGTTTATCGTGAGTGCGAAAGAAATTTTACTGGAAATTGGAGCCTTTTGAAGGTATAGGCAAATCAGTAGGGATCATGGGTATTCTTGGTATATGAGCTAATTCACCAGCTGCAGGGCCGGTGATAATCTTCGCAACTATTAAATTATCTTTTAGCTCCTTTATAAGAAGTCTCGTGCCATTACATGTTGGGGGTCTTAAATTTCTGAGAGCATTATCGGCGTGCCAACTTTTAACGACAGTTCATGAGGTGGAAGCCCAGCAGGTTCAGAGAATTTAAAATTCCTGGGGTAGTGCACTGCGTCCTCGATGTTAGTGACGGTGTCTCATGGATTTATAGCACTTAACTTCACCCGGTACTTTCTGCATAATTAAATTGTTTATTTCGTTGACTGTTTCATTCTGGGAGAAACTATTGCTCTACAACAGCCAACGAAAATCATTTTGATGTAAGTTTTCGATGTCAGGATATAGCATCTATCAGACTATCTAAATTATAGACTATTTGCCCTAGAGACTCATCCAAAGTAACCGCATAATCGGTGCCCAAATTTAAAGATGGAAAATTCTTCTCCCAGTTTCAGCAGCTGTTGTGAAAATTTATGCGTATTTCCATGTAGATGAGCTCTCATATTAGTACGCAAATTCAAATGTTGAACAGATGTCCAAATGAGACGATTTTAAACATGCCTTCATAATATCTGCTCGCGTACCTCTGTTGACGACAGGAAGCGTTTGTCGGAAATCTCCAGCAAATACAAAAGTGATACCACCCATGACATGCAGAGCTGAGGTCTTTTAAAGTACGGTCCACGGCCTCCATATGAGCTCTATGACTCATGGCATTCATCCCATATTACCAACGACGCGTCTTGCAGCAACTTACCAAGAGGCCATTTTTCCGAATAGAGCACGTAGACCGTTGATCTAAAGATACGGATAGCGGAGTTTAAACGTAGAGTGAGCAGTTTTCCTTCGTTCAAGAGAGTTGCAGCAATTCCTGACGAAGCAACTGCAATCGCTATCTTCGATTGCCGTATCGCAAGTATCAAATTTGCGAGAAAAGTCTTCCGGTGCCTCCTGGTGCGTCCAAAAAATAATCTCCCCATGTTATTGTTCACGCTGTCACAATAGTCTCATAAGCATGTCTTTGATCTGGTACTAATTTTACATTGTCATTAACAAACGCTGTTAGATCATTGCTGTTATACTGTTGTACCATTGTGTCAATAGTATTATTCTGGTACGAACAGGAGAAGGTAATCCAAAATCACTTAAATTTTTGTCGTTTAGTTCTAGAAGTTTGTTTTCTATTTCAATTAATACTTCATTATAAATGACTTCAGTGAAGGGTGAAGTGTTATCCTGATTTTGTTGTCTGATACGATGTCTAATATCTTCACAGAACTGATCTTTGAAAGTATCCCATAACTTCAATGGTTCCGATGGTTGAGAAAATAAAAGTATGACTACGAACAACTCCCTTAGTTTTTTGGACAATGTGATAACGAAGCTTCGCTTAAAGTGTTACCCAATGATCATCGTTTTCAAGTAAACTCGGTCACGGCTGCTTGATACGTCTCTTTGACAATACCGTTTACAGTTTTAAGGTATGCAAATGAGGTCGGACCGCGTACGTGGTGCAGTAGAATCCTAAGATAAAAACACTGATTGGGATGGATGTATCCCGTAGACTCTACCTAAGCGGCATCTTTTTTATCCCCGGATGTAACTACATCTTCACCACGCTTCCTTCTAGTGAATGTATTATTTGCCCATGTATAGTATTGCGGGACTTCATGATACAGAAGAGTTTTCGAATTCATCTTCATTACAGAGAGCAAAAATGCCAGTAATGTGGTATTGCGTGGGTTTTGGACAACTTGATGAGCTGTCCTGGTGTAAATACACCCTGACCGTTCTCTAGATGAACGGCCAAATGCACTACAGTAGGATGCCGCTCGTGAATGGGAAATTCAAATAAGCGCCAGACAGCTTCAGATGTGCTTATGTACCTGCCATTTAAATAGTTTTCGACCTCATCGTGTGGGTTTCTAAGGCTAAGTTGCCTGATCTGAACCTTTATATACACATATATATATTTAATGGCTTGGACAGGGTGGCAATACTCCACGTTTATATGAGCGTTAAAAGTCTTACATAGTAGCAGGGGTATGGAACAATCCACCTATTATCTATCGTCACCATGTTGCCCTGATTTGTAGCGTAGTGCTCGACCGCCATTTCCTGTATCGCGCCTACGATAAACTGGATACCCATCCTCTCCGGTCTGGTATCGTTCATGAAACAGCGAGGGTATTTTTGTGCGAACACCGTTCTTCATGCATGGTGCAGCTAAATATTTCTCCGCAGGGTCCATGTACCATATTTTTAGTTATAATGTCGTGTAGTACCGGATCAATTTGTTGATCAGGTAGCTCCGCAACTATGACACTGTCGATCTCATCTGGTTGTATTTTAGTTTCTAGCCAGAACAGCAAATGACAATGAGGTAAACCGCGCTTTTGCCACTCACACTTGCCATATAACATTTTACTTTACCGAATATCTGTTCTTTGACAAATAATTTGATGAATTTCTTCATCTTTAAATGAAATACACGTGAAATTATGTCATGACGGTCGAAAGACCGTTGTCCTAATAACAGCTCGGCTTTTATTTCAGGCCATTCAGGGTTACATGTAAAAGTGACAAATAAGTCAGGTCTACCATAATTTCGAACGCGTCACATCGCGTCCTGCGTTTTCTCGTGCATGAAACGCGGAGAACCTAAATGACGATGGCAATATGACATGTTGACCGATATTTGATGGGTCAACATTTGCGTCATGATTTAAGGCATCTCTGAGATGAATGTAGTCATCAGCCCTCAGTCTTTGTTGATTCCGAACAAATATAATTTCTTGATATCATTTTCGCCATCATGTCAACACAATATTGACTAAATAAGTCTCTGTAATAATGTAACGGATTAAAAAGTTAGTTCTAATCATTAATCTAAATGTAAAATTGCATACACGAAACAGTTTTATTACGCGCAGAACCCTGCTGAGGATAGTCAAATAATAACCGTCTTCTCCTGTCACAAACATTATAGGATACTGGTGGATCATAGGACCGATGTAGCTCAGAAACTCTTTTGAGCTGCCCGTCTCTACAAATGTAAGACTATATCCTGGGACCTTTGTCTTCATCGACCAAGAGAACAGCTACCTCGTTTACAGTAGAGCATTATATCTGCCTCTGTGTGCTGTCTGTAGGTGCGATCTGAATGAATAATTAACTTTAAATTATCTGAGGAGTTAAGTTCTAAGTTTTGTTTAAAACTTCGTATGTACACGTTATGATTATTTAAAGCGGTCTGTAATTCGTGAATTAAATCCATTTTTAAGGTTGGTGCGATGCTTGATCGCAACGATAACTGGTCTGCATCCGAAATAAAATATATTTGCAAGAACTGTGGGTTTTGGCCTGATGGTGGTAAAGGCTACCAATTAGATGATACACTTGTCCTTCAATTTTAAAAGTGGGCATAAAATTTCCTCCCCTGATTTCTTTTGCATAAACGAAGTCATTTGAAAAGACTTATTATCAAAAGATTTTTTATTGGTTGTGGCGGCTCCTGCAGGTTAGGAAGACAAACTTTACCTGAAGCACAGCACATACCATTAGGTTCGTCCGCCCATTTCTTGGAAGAGCAGTTAGAGCAGATCTTATTCATGACTCCGATTTGGACGGACGCTTGTTGTGCATAATCAAACTGTGGATCATATCTGAAAGCCAGTCTGTTGCTGTTAGCTAAAATTCGATTGCGAACTCTATTTGTGGACAACTGCTGTCTCTCTGCCTGAGCTCTAAGTCGCTGCAAACGCTCGACACTTGACTCTTCGCGCAACTGAGAGGTCCTATATTTTGTTCATGAAGACGTTGGGAACGCTCCAGGCTCGACTCTTGAGCGCGTAGCTCAGAGGTTCTCAAGCTTGTACGGCAAGGCGTTGCGAACGCTCGACACTCGACTCTCGTTCGCGTAAGTCAGAGGTCCTTACATTTTGTTCGCAAGACGTTGGGAACGCTCCAGCCTCGACTCTTGAGCGCGTAGCTCAGAGGTTCTCAAGCTTTGTGGCAAGGCGTTGCGAACGCTCGACACTCGACTCTCGTTCGCGTAAGTCAGAGGTTCTTACATTTTGTTCATGAAGACGTTGGGAACGCTCCAGCCTCGACTCTCGTGCACGTAACTCAGAGGTTCTCAGATTTTGTTTTGCAAGGCGTTGTGAACGTTCGACACTCGACTCTCGTGCGCGTACCTGAGAGTTTCTCTGATTTTTTCAGCAAGGCGTTGTGAACGTTCAGGTGAAGATTCTCCCATACGACGTATTTTGCCCGTGCTGAGAACTATGTTTAGAAAGTTGAGACCTGGCTCTCTTAGGCATTTTCAAATGTTTAAGATAATGTTATTAGCGTGTAATATTCTAGCTCTAAAAGAACTGTTGGTTAGCCCTGAAAAGAACTGTTGGTAAGCCCTGAAAAGAACTGTTGGTTAGCCCTGAAAAGAACTGTTGGTAAGCCCTGAAAAGAACTGTTGGTTAGCCCTGAAAAGAACTGTTGTTTAGCTCTAAGAAGAACTGTTGTTTAGCTCTAAGAAGAACTGTTGTTTAGCTCTGAGAAGAACTTTTGCGTAGGTGTAGTTTAAAGAACGAAACCTAAAAAATCGCACGAAAATTATTAGACTTCACGCGACCGCTGCGGAGCCGACCGCGACTGAGCCGCGCGGGTACCTACTCATAGATCTAAACTCCCCTCACGCTCACCGGGCCTTGGTAACGCCTACTTCGCAACGGGCCGTGCAGCAGAAATCGTAATATTTTAATTTCGCTATAACTTCAGAACCAAACGTCCAATTTTAATCATTCAAAGACCAAATATTATCTACATTAACTGTACTTAGTGATGAAATAATTTAGAGTAAAATAAACGCGTTTAAATGTAGTCAAAAAATCAAGATTTTCAATAAAAATGGTTATTGTGCCTCACTCGACATAGATAGGTATAGTGTGTCGCGGACTTTTTGTAGATATTTATAAGATCTACAATTACTTAAGAACATTTTATGGTTCTATCTTTAATAGTTTAGGCAGGGTACGCAAAGTAACTTTTTGGTTGATTTTTACACCTTGTGTCTGATAAACCCTAATATCTTACGGAACCCTATTTTTGTTCAAAATTAAATATAGCCTATATTACTCGTGGATAATGTAGCTTTCGAATGGTGAAAGAATTTTTAAAATCGGTCCAGTAGTTTATGAGCCTATTCATTACAATCAAACAAACAAACAAACAAACAAACAAAGTTTTCCTCTTTATAATATTAGTGTAGATGATTTCAGTTTCTATAAGACTTTTGTATATTTTGCTATGAATTTTGTGTTGTTCATTACAGATTTGTCGCCATTATGGACGAACGTCAGGATAATATAATACGATGCTGGTTGGAAGATGTGGGTTGTGGTGATATTGCGCAGGTGATACAGAAGATAATGAAGGAATGTGTTACAGAGCTAAACCATGACTCAGAAACAGAGCAAGAATATGAAAGTAGCATAGAAGAGACGGAAGAAAGGAGCACAGAAGAGAGGGTAGATGAAGACATGGAAGAAAATGTGGAGAATAGTTTTTCAAGCGACGACAATGTTCCTCTGAGTACTTTCTCAAACTACTACCAGTCTAGAAATGGCACTCGTTGAGACAAAACCACCAACGTCATCAAGAACTAGATCACACAATATTTTAGTACAACAATGTGGACCTAAAGGTAACGCTAAAAACGCCCAATCTCCACTGTCTTGTTTCGAGCTATTTTTTGACGAGTCACTTTTGTAGATTATTGTTGAATCCACAAATATTTACATAAATATTGTTCAATCAAAATATAAACGTGACAGAGATCGTCAAACAAACATGATGGAAATTCGAGCTTTATCGGGTTATTGCTGGTGATAGGTGTAAACAGATCAGGAAGACGGAACCTGAAAGACTGTTGGGATAATTCTAGAGCAAGGTTGATTAGTCTATTTGACTATGTCGTTGAATAGATTTCGATTTCTCCTTCACACTGTTCGATTTGATGACATCACAAGCCGACCTCAAAGGCAATCACTAGATAAACTTGCAGCTATACGTGATGTTGTAGAAAAGTTCATTCCAATTGTAAAAACAATTATAATCCCAGTGAGCGACTAACTATTGACGAACAGCTTGTTGCATTTCGGGACGCTGTAGTTTTATCATGCTATAATAAACCTTCAAAGTTTGGACTCAAAATAATGGTGGTAGATGTGAAATCCCCATACGTATATAATTTGAAATTTATGTTGGTGCATGAAGGGCCTTCCAACATTCTAACAAGTCCTGGATATTACACTCCGAGTATTGGATCCCGTCTGCAATCTTGGATGTAATATCACGATGGATAACTGGTTTTCCAGTATACCGCTAGCTCAAGAGCTGTTGAAACGGAAAACTACCATGGTTGGCACCTCAAGTCTAATAAACCAGAAATACCTGCAATTTCAAAGAATCTCGTCGAGAAGAAAAAGTACTGTTTTGGATTTCAGAAAGACTGCACTCTAGTTTCATACATACCAAAAAGAAACAAATGATTTTGCTATCTACAATGCATCATAATGGCATAATTGATTCAACTACAGGAGCTAAACAGAAGCCAGAAATAGTAACTTTTATAACAAAAACAAATGTGGGTAGACATTATTGATAAGATGTGCAATCAATATAATGTTTCAAGAAACAGTAGACGATGGCCTCTTACTGTATTTTTGGCTTATTAAATCTTGGTATAAATAGCGTAATTCATCACATGAATAGGATGGCTAACAATGAGCAATCACTCATTGAACGGAGAATGTTTCTGCTGGATGTGGCGTTTGAATTGGTAAAACCCGCAATAAATTATAGAATTGGTGTTCCAAATATTCCACGGGAACTAAAAACTAAAGCTCAGATACTTTTAAAACCACAAAGCGGTGACAATGACCCAAATCCAAATCGGAATGTCCAGAGAACAGGAAAAAGTGGTCGATGCGCCTATTGTCCACGATCACGTGATCGTTCTGCTTCGAAATTCTGTAATTACATATATTCGATGGATTTGTCCGGACCATCAAGTTCTAATTTGTACATCTTGTCATCAAAATACATAAAAACTGTTAAAACTAAATTAAAAAAATGAAAATGTTTCGGAGAGTTGGCAAAATTAATAACTTTTTCCTCATTTTTTTAAATTACATTTTTTTTGTTCATTTCATTAAAATACATTTATTTTTATAATATTAAGAATAAACAATAAATACTTTTCACTATTTGAATGCATTTTATTTCATATTGTATTATATTTACCTAAAATCGATCAATGTAAATGGTCTGAAAATTCACCCCACGCGAGTAAAATATTAGAAAATTAGGGCGCGAGTACTGCAGTGTTAATGAACCTCGGCCTTCAACTTCATCATCAAGTGATGTAGATATTTTTTTAGAATCTCAATTTAACCAAAGACGATCGTGTGACAGCGAACAAGGAATCGACAACGATCTAAGATTCCAGCTTTCTAATGGTATAATATCTTTTTTAAACCAACAGAGATTGCCGTCAAATACAAATATACTTACTTATTGGGAAGACAGAAAACTTACTAACCCACAGCTTTATTTGTTGTCAAATGTAGCTTTAGCCACTCCTCCGATACAAGTGAGTGTAGAAAGATTATTTTCATCCTTGAAATTTGTTGTAAATAATCTCAGAATGTCCTAAAGGATAGCATTATTGATGATATATTAGTAGTGAGGAATAATAATTTATACAACAAATAATTAAATAGTTATTTATTTATAATAAAAATTTAACAACTCAAGTTGTTTAAGCGTTTTCAGAGTACCAACTTTCCGCTAACAACATGCTAATGTTGCAACTTCTACAACATGTCTTTGAAAAATTGTTAAATAATTGTATTAACTGAAGTTGTTACGTGTGCAAAACGCCCTAACATTGTTTAATAGAAAATAAATGCCTGATCAATGGCTAAAAATCAGAAAGATTATTGCTCAAACCGTTATAAGACTACAACCCATGGGAAAAAACATCATGAAATGAACCAACGTGAATTTCGAAGAAAACTTTACTATATCAAAAATAACTCTGAGCACTATGCCGTCATTTCTGAGCGGTACAGGTGGTGCCACACGCGAGTAAATGGAATTCTCAGGTACAAATGAGGAGTTAAACAAGAACTCAACAAAGAAATGACGGCATAGTGCTCAGAGTTATTTTCTGATATAGTAACAGCTAAAGCGAAATTCGTTGGTTCATTCTATGGTTTTTTTCCCATTGGCTGTAGTCTATTAGTTAATATAAGTTTAATTTTAATTTTTCCATTTTTCAATTATACTTTAATTTAGTGATAAATCAATCTTTAGATATTAGGTACCTAATAGGTACTTAAAATCTTATTAATCATAAATTATACAAACGATAACTGACAATTATTAAAAAAAAATGTTTGCACAAATCTCTAGTTGTTATGTTTAGTTTGGTGGTTATTCTTTAACATTTCTAAATATCTCAATATATACGTGTAAGCCTCAGAGCGCAGACAAAATGGTAAATATTCTAATTTTGTATCAAAATTACCAAAATGAATTTTCTTCTATCATTACTGATGTTTCCTAAATCGCAATCTCGACAGCTTTGTTTATTAACAGAATTCTTTTGATTTTCAGTATGGCACGCCAATTTTTCGTCCATTTGATTTCTAAATTTAGGTTCATTTTTATCATTAAGTTGTTTTTCATATTTTTCTTTAATCATACTATGTTCTTGCTTAATAGATAGTAATGACTGCGATTCATTGTGTTCTTCATGTGAATTATCTGGAAACAAAAAAAATATTCAAGCAAATTTTATTTTAACTATGCCACAACACAACAAGTAACTATTAACACCAAACCATCATAGTCATATAAAAATTTCGCACACTATTTTAAACAAGTATTTTTAAAAAAGCTACGTTTCTAAAATTCCAGTCTAGAACATGGAATAAATCTAAGCGCACGGTCAGTGCGCAGGCCAAGTTAAGCACTATTACACGAAACGTTTCGACCAACTTTTGACCCCCTTGTAGCTCACTGCCTATTGCAAGTACGGAGATAAAATTGTACCTACGTAATCATAAACTAGTACTAAAGCAGTATGCCGAATTTCATAGATATAACCTCAGTCAAACCCAGACCAGACCCTGAAATATGACCCTGTGAAAATAGCTAATTTTGGCACTGACTGACTGACTGACTCACTCACTCACTGACCGGTAATCAAAACCTTTAGGCCACTTCCAATTGTCCTAGCGTTATGAAATTTGGCACACAGGTCGTGTGTTATATGTAAATTAACAAAAAACGCACATCAACGTTTACACACCTGCACATACACACACATGCATACACACACTATAATTATATTAAGGAATTTGATACTTACTGTAAAATACAAAATACTAAAAACTTGAATATGACAAATAAAACATAATATCTTACCTTCATTTTTAGGGTCTGCTTCTAAATCTTCAATTTCTGTAAAGAATGGTTGACTATTTTGTTGAAATACTATGTCACAGTTATTATCTGCAAAAAAAGAGTATACCATCAATTTGCAATAATCAATGTGCTGCAAGAACTAACGATTAACCAACTATTTGAGGTTACGTAAAATTAACAACGAATAAAGATTATTTATATGCATATTTACCCATTTTAACACTGGTTTCCAATTCTTCACTAGATAAAATACCTATACACTAAGAAAAGTAATATAATTGTCTGTGCGACGTGATTTTTGTAGCTATCTGCCGCTGCCACTGGCGTGTGTGGCGCGGCGGCGCGCGGGTCGGTGGATTCCCTATCCCCGCCTTGCCTAAATCTAAAGAACGAAAAAATAGTGTTCAATAACGGTTAATGCACACTAACCACAATGGGAACTTTATTTGAAAATACCGGTTAAATTAAGGTTACGTTGGAACGAAACCTTAATATTTCGTTCACATGTACTTGCAAGCCAAACCGGTTTGAAAATTTTACCGGTTTCCGACCCTTGCCAGCAATACCGCGTGACATAAACTGCATCTACCTCTGTAGATGAAAATACAAGTCAAAACAACTTAATGAAATTTTGAATTTTTCAATCAGCTAACATACCTAAATTGGCCATAAGAAAAAAAAAATTGCAAGCTTAGATTATTAATAGGTCTGAGCGCGCGAAGACCTGTCAATAATCTAAGATTGCAAGCAATAGTTAGTGTAAAATAATCACATGACTTTTCTCTAAAACAGATGTTTGACTGCTGCTTTATGCCGTAATCACTTTATTTATTTAGGACATATTATAATCTTAAGTATACTGTTGAGATTACAATAATTATAATAAAGCCACCAGTGCTAAAACAATTACAAAATAGTATTGTTTTTTGGTTACAGTAACAGTAATTATCACCTTCAAACGCGTCAACACCTAGAAAGAGAAAACTGCAAAACATCATTAACACAAATGAAAGTATAATTAAGAAGCAGAGATTACAATTAAAAAGAATACAAGCTCAGAATAGAAGATTGAAAGGAATAAAATAGCACATATGGCGGACTTAATGCCTTTAGGAATTCTCTCCCAGTCAACCATTAGGCTAAGCAAAGATAAACATATGGGAGATAGTGCAGCAAAAATATGACCCAAATTTAGTAAGCGACGCACTATATAATATTTATTTATAATTTATTAAGTACCTATTGTTATATTATGCTAAATGTGGGATCTGATGCTATATATCAATTTGTACATTACAACCCGTGCGCTCGAAGTTTGCAGGTGAGTAGGATGCGCGTCCTCTCCCCCAAACGCCTACCGTACCGAGGAGTCGCCCTCTCCGCACTTTACTTAATTGACGCCTAATATTTTTCAGTTTTCTCAATATCTGTTAGTTTTTTCTGTCTGTGTTAGAACTATGGAGAAAGGAAAGACTTGACGTAGTGATGTTCGTAATATGGTGTTAAAGGAGGTGACTTTTTTGAAAATGAAAAAAGAACCGTTCCCCTATAATACCCGTGGATCAAGCCATGAAACGCACGGCAATGGCAACAACTACGTCAGCGTCATCCAAACTTGGTACGAGTGCTGCAACTGTTAAAGTTTCGACACCACGAAAAAAAAACTAAAAGAAAACCAAAATTAAAAATTGATAATTTACGACGAATTTGAGAAAATGGTTAATTTGGTGCGGATAAAAAACCAGTATTTTATTTGGACGAAACTTGGATCCATAGCCACTACACCGTGGCAAAATGTTGGCAAAACTCTATTGATTAAAAAGTAAAAAAACCATAACCCCGGCCAGCGTTGAATAATTGTGCACGCTCGAGGTGAGAACGGCTTTGTTCCAAATGCAGAGTTACTGTATAAATGTAAAAGCAAAAGTGGAGACTACCATGATGAAATGGATAATAGAAATTTCACCAAGGGGTTAAATGAGAAACTATTGCCAAACCTGCCGCCTAGTTCCATTATTGTACTCGACAACGCTCCCTACCATAGTAAGCAAATTAACAAACTGCCAACATCAAACTGACTGAAGCAAACTATGCAAAATTGGTTGCACGAACGAAATATTGAATTTGAAGAACGTTGTACTAAACCTGAACTATACCACCCTATACAGCAGAACGCGCCACCTAAAAAATATGTGATAGACGAAATCATTAAAAGCCACGGGCACGAAGTATAGCGGCTTCCGCCGTACCAATGTGATTTAAATCCGATAGAATATATCTGGAACATAACGAAATAGCGAATGGCCGAAAAAACGTATCATAATCAGAAAAAGAAATTGAAATGTTAACACACGACGCCTTGGCAAGTATTTCTGCAGATGATTGGAAAAGGGAAATAAACCACGTTGATAGACTGAGACAGCAATATTGGAAAAATGATCAATTGCAGGATTTACAAGCAAGAGAACTCATAATTTCAGTGGGCGCAGACTATGAGAGTGATACGGAAATAAGTTCAAGTGACATATCTGGTGTTGAAACTAAGGATTTTAGTGACTAAAATATTATATTAGGTCCTTACATATGAAATTAGCGTTTTGTCGTACTGACCAATTTGATTTGAAATATCTTCTCTTTGGTTAGAATTCCCAATTCAAATTTATAAATTCATTTAGCTGGTACATTTGAGTTTGAATACAGTCATTCATTTGTTTTTTCCTCATTATTTTTTTCTTTGGCGTCGCATATTACCGCACAATGGAAAACATGAAATATCGGTATATTTACGAGTACGAGTTCTACCGTGGCACCAGTGCTGCAGAAACAGCTCGAAGGATTAATGATGTGTACGGAGCTGGTGTCGCAAAAGAAAGCACGGTACGTTTTTGGTTTCAACGTTTTCATTCTGGAAATTTCGACCTTCAGAACCAACCCCGTGGACGGCCGGAGACCAAAGTGGAAAATGGAGAACTAAAGGCTATTGTGGAAGCGGATCCATCACAAAGCACTTCAGAGATAGCTGCAGGCTTCGGGGTAAGTGATAAAACTGTATTAATCCACTTGAAGTAAATCGGGAAAGTAAGAAAACTTGAACGACGGGTACCTCATGAATTGAGCGAATCGAACTTGCAAACACGCGTCGACTGCTGTGTTACTTTGCTCAACCGACACAATAATGAAGGATTTAAACCAATCTACTTGTGATGAAAAGTGGATACTACAATAATCGGAAGCGCTCGTCGCAATGGCTGAACCCTGGAGATCCAGCCAATTCCTGCCCTAAACGAAAATTGACTCAGAAAAAGTTACTTGTGAGTGTTTGGTGGACTAGCGCCCGTGTCGTTCACTACAGCTTTATAAAATCTGGCCAAACGATTACGGCAGATATCTATTGTCAGCAACTGCAAACCATGAAGGAAGAACTAGCTGCTAAACAACCGAGGTTGGTCAATCGCTCTAGGCCACTGCTGCTTCACGACAACGCAAGACCACACACTGCACAACAAACAACCACTAAGTTAGATGAACTACAATTGGAATGTCTGCGACATCCACCGTACTCCCCGGACCTTGCTCCCACAGATAACCATTTTTTCCGGAATTTGGACAACTTCTTACAAGGAAAAAAATTCAACTCCGATGCGGCAGTCCAAACCTCCTTCAAAGAGTTTATTGATTCTCGCCCTCATGTTTTTTTTTAGTAAAGGGATCAATGAACTGAAGTAAAGGAATCAATGAGTATAAAGATATTTAATAAACTACCGGTAAATGTTAAAGAAGAGATGGAAATTAGTAAATTTAAAAATAAACTCAAAAGCTGGCTGTTATTAAAGTGTATTTATGATGCAAAAGACTTCTTAAATGAATAGAATATCGTTACCTAAACTTGACATAGCCATGCTTTAAAAATTTTGATTTTTTTCTATATATACTTATAATTGATTTGCCTAGTTATAAAACAAATTTTATTTACAAATACAAACATTATTCACAACTCAAACCTACAACAACTAACACAAATAGTAAAAGTAGCAATAATACAAAAACAGACCAACATTTATCTACATCAAAAACTTAAACGAATGTACCGATCAATATTAAAAGAGAACACACTAATACGCCCTCAATAATAACAGGTAAACATAATAAAACAAGTATAGCTGTTGGTGTTTGTGAATCGGTAGAAAAAGAATTATCGTATGAAATTCAAAACTGAAAGGAAAACCACTTTAAAACTCCTGATAAAGTTGGTTGCCCATTAGAATATTTTTATAAATTTATTGATGAAAATTTAATACAGTACATAAGAGATCAAACTATTTTGTATGCGTACCAAATATATTCCAAAGAATTAACGTTGAGTACACAAGATATCAAGGATTTTTGAGTGTTGAGATTTTTATGGGTGTTGGGATAGAATCAATTATGTAAGAGTGAGTGTAAGTACGGGTTCGTATGCATGTGTAAGTCCATATAATAGTTAAAGGTATCATGTGTTCAATCAGTTTCAAATAATGACCAAGTAGTAATCACGTCTTTCTGTTACCAAAATTCCTACAAACAAAATTGAACTTTAACATCTAGGTACAATGGGTATTATCCAGTTACCCGCGTATGTCGATTATTGGTCTAGTGATTTTAAAGTAGACTGCGTTGTAAATGTGATGTCCCTCAAAAGATATCACTTAATAAGACGTTATCTCCATTTCTATGACAGTGAAGTTGAAATTGAAAGCAATGACCGTTTTTACAAATTTCGTCCTCTGTTTGATAAAATTATATCCAACTGTAGAAAGATTGAAGATGAAAGTAGGATGTCCATTGATGATATGATACTACCGTATAAAGAGAATAATTCGGGTGTGTTAAAACAAAACATAAAAAATAAGTCTAATAATTCCCAATCGTAAACAAGCACCGCATAATTGGTAGGCTTATCGCTCAACCAGAAGCAAAAATTCGATATGAGGGTAATGAGCACTTTCCTAAAATCACAACAAAAGGTCGTTGTAGACTTTGTGTAAAAGGAAAAACTACTTCCTTGTGTATAAATTGTGACAAGCGTCTTTGCATTCACCAAAATCGTAATTGTTTTTATACTTTTAATTATAAAGAGCAAGAAACTGAGCATAAAATATTCTTAGATAAGAGTATGGACGCCTGTACAAATTAGGCAATGCATTAATGTAATAACTTTTTGTAATCCTTAAGGAAAGTAGCGGGCCATTCCCAACACGAGTATCCTCTGATTACTCACTGGGAAGCCTCAGTAATATGTTGTTAACAAGATTACCGAAATAAACGCTTGTTTATTTATTTATTTATTATTAAGTCATTGTGTGACAAGTGTACTACTTTATGTATATAATACTCTATGTTCTGTATACTCTATGGTCTATAAATATAAAATAAAAAATGTCCTTCCATTTTTATTACGAACGTGTCGCGCTTTTATTAGAACTATCCCAAATAATTTTGTAATTACTGTTATTTTATCAATTACTCTTTAGCCCTTCAGTAAAATTAGAACATATACTTAGCTTATAAAATTTTGAACTCATACTTTGATTATTATTATTGATCTTACTTATTTTTTTAATTGGGACAAAAAAAAACAGTTACACATTAATAATATACACGACAATTAATTACCAAGTAACCCACACCAATGCCCACAAAGTAATATTATATGCTTAGTTTTATGTTTAATACAATTGCGCAATTTATGAGAGTGTAGGTAATTATGCTAATTATTACAAAATTACATACTTTCATATGTAAGCATTGTTGTAAGCAGAATATTTAATTTTGTTGTATTTTTTAAATTCTTTGTGACGTTTGATCTCGGAATTAAAATAAAGATGTAAGTAAGAAGAATATAATTATTTTGTTAAGTATATTTTTATAAAATTTATGATGTTTTATCTCTTAGTTACTTTATTCTTGATTATCATTTATCAAGAAAATCCCAACACTGTTAATTCATAGATTTAATAGTATTTTTTACAAACATTTAAAAATATAACTTAAAAAAATAAATTGCTAATTAGTTGGCAATGTGCTCTTCAGGGGACAGGAAGACGCTGATTGAGTTTTCTAGGATCTTAGCGAAGTGCCTTCTAGAGCACATATTATGATTTTCCAATAAATAAACAATAAATATTTTTTGGATTTTTATTACATGTTTTTGTAACTATTACATTATGAATAAATAGTTTTTTTCAGTTAAAATCGCCTTTTTGTGTTTTGCTAATCTTAGGCTTAAGAATTGCTATAACAGAAAAAAAAAACAGACACCATGCATTTCGGCAGCAAGCTTTGTTGAAACTACAAAATTTAAAATTTATTAATTAAAATAATCATGAATGTACAGTGCCCAGTATAACCATATACAGTATGTAACAAAAACTCCGTTGGTCGTTTCAGGGACGTATATGTGTACACATACGCATGGCAATTATGATAACGAATTTTTTGTTTGGTTGCTATAAATGGGATTTTAGAGTTTCTAATCAGATCTTACTAAATTTAATATTTCTAAAAATGTTGTTTGCTTCTGAACTTACCGACACGTGCCGACATATTATTATCTACGGCCGCTGTGAGTAGGGAATGCAAACTCGTTCTCCCGAGATCTCGGCCTTTTTTAGCGAGATTGATCTCGGACGAAAAAAAGGCGAGATCTCGCGAGTTTAACGAAATTTCACTCGAGCATAAAAACGTCTTATTCGAAGAGCGGACTGACACGGACGGAGTTGCGATCTGTCGGTTTCGTTTTCGGTCGGTTTCGGTCGCGGGACGAGGTGTCTCTCAGACTCGTTCGTGCGTGCGATTGATCGAAAATTGAGCCGGCGTGCAGCGTCATCAGCGCGCATTTGTTTTGTTTACTAATGGTTGTTGCTAGCTAACGTGATTGAGTTTGATTGCATTCGAGTATTTTTTTGGTTATATTAATATGCAAAAAAAAGTTTCTTATGTGATTTACGAGTGGAATAACGAACAATGTCGGCGAATATAGTTTATAAAGACTATGAGAGTGTGTCGGAAGTATGGAAATACTTTTTGAGAGCGGAAAATGGATTGAGTGCTAAGTGCAAACTTTGTAAGAAGATTCTTAAAACCAAAGATCGATCTCCGCGTGGCTTACATGTGCATTTAATATCGATTTATAAAATTGACATGAAAACGAAAATGTCATATCATCCCTGCCGTTGCCGTTGCCACCACCATCATCAAATACTGAGGCTACTAATCAAAACATGGAATTAGTAACAGCATCCGCATCTACGTCGAATGTTAGTCCAGAATCACCAGGATCGTCGGCACCAGTGCCACCAGCAAGAAAGAAGAGGCAAAAAATTACTGATAATTTCCTTCCGGTTGAAGATACTTCTATGGAGAAAAAAATATCAAGAATGGTAGCCAAAGATGGACTACCTTTCCGTGTTTTCTGTACTTCCAAAGATATGAAAGATCTCTTCAATTCTTCTGGACACAAACTGCCTATGTCCCCAAACACAATTAAACTTCTAGTTATGAATTGGCTCAACTGAAGGAGAATGATCACAGATTTACGCTAACATGTGATGAGTGGACTTCTTCTATGAACAAGCGATACATGAATGTAAACGTACACACATTTTTGAACGGCAATACTACGTTTTGGAACTTGGGGCTGATTCGCGTCTTTGGAAGTATGCCTGCTGAAAGTGGTGTCAGTATTTTGAAAACAAAGTTAATCGATTTTCAATAATTATTTTACTGACTTCCCTAATAATTTGACAACAATGAATAAACCAAACAACTATACTTGTAATGAGAAATCACTATCTAACTCAATGTTTGTTAAGCCCATGACAGAAGAAGAGGTTAAAAAAGAAATCCTATCTCTAAATAACACTAACTCTGAAGGATATGACGGTATTAATACGAAAATAATTAAGAAGTCTGTCAATGAATTAGTCTCTATTTTGACATATTTAATTAACTTGTCATTTTTATGGTATTTTTCCCGAAAAATTAAAACTGTCGATTGTAAAGCCATTATTTAAAAAGGGCAAGAGAAATGATATTACCAATTATCGTCCAATTACATTAATACCAATATTGTCAAAAATATTAGAAAAATGTATGTATAAAAGAATACTAAATTATTGCGAGAAATTCAACTTAATAACAAATGACCAATATGGCTTTCAGAGACAAAAATCAACAACATTAGCCACATTTCAGCTCATTAGTTCAATTTTAACAAAAATAAATAACAATTTTTTAACCAGAGGATTATTTCTTGATTTATCAAAAGCCTTCGATCTCGTTGCGCACAGCATATTATTACGAAAGCTGGAAATGTTCGGTGTCAGGGGTCAATCTTCCACTTAAATGGATATCTTCCTACTTAGCTAACCGTAGACAATGTGTCGTAATAAAAAAGATTGTAGGAGATGAAATATTGTCCTTCTCATCTTCTTACAAAGAGAACAAACACGGCATTCCTCAAGGTAGCGTGTTGGGTCCAATATTGTTTCTTCTATATATAAATGATATAACTCTAGTCACTAATCATAAATGTATTTTATTCGCGGACGATATTTCAATAATTGTAAGCACTGCTAAGAAACAAAATAATTCAATACGTAATCATGAAATTAACATTAACAACACAATTGATAAAATTATTAAATGGTTAGACAGAAACAATTTAAAAATTAATCTTAATAAATCAACTTATATTCAATTTAATAAATCAAAACACACAAAATACAATTTTAATCTTAACATCGACAAATTAAAAGAAGTAACGCAAACTAAATTCCTAGGAGTAATAATCGATCAAGATTTATGCTGGAAAGGTCACATACATCACCTATGCAGTAGAATTAACCAATTTGTTTATGCACTTAATAAAGTAAAAAATGTTACAGACAAAAAAACTGCTGTCGTAACGTATCACGCATATATAGAATCTTTGCTACGTTATGGTGTCGTAATATGGGGCAATGGTACAGATAAACAAAGATTATTTACTGCACAAAAGAAATGCATTAGAGCTATTAGTGGAATCGCACCGGATAAGTCCTGCAAACCGATATTTAGGAGCCTAGGTTTGTTGCCACTACCATCTCTCTATATCTACGAAGTTTGTAATTTCGTACATAAACATAACAATCTGTTTACAAAGGCATATGATATGAACATAAGACTAAAAAGAAATGCAAATAGACTTGTATTAGATGAGGTACCGCGATCAAACAAATATAGTAAAAGCTGTTTAACCATGTGTATTCGAATTTATAATAAAATACCAAATGACATCAAATCGCATAATAATAATTTATTTAGAAAAAAATTATTGACTTATTTCAATGAAAATCAATTTTATGACATCAGAGACCTATTTGTTAAATGTAATTAATATTTTTTTTTAATGAATTAACTATCTTTATTTATTTATGATTTTAATTGTTTTAGTCTAATTGTTCTGTGTCTTGATTAGAAAAAGGGGAATGCCCACCGTTCATAGACACTTCGGCCATGGGTGCCCACATATAAAAGCATATAGAAATAATAATATGCAATTATTAGAATGAACTGGGTAAAGAATTGATTTTAAAAAAGTCCGGATTTTTAAGATATAAAGGTTTTTATTTTCACAAATACAGTTTTTTAACAATAATTTTACTGTAATACATATATATACATAATCAAGTTTTGATCAGATCTGTAAGATATTTTATGATCTTATACATCATTTTTATCATAGACAATCAGTATGTTATCCAGAAATTGAGCAGGAGGCAAAATATTAGTCTGATGCCGTGCCCAACCCAAATACCTTATTACTGTCATAACATGGGCACAGCATCCTACCGTTCGACGGCCGACAATACAATTGCAACAATACTTTTTAATTGCACTCCTACCAGAATCATTGCCACTAATTAAAATATATATAAAATATATTTTACGACTGATGTGTCGACTTGCAATTCTAGCCCTAAGTAAAGAGCAGCTAGGACTCAAGTTTATTCCTTCCATAACGCTGCTCCTGAGGTCATTACATACTTCGATCCGGTAGCAACCATTAAATCTTATATGCTCACTATAATAGGAGCGAGTTTTAATTGGTATGTGCCACAAGCAATTAATATTAAGTCGCTGTAAGTTGAAACAGGAAATTCCTAAGATTTTCACAGTCTACATTTATATTTCGAAAGTCTGCCCTAGCTCTATTTAGATTGTGTTCCTAACATACTCAGATAAATCATTATTTTCTCCATATTTTTATGAACTATTTCTAGTATTTGAGCTGCATCATCCCTGTCCCTTATTTTTGTGTGGATTTATTAATTAGAGCAGCAGCCACAGCAAAGTCTATCATCAAATGTGTAGAAGCCCTGTTAAAATAATTTTGGTGAAATAATTTAAATTCACTTTTAAAAATGCCATTCACCACCTCTACTACCCATCGACACATAGTCACGGCTCTGGACTTGTTAGCATCTCTTGTCGTTAACTGAGATTCACCATCTGCTGGAGACAAAGGTACATGAACCTGATAACCACAACGTTCTAAAAGGGCAATGAATCCTAAAGCCTCTATCTAGGATATACATCTCCAGATTCAAAATATTGCCTTAATGAACTGGATTCATCACCAAATTCATTATTTATAATATCCGCATCTGAGGTTGTTGCAGGATAAGGGCCCAGAATATCTATGACGTAACCATCACTACACACAAAAAGGAAAGGCTTTATAAGATTGCAATATTTATGTAATGAGTGTTTTTTTCTGATACAAATAATTGGAACTCTTTTCTATAAATATATGTACCATCGGCAATTATGACGGGCCTCTATCTTCTCCCCATAAAGTCCATTTGGAATAAGGAGATTTTTGAGCTATTTCTGCTCGGGATTTATGATTTATGCCTACATTTATAGGAACAAAATCCTGATTTAATATTTCGCGGGCCATATTCATAAGCCGCTCTAATGTGCTTCTTGGTACTTGCAATAATGCCGACAGGCGTTCGTCACTATCTTCTGTTCTTAATTTCATCAAATATGCAGCAAGTGCAAAAGAACCCCTATGTTTATTTGATAGTCTCGGAACTTCAGACAGAATTTGTTCATATTGTGCCTTTGATAAGCCTAGATAATAATGTACAGTATGCTCAGGCATACTGTGAATATTTTCAAAGTCTATATGATGGTGCATATTATCTTTCAATAATGTAGCAAAATCTTCAATTTGTGCTGCACTAAATGTTTTAATATGATTATATATTGATTCTAAAAGTAAATCCCAAGAGTTGTTATTTAAATGGTAATTACAGATTCTACATTCTGGAGGTACATAGTAATTGTAGTCGCAAAAAAGACGTACCCGCAATGCTGATGGAACAGTGAGTCGATTGGAATCGTTACAACCAGGAAAAAAACATTGATTTTGTGTTAGTGGTGCTCTTACATAATTAGGGAGCAGTATACTGTGTGATATATGATCTAAGCTTTGTTGTTCTGGATGCAATACATTACCAATACTAGATGAATCAGATGGTTCCCGTTCTGCAGTTGAACGTGATACTGCTCTATCAGTCCTTCGCCAGCAATTATGACACACCTGAGATGATGATGGCAACTGAAACAATATTAAACAAAGAATGACGCCAAAGTAAACAAAAAAAATAAAATAGGTGTTTACTTTTAACTCAAATATAAATAAAATGTTTATCAAGTAAAACAATACCACAACAGCAGACTTAGTGCCTTATATAATTTAATAATTAAGGACTGAGAGACTACCAGTAGTCCAAAAAAATGAAAAATCAACTGTCTCATTTCTCGGTAGTTGATAAAATGGGCAGTCAACCCCGCAACTACCTGGTGTTAGCTGGCTTATCTTATCACCTTGGTATAAATAAACTAGAATGATTGTCAAATATAGCTTGTGCAGATGTGAAAAATACAATAACTTGAGGTTGATATGCAAACAGAGTAAAATATGTATCACTATCAGATATCAGCACACACTTAATAAATTATAAACTGTTGAACACTTACCTCACGTGGTGCAATCTGATGGGCAATCTCATTCCATATGAGTCCTCATATGGAGAATCGGACCCGAACAATGTGTGTGATCTTATTCTAGTGACTTGCCACAGCTGATGCATACATGTCCATGACTAACAATTGGTGCATTTTGCTGTTCACTAGTTGGATGTCGTATTTGATTCCAGGCTGCAGTCCAACACGAGTGGCACACTACACTGTCACTGAAACTTGTACCTAATAAAGAAGCCATAATTATTATATTGATATTATTTTAAGTCAACTCAGTTAAAAGCATTTCAGAGGAAGACATGACACATGATCAACTATTTACCTGCTGTGGTCAGACCCATTGTTGTATAAGATGTCGCACTTCTGCAATTTCCAACAAATGTCTTCGTATTTTCGTGACATTTAAACCACAATTGACACAGCGTAAATGTCCTCTTGAATAAGTTACTGAGCGCCAGAACTCTGGCCGGTGTGAAAGCTGGTCATCGTTAACAGTGGATAACGAGTCCAAGTTCGTGCAGGGGTATCGTGAGAAGCGGAAGCGGGATCCATGTTCAGGCCGTGGTCAGTAGGATGCGAAGAATTGTCGGAGTCCATTTAGAAAGCTAATTCGTTGCTTAGATAACAAATCCGCAAGAAAACAAACAAAATAACACAAACGCAAACGAATTCGATTTGTGACTATTTAGTTGTGATTTCACATGACACGACACCTATCCGTCAGATTCAATGTTGCCACTTAACAGAGATAAATGGATAAATCGATATCGATTTTTTTATTCGATTTATAATTTCATTAAAAAGAATAATCTTTGAGGCGCTTTAAGTTCTGCGCGCCTTTAAAAAAATGTTTTAAATGCTATTTTTAATGTATTTTTAAGAACAGATAAGAATAACAGTTAAATTGTGCAGTAGCGTTTTTGTTATGTAAAGAATTCATGGTAAATCAACTAGCAATTCGCTTGTTTAATTAACATTATAATAATCATCGAAAAATAAGTAGTAGCATTATAATAATGTCACCAAAAAAATCGATCGAAAAAAGGGAATCGATTTTTTACCGAGATATGTAATTGGCAACACTTTTTATTTTATCCCCAAACTAATGAATTACGGATTTACCTAATTTCATTTTTATCTTTTCGGTACTTTTTTTGTGCAAACATGTTGCAATCTTTTGGATAAATGAATACCGCGATTAATAACCATAAAAAAAGATGTATTTTTTTAACAAATGCAAATTATTGGGCGTCTCATGGCCAAAATTGGGCATTCCCCTTTCATTTGTATGTGCTATTTATGTAAATTTGCATGCTATTTACAATAACATATCAAAACATGTCGTGCTTTAAAAACTGTACTATCTTTATCTGTCCATGTTTTAAGCAAATATATCAAATAAATAAATAAAATAAATAAATAAAATAAATCGAATTTGGCCTTATTCTGGAAAAAGATATTATCAATATTACTACAGATGGGGCAAGTGTGATGAAAAAGTTGGGTCGATTGATATCACTTTCACATCAGCTCTACTATGCACATGGAGTTCAACTTGGTATAATAGATACTATTTATAAAAAATAAACTGATGTTGAGGAACCTGTGATAGAATCTGAAAAAGAGGAAAACAACGATGAGATTCCTTTAGAAATGGACGTAATTTCTAGCACAGGCTCAGACTTAGAAGATGATCTTTTTCATTGCTCTATGCCCAGAATAGAAGTAGACCTAGATGCAGAATATGCGGGTATTATTGAGAAAGTTAGGAAATTCGTGAAACTTTTTAAAAGATCACCTACTAAAAATGATACTCTGCAAATATACGTAAAGCAAGAATTTGGAAAAGATATTAAGTTACAACTTGATTGTAAAACTCGATGGTCGAGCCTAGCAGACATGATTTCTACATTTATCAAAGCTGTGTGTCAGCAAAGCTTTGATCGACCTTAGCCTGGAAGCTGATCCGAACTACTCTTTGAATGCGAAAGAACATGCGGTTTTAGCGAACTTAGACAAGGCATTTCAACCTGTAAAACTGGCTGTGGAGGTGTTATGTCGTCAAGATACAAACTTGGTTATCGCAGAAACAACACTTAGGTTTATGATTCGCAAACTGGAAGAGCTAAAAACTCCATTGGCAGAAAAACTAGCTGGCTCCTTGAGAAAGCGTATTGTTGAGCGTCGGACGAATTTGACAACATGCTTGTTGTATATTAGAGATCCAGCTAAATACCAAGCAGATAAAGAAGAGTTTGCGAAAGACGAAACATTTAAATTGCCTCCGAAAAATGTGATTCGAACTGAAATCAAATCACTTATAGAGCGTTTGCATCCGCAATACAATCTGACTAATTCACAGACATAGACAAATTCAGATCCCTCTTGGTCGATCGCATTAACATCAGCTGCCACCGCTAATGATAAAGCTGAATTTGAGGATGACGAGAGTATTTCATTGCAAGAAGAACTTCAAGAAACATTGACTGCTGCGTTCAAAGAACCTAGAGACAGAAAACTAACTACTAATTCTCTGGAGGCATTAATCAAAAAGGAAATGAATTTAACGAGTTCGGGGGGTCAAAAGGCGAACTTTTACAGTTCGTGGATAACTGCCTGAGATCTGTGGTTCCAACTAGCGTTGAATCGTATTGAATCGCGTAGGGCCTTCTCAGCGGCTGGTTATCTGGCCAACAAAATAAGAAGCCGTTTAGCAGACGATTCTTTGGACATGACGTGATAAAATTATCTATTTGTTTAAAACCACAAGGTCTGTAAACAGCAAGGATAGCAGTATCATGGCCCACTTTCACCAATAACCTACTACAATCTAGCATATCAGGTTCTTCGACTGAGATGTTTATATTTTTTTTCGCAAAGACTACTACACCGTCATTTTGGTTATATACAGTTTTACTACTAAAAGTATTGTATCCTGGGAGTGATGGCAAGTTGTTTTGGCTTTTAGATAGCCAGCATTCTGTCAGTATGATAACGTCGCATTCAGTGTCCAATCTTCGAAGGAGTATATAGAAATTATCCATGTTTTTATTTATACTACGAATGTTCTGTGTTAAAATAGTAATAGAGTTCGCGGCCTTGAAGAGATATTCCTTGCACATATCAATTTCACATGTTTTCGCCACTGATGAACAAACAGCATCAATTTAATTACTTAACTTATTCATATTATTTTTCTTAATAAGTAATTACTTAACAACAGAAATAAAAAATATAAAAAAGAAAGAAAAAATAAATAAATATATAAACTAAAACTTATATATTAGTTACTTATCAAATCAATAATCTTCAACTTAATCTGCAACAAATTTGTTATTGACCAACAAGTGGGATGCGGGAAGTAAAAACTGTGTAACCTCCGAAGGAGGCGGAGTTATAGCCGATTGAAGTTTTAAAACCTGTTATTTATTTAATAGCTTTTTTAACCTGTTGACCATTAATGATTAACAGTTAAATTACATTAACTAAAAAACCGTCAATGACCCATGCCTTGTCAGAACCACCTGTATCCATTGACTTACTGCATGTCTTAACGAGGTTTTCACTGCATCTAGTATCAGTAGTAATAATACCAATCTAAACTGTGTGATGCTGACGTAAGAATATTCACTATTCTATATCATCCCACGTGGTAAGAGGAAACAGAGAGTAAATAAATCAGGAAATGGTCAGTGGCAACGAAGGTATTGTCAAAAACAATACCTTCGGTTGTCAACCCGCCTCCCAAAAGCGGCATCTATGGCAATCCCCAAGAGAAAAATCTACTTATTAAGTAATTTTGAAAGTAATTTCAGTCGTCAAATTTCACGAACGCACATCGCGTCATAATTCACACAATATATGCAAGTCTCTACAGCCGAGATACCGAACAAAATCGTTACATATCTTTACTTTACGATGTCGTTACCAGGGATTGATTGCAGTTAAGATACGAGGTTACGCTACCGGTATAAAATATCAATATTGCAATTTTGAAAGGTAGACCGAAAGCCGTTAGAATTCACAGATATGCAACCGGTATAAAATAACGGTAGCGCTATTTTTAACCTTTACATAACCGAAATTATTACGGTAACGAAAAATATCGCGCGGCGCGGATGTGTACGACGCGACATTGCATGTTTTCTCAGCGACCCGAAGCGGGGAATCTCCGCCGAGGTCGGCTGCGAGCGTCCGTCGGTTAGGTGCCAGTGATCCACACGACCACACGCATTTCGACATCGACATCGCTTACACTCGCTATCACCTCAATTCGCCGCGCTGAAGCTAAACGACTAATTTCATATCTCCTAATTTTAATAAAATTATAATGGGAAGATAATGAAAGAACGCTGTGTACGCTTTCTTTTCTTTTGAAGAAGAGACAAGAACTTCTACGTGTTTGGTGCCTGGGTGTACATCAATTGTTAAGGTGAGAAAAATTTTCATTTTATCATAGTTACTTTTTGTATGATGTAATAAATTACCATAGATCAGAATGCAAGTCTGAAATACGACTAGTTGAATGCGTAAATAATTATACATGCACTACGCATTATTATATATACATTGTATTACCGATTACTGTTCGTATTAACTACTTAATATAGTTCGAAATTATCATGATAATTATCACAACAGAGTGAAACAATTATTTGTTATATTTTCAACCGATTTCTGAAAATGAGGAGGTTCTTAATTCGACTGTATGTTCTTTCTATCTTTTGTTCTTTTTTATTTATGTTCTTTATTTATGTTATTGTATGTTCTTTTTTCTTCTTTTTATTTTTATCTTCTCCGTTTGTGAGACGATTTCAATTATTACGTTTTTTGACGGGTTATGCTTCCTGAGTGACTCCTTATAAATTTTATCAAAATCGGTTCAGTACATAAGTAGGTACTATTAAAAAAAATAAAAAAAAAATTGTGAAATTAAGTAGGTAATTGTTGTGATTGAATTCGGTTGTTTTTAATGTATTATAACAAATGCATAAAAATTGCAAAAAAAAACGACAGTAAAATAAAACCGAAAAAAGTCGTACTCGCTAAAATACGTACCGACCGAGTCTTACGAGTACGAGTAAATTGACAATGTTCCAATTATTATTATCATGATAATTATCCTTTTACTACCTAAAGTAAATATTTATTTTCTTAGAACAAGAATCCTTTTTTTTTCAAATTTCATCCAAATCAGTTACAAGCAATTGATTGGTTTAGATATAAAGAGTGCAATTTTTAGTAGTTCTTACATAATTTTGTGTACTAATGACTTTTGTATTGTCCATTCAGGGCGAACACAGATCCAACCTACTTTATCACTTATCGTCACATCATCCAGTTGAGTTCAAAATAGTGACCGATCGAAACAAATGAAATCAAAGTGAGGTAAATGATGAAAATGATCAAAACATTTCAAATAGTAATGATAATATTGAAAATAACAAAATTTCTGCAGAAACAAGTTCTACAAAACTAAATTATTTACGTAAGCAGTGTGTAATCTTGGTAACTATGCACGGAAGGCCGTTTTTATTAATGGACGATTTGGCATTTAAAACTATCATAGCTATGACTGCCATCGGCCCAAGGGAAACTCAGTCAATAAATTCACATTCAATAAAAGCATCAATTACAGAAGCACCTGTAAATATACGAAAAAATTTAGCTAAAGATATTAAAGGCAGACTAATTTCATTAAAAATCGACAGCGCTACCCGACTTGATAGAACATTTTTCGCCGTCAATGCCCAATATATTGAGAACGAGTTAGTAGTAGTTAAAACTTTGGGTGTAACAGAAATGTGGGATAAGAGCACTTCAGAGTACCTACGGGCAAAATTATTGCATATTATGAGAAAATATGAAATAAATGTGGATCAAATTTATACGATCACATCTGACAATGGCGCAAATATGTTGAAATTGACTCGCTTGATGAACGACATATTAAATGAAGACACAGAAGGCGATATAAATGACGATGACTGGAACAATGGTTTAGTAGAATATGATAATAGATTATTAGAGGTAACTTTCCAGGCTGAAGATGAAGAACCGTTCTTCAGTGCGATGCGCTGCGCATTAACTGCAGCTCGCTGTTCAAGATGCGTTAAGAGAAAATGAAGTGATATCCATAATTGAACAAGTGCGCATCATTGTTAGGAGGCTCCGGACGCCAACTATGAAAAATTTAAAAAAATCACCAAAAAAAATAACAAAGCTATTTTGGACAATAGCACTCGTTGGCATTCAACCTTAGACATGCCCGAGCGGTTGAAAAGTTTAAGGGAATGTTGTTCTGAAACACTCTGAGATCCTTTGTATTTGTCAAATACTACATGGGAAGCAATCGATGATTTGATAAGTTCATTGAAACCCGCCAAAATATGCATAAAAATGTTACAAGAAGAACATTTGACTCTGAGTGACTTATTTTACTACTGGACAAAATGTTATATAGAAACATCACACGTGTTAACACTTCTTGCATAACATATTTGCATCTTTATGAAAAACAGAAAAACTATTTGATGAATAATGCTAATTTTGTATTTAGACCCACGATTCAATGTGGTTATATCGATTGCAGAAGAAGCTTCAGCCGTGCAACATTTAAATGCCACTTGGATGCAAATATTAAATTTAGAATCGAAAACAAATATTATACAAGATGATGAATACCCTGACTGTCCGACCACTTCTTCGGCTGTTTCTGAAATAGAAGATGAAATGGAAGAGATCTTGTTTTAAACTGAGAGAGAGAGAAAGAGGAGTTCTGAACAACGCGCTCGATATATAATTTGCGCTACAGATTGAATGAAAACATCGTGGATGACCTTTTAGTAATAAGAAATAATAAATGAACACTTGTTGTTTATTTTCATTAAGGTAATTCTGATACGTCCCTGCTAGTGGCAGAGCGTGAAAACAAAATTACGGTAAGACACATAATTTTATTTTATTGAGCGGATATTGGCAAAGTAAATTTTTACAACTTTAGTCTTATAAATAGCAGCTGTTTTAGGCTCGCCACTCACTTAGCGTTCACCCACCGTAGAGTCTACTATACCTGAAGATGCCTCGTGTAGAGGCGAAACACGTGTCGTATTGTCGTCGGTGGTGTGTCTTTCCTAGTGCAGTGGTGGTGGGAGTAATGGTGCTGGGATTAATGGTGACGGGGATAGTGCACGCAATTAATAATATAATATTTAATAATAATAATATTTTGTTTATTCACTCCTCAAATTTTACATCATGACTTACACTATTTAAATAAAAAGTACCATCAATTACAATGAGAGGTTAACGTCGGCAGCCGTACTAGTATAAACTGTGCCACATGCCTGCGCCCACTCTGGGAATTAAATAATAACCTAATAGGTAAGATCTAATTAAATAATATTTAGAATCTTTTCAAGCTAAAATAAAATTATTACATGGTAGATACAAAAAAAAACAGAATTTAAGATTACCATTAGGTGTGTTTGATGTATGGTATAATTATAAGGGGAGCGTGAATGCATGAGGGAGTAATATGTTTGTAGGATTTGGTGTGTGTGTGTGTGTGTGTGTGTGTGTGTGTGTGTGTGTGTGTGTGTGTATGTATGTGTGCATTTGTGTGTAGGAGATGATTAAGGTGTTATTTAAGGTTTTGATCCGAATAATATTTTCTATCTCGTCAAAATGTAAATTCAGTAACCAATCCCGAGTATCGAATTTACACTGATTTATGGTTAAGGGTAAATATTTAAAGCTTTATTTGCGATGTTATATATGGAACTTAAAAATAAAGTAATGCCGTTTTGCAAAAGCGGTTCTGTGGAGGTGTTGTGCAAACTTTGCTCTTATTGCGTTTTTGAGTTGGAATGTATGGTAGTCCTAGATGCTTACGAAGTATTGTGGATGATAAACAGTTTTCTTACCGTAACAACTGAACATTCACGGTAGAGTAGTGACGCTATACCTACGCGGTCTTCTATGAATTACTTTTAAGATTGCACGCTGAGCACGCCCAGGGGAAGCAGTGTACTAATGCTAGTTCCCCATGAGACAATGCAGTATTTGAGCAAAGATTGGACAAGCGCATAGTATACACACATTAGCGCGATGATCAGCAGATTTTCTAAGTAGGTAGATAGGAATTAATTTTCTAATTCGGGCTGTTAATGAAACATGTAATGACCAATTAAGATGATTATCTAGAATCAGACCGAGGTATTTTAAGCTATGTGTTGGTGATAACTGAGGACATCCGCAGCAACTATTTAATCTATCACAAGTGTGCCCTATACAAAAGTCAATGGATGGTTGAGTATTGGCCCGTGGGGTGAATGTTATGTACTTGGTCTTTTTTAAGTTTAACGTAAGCAAATTGTCGTCCAAACATCTCATTACCTCGCTGAAGGCATTTTCAGTGTATTGTTGAGCCCGAGCCCAATCCTCACCATGCACAATCAACGCCGTGTCATCTGCATAAGTGATAATTTTGCAGTTTGTAGTGAAAGTTACACGTTGTTGATGTACACTAGGAAGAGGGTTGGACCTAGTACACTGCCCTGTGGTACTCCATAAGAGAGATTGACATCCAGACATTGGTAGTTATCTAATTTGACACACTGTGAGCGATTTGAGAGATAGTCACAAAACATATCCAAGACGACTCCGCGTATACCAATTAATTCCAGTTTTTTCAATAGTAATGGTACAGATACAGTGTCGAATGCCTTCGACAAATCGAGGAAAACTCAACAACTTTGTGACCCATATCAAGGTGTAACAATAGTCTCAGTAAGATTCAGCATCATCAGTAGATTTGCCTTTTAAAAATCCATACTGATTTTGTGTAATTGCATTTGTCTTTTCTAAAATTTGATAAGTCTAGAATTTAAAAGCTTTTCCAAAATTTTAGATACTATTGTCAGCACCGAGATGGGTCTGTAGTTCTATCATATTTCTATTTCCGTTTTATAGATGGGATGCAAGAGCTCTTTTGAGGATGTGCGGAAAACCCTGAAGCGGAAACATTTATTGATCATGTGGGTCAGAGGTGGAATAAGGCTACTCCTTGCGTTCTTAAAACTTGAGTAGGAATGCTGTCAACACCTGTAGCGCAATTATTTTAAGGTTCATAATGATGTTCTCAACTTCATTATAATCCACATCAAGTAAAGCCATCGAATCTTTCTGTGACTCAATATGAGTGATGTTTACGGAACTAGTCAAACAAGTACCTCTTCTAATTTGTATTTCATTAGCTAGACTTACCTATACTCAAAAGAATTCATTTATTAGGTTTACTGATTCATGGGGGTCTTTGCCGAGGTTTAACAATTCAGTGGGGGACGGAGTTACTTTTTTTAGACTAGCGACTTTATTAATAGTATTCCACATTTCTTTGGGATTATCTTTATTCTTTTTGAACTCGGTTTGTTCAAATTCGATTTTAAGTTTTTTTAAAAGATTATTGCAAAAATTACGATACCTAGAGTAGGTTAGTTGTAATATGGCATTGTTAGGATTCAGTTTAGCTTTTTTGTGTAACTTGTCACGATTCCTGATGCATCGTACAAGACCAGGTGTTATCCAGGGCTTAATAGCTCGTTTTCGATGCGGGACGTGGATTAATGTGGAGTGGCAAGAAATTGCTTTATATATTATATCAATCAGAGATTTTGCTGCTAAATTTGCGTTTGCAGCGTTATAAACGGGGCTAAAGTCTGTAACAGATAATTCCTGGACTAAACTTGGGTAATCGATTTTCTTAATGGTGGCTTTAGCTAGATTCTTTAATTTTAGCCTCTAACACAAATATAATCGGTGCATGATCAGTTATGAGTGAATCGAGAATAAACGTTTTAGAGCATCGATTTGATCTTAGCATAACGTGATCAAGACAGCTACTTATACGCGTTGGAATAACATGTGTTGGAAGCAAACCATGAGATGCCATTAGGTCAATGTAGTTATTACAATTTGGATCAGAGCTATCGGAAGCTATATTTATATTAATATCTCCAATTAAGATAACTGATTTAACAGACGTCAATGAAGTCAAACAATTTTCAAGACTATCGCAAAGTTATCAATATTGTTGTATGATGGTGATCTGTACACAGCTATAATCGCTATTTCATCCCAAATCTTAAAACAAGACTATTAGAGTCCTTTAATTCGGTCTCTGATGAAGTTCTATGCTTAATTTCGGACTTGACAAAAATTACAACTCCATCGTTCTGATTGCGATAGCCTGAAGCATAAGATGTATATCCAGGTATTTCTGGAACGTTTAACAGTTTACTCAACCAGCATTCAGTTAAAACGAGGACATCGCATTGGAAAGAGATTCTCTGTAATAAAACATTAAATGCGTCAAAGTTACATGATAGACTCCGTATATTCATGTGCATAACTGAAATAGATCCTTGTAAAGAATCTATGTAATTAATAAGAGATTCGGGACTACACACCATAAATTGAGATATTTCAAGAAAATCAATGTCATCAGAGATTTCCGTTATTGGATCGCCTTTTTAAAAATACCAGCAATCAGTTGTGTAGAACCGGATGCGTAACAATTGAGGGAGGGTGGGAGTTGCCCTTCAAACTAGGTAATACACATCATTTTATTTTATTGAGCGGATATTGGCAAAGTAAATTTTTACAACTTTAAGATAATTTTCTTCTTATTATACCGAATCCGTTAAGGTGATGGCGACGCAGTGTGACGGGATTTTTGGAACGAAGTTCTTTATCGGACGGTACGGATTTGGCGGATGGGGGCTAGGCGACAAAAAGTGTAAGATTTTTCCGTCACGACCCGTTCTGACGTAGTGTAGACGGCCTTGGCGGCTATAAGGAGGCGAGATGGAATAATATCCATCTCACTCGCACTTTTTCTTATCTTGCCATGAAAGAAATACTATTTTATTTTAAATGACGCTTCATTTTAATAGACGCTAGTAATTTTTTTATTTCTATTTGTTAATCTATAATATAATAAGTTTATCAACGTTTATCAATAATAATATACTACGAAAGGAACATCGTTCCAACCGAGTGTTCCACGACACTCACGCATGTTTTTTTTTGTTTTTTTTTTTGTTTTTTTGACCTTATATGATTTTGAAAAACGTGAAAATAATATTGAGTTGCAATTTTCCATGCCTTGGTTTTAATAATTTAAAAAAAAATATTGTTATTTCATAAATTTCCAACAATGTTCAAATTTGGTTGAGTTTCAAAGTCATACGAAAACATAAAAAAAAGAAACATGATATATTTTTCGCCACACTAGGTCACCTTATTATAAGAAGCTAAGGTAATTTTGAAGCGCAATCAATGCTGCTAGTGCGTACGGTGCGGGGTCAGCGGGGTGTCACGGTCGGCTGGCGGTAACCGAAAGAAATCTGTATGTTGATGGTTAAAGTAGCGAAAAATATAACGGTACCCTTATTTTTCGGTATCGAAAAATTTGTGTATCGTAATTTTAAGCTATCGCAATAAAAAAAAGTATGACGTCATACCCTTAACAGTTATAATCCATAATTTTTCGGTCATGCAATCCATGGTCGTTACGCTAACGGAAAACGTATGCATAGTGCGGTGTTTTCTTAAAAAAAAAAACGTTGGCTGTTAAATTTACATAATTTTATAAAAATAATTGCTTTTCTTTGAACATTGTACAGAAACAGAAGAAACCTTATCTTATAAAAATATTTTTCATAGTAACTTACAAGCAGCTTTTACCGTGTCTAAAAATTAAATTAACTTATAAAATATCAAAGGACATAAAAGTTTGCCACCTTGCAACACTATGATGTTAATGTCAAAACTGTCAGTCTCGATCAATGACAAGTGACAACGTAAACGTATTACATATTATACATTTTTGTAATAATGTTTATGATATTTTCTATGGTGGAGGACAGTGACGCAGGCGCAGACCCAGTTTCGAGCTGCATTAAGTAAGTACAACCCGAAAAGTGTAATTGGTACAACCTACACCTATTTTCGAATCTATCGTTGTTTATTGAATGGTTTGTTTAGAGACTATGTAATTTTTACATTTTGAATATTTATTTCTATGTATGTTTCAGACGTAAGCGTGCGTCATGTGTTACGAGTGGGCAGCTTGAGGCACTACTGTGCAAGCTAGAAGCTCGTTCATTTTTATTTACCAGAAAATTTAGCGGCCTGCAGGGCAAAGAAAACTTTGAAACGGGCTGGAGGGAAGTTGCCGACGAGCTCAACCAGCTTCCCAACGGATCCGTCAAGACGCCTGAGCAGTGGATAAAAGTTAAGTTCCTATCAATTTTTTTTTTCAGATTTACTACTAATGGCTTATATATAAATCAGCCAGCACATTATGAAGCGCCAGTGTAAATAATATTTACTTAAAATACATAATTATTTATTTTGTAGGAATGGAGAGACTTTAAAAGCCGGGCCTGCACTAAAGCGGCAAAATTAAGAAGAAAAAGGATGCACACCGGCAACCGAGGCATCACCACTGCTCCGCTGACTGAGGCAGAAAAAAATTGTATCTCTAATAGGTGTTGAGTACACATTTGGCAGCGACTGCCTTGACTCTATTCCAGAGGAAGAAGTGAGTTTAGTAGTGTGTAGTATACTCTTAATAATTACTTATATATAATTTCATATACCTAATCAAACTTCACAATCTAATTTTTGGTTTGAATGAAATTTATAATAATAAATACTTTTACTAATTATTATAGACATTACAACATGGGATGGAAGCTGGGGTGGAAATTATAGAAATTATTTCTTTGTCTCAATGTAAGTTTTTAAGATATATTTAAAATATAATGTGAATTCTATTGCACTTTAAATGTAAATTACCTGCAATGTATTAAAACACACATTTTAATTGCAGGTAATGAATACAAGTTGCTTGAGACAGAGAGAGATCAAGCATCGCCAGCACCACAAATTACTAAGTTTCTGTTATTTTTACTACACCTACATTCATACCTGTCTACATGATTATATTCACTAAGATATTTCATGTATTTTATTATTTCAGTAGCAAGTGGCAGCAGAGCAACAGCTGTTGCTTCACCAGTACCCATTGAACAACAGGTGCAAGAAATAACGATGCAGTCACCAGCACCACAAATAAGTTTGAGCTTTGTTATTCATATAATTTCTATTTACATACATTATATATTTCTGTGCTCCGCTGTTTTATTCACTATTTCAAGATAAAAAGTATCTTGTGTTAATCTAGAATATAGTCTATGTGCCAAATTTCATATAAATCTTCTGCTGTTTTAGTGTGATTAATAAACAAACAAAAATCTTTGCAAATATTCACATTTAAATTATTAGTAAGATTGTGATCATTCCATGTGTATTTCATTATTTCATCAGTGAGTGGCAGCAGAGCAGCAGCTGTCGTTACATAGGATAAGGATAAGGAGGATAAGGAGGCTTGAATTTCAATTAAGTGCTAATAACACAAAAATTAGTTCACAAGATGATCTGTTTGAGCAGAATAAAGCCAAAAATTCTTTTAATTACAATACAATAAATTTTGGGTACTTTTAGATCTGAATCCTCGCCAAACAGTTGCTGAGCAAGCGAATATAGCTCGTCAGGATTATTTGGCAGTCGCAGAATCAATTGCAGAATCAATGAGGGTATGTTATAATATTACATCTACATTCTAAGCTAAACAGAAGAAAAAACCAATAATATATAGAATAAAAATTATACCGACAGGATTTTTCGTTTGATTACAGCCGAGTTGAATTAGTTGGACGATATGTTGTTATAATAATCTATATACAAATAATTTAAATATCTTTATCTGTATTATTGTTGTTAAATAACTGCCTTATATTAAGCTCAGTGGGTTAGTTGCACTCTATTAAGACATGAATAATTACTTTTTACGTAGTAGAGCCAGTTGCAGCTTAATGCTGCTGTGTTTTCTATGATGTGTGTAGTGAACCGGAGACCCTAACCCTAACCTAAGCTCTTGACTAGTAACGAGGCATTCCATTTTAGTTCTCAGGGGTGACAACGCATCTGCATTTTGATTCTTAATGGAGGGCGGTAGGGGGAGATGTAGACATAGACATAGGTCAAGTCAAAACATCAGGTGGATTCTGTGCTCGCGAGGCACCCTTATTTTAATTTAAAAAAATTGTAAACTATTGTTGGTCTGTCAATAGATATTATATGCTATAGCATACATTATCCTAAGGATTCACTAGCATGCTAGAGAGAATTAGCAAGCATTTCTCGATCTATGTATATTTTTTATTACAGATGCTGGCAGCTGCAACTGAAGTGCAAGCAGAGGCTGCCAAAATGCAGGCAGAGGCTGCCAAAATGCAGGCAGAGCCAGCCAAAGTGCAGGCCGAGGCGTCTCTTTTATTAGCACAGGCTGCCAATAAAATAAGAGATGCGTTAATTTTATTCGTAAATAAAAATAATAAATAAATTAAAATATTTAATGTTTTATTTAAATTCACATAATAGAATATAATCATTCTTATTCAATTCGTATGGACGCATAATATTTGTGCTCAACCCGAATGCTTCATCGCTTATAAATACGTAAGAGAAAAGCGTTGGGTTATTTTCTGAAATTTGGAGGGGCTCTGGAATATCCAAAGTATTACTTATGAGTTTCTTAAATAATTCAGTTTCTTGGAAAATTACTGAATCGCTACTTTTCCCATGTGCACCGATGTCTATATAAATGAAGTTATATTTAGCGTCACATGCACCCATCATCAATAATAAGGATGCTAACTTTTTTGAACGACGCGTCAGGTTTTTCTGGTAACAGGACGTTTGATTATGCTGATCGGTCATTTCGGCATACTTCAGAAATTAATCCAGGCGGTAGGATGGTGAGTCGTGAGAACTATAGATAGATAGATAGATAGAAAATTATTTATTGCACTCAAACAAACAAACATTTGGTACAAAGGCGAATTTAATGCCGAAAAGGCATTAAGTTCGCCTTCTTAGATCGTCGTATATGTTGAAGAATTGTCCTATCCTACAGCGATCGGCTAAATAAGGATGAACCCACCACTGTTTCTTTTTTCTCTTGAACTCTCTTTTCCTACGTACATATAACAGTAGTGCTATCTCTTCGAGGTCCATTTTGATACTGTCTCAGTGTGGTGTGGCAACTCTGGTGTCTGTATGGTGTCTAGTTTGGTAGCTTACGGATACCACGGTGGCGCGACTGGTTACGCCGCCATGGTGTCCCGGTGAAATTTAAGCCTTAGGGCCCTATTTCATTTAGAACACCATGGTGGCGCCACCGGTCCGGGGCCACCAACAAAATGTGTACAATTGAATGGAGGGTATCTCACCTGGTATCAACTTGGTGGCGCAACCAAGTTGTTGCCGGCGACCGAATCACCCGCTGGTGGCGCAACCATTAATATGTATCAAGTTATTTGCCATCTCACTCACTCTGCCACCAGTTGTGCTACCAGGGATACCCCTCCCTCCCACTCGAATCAACACTGCGACGTCATTCGCACCGCACGTGTACAATGTTTATTGATTGTTTTCTTGATCATATACACTACGATGTCGCAGAAATTAAGTAATTTTGATGCCTTCAAACAGAGATTTGAAAAATAAATTTTGGGAGGACGTTGTGGAAATATTTGGTGGTGAGGCCCTAAATATAAGTGAAAAAAAAAGACTTGGGTGAGTGATGTAAATATTTTTATTAATAAATGAATACAGTTATTTTGGCACGTAAGTGGGTCTTCGTTTAAAAAATAGTCTGGAAAGTTCTCTCAAATATCCATCTCTAACATGTACAAAATTATGTAAGACACAACATGTTTTTACGATTGATTTTGCTAATTCTATGTGGACATTCAATGGTCTGTGAAAAATTCAGGCACAAGTTACGAGTCGAGTTCGAATCTGAATCAATGTCTTACAGCAAATACTCCAAGCGATACAATTACTTCAAACGAATCTGAACCATACATGGATTTGTTTGACATACAAGAATAATTAACTTGGTTTGTTTTAAAGTTACTATCTTAATGTTGTTAACACTATTATAAATTCTAAGATAAAAAAAAAGAAAAAAAAATTCATTAACACTAACATAATTCTTCTATCTTAACTAAAACTTTGAAAATGTTCATGGTTGTTGTTTTACTCGTAAGTGCACCGCCCGTACAGTGGCTTTTCCCAATTAAATATTAAATATTATTAGAATTGTCAAAAGATAAATAAATGTGGCAAACTATAAAACTAATTATTTATAGATTCAAAACTCAAAGACATTTAAATAATTAATTGGGGGCACTACTAAACGCACGCCGCAAGCTTTCTTACCTTAATGTTACTAACAACTTCTCTTCGGGGCTGATAGCCCTTCTAAATATGGTGTCTTGTTTCGTTAAGTCATTTTTGCACAGTGTTAGTAACTCGTCAAATGTCGTAACGGACATTCTCACATAATTAAAAAACTTCGATGGGTATTTTCTGAGATCTTCATATGTGTTAACGAATGTTCCTTTACTAAGACGGTCGGCTAAGAAAGGATGAATCCACCACTGCTTTTTTTTCTTTTTATTTAACTTTCTTTTACGTCGCACGTATAGCAAAAGAACTGTTAACTCCTTGATGTCCATTTTGAAACTGACAACTCTAGTGTTTGTTTTGGTGTTTCTCGCTTGGTAGCTTTAGACACCACGGTGGCGCGACTGGTCGTGCCACCATGGTGTCCTAATTAAATAGGGCCCTTATTGACTACTTCTTTAGATAACTAGAATGTAGTATATCGGAGATTGTATTAGAATTGCGTAAAACACCAACAAATGACTGTAAAACGGTGATGGCTGGTTGGATCTTCTGTTAAGCGCTGACAAAGCTAAACTAGTGAAGTAACAAGCGAAACAAATTTTATTGCGAAATATAGTGAAGAAATAGTGCAAAACGACGTATCTGAAAAAGTGGTCAAAAACAAGTATTAACTTAATAACTAAATACACAAAAAAAAACTAAATTACGATTCCCTCAGAAATTAGAAACCGCCAAAAACAGACCAGAATAAAAACGCACAAATGACAAAATAAGAAGAAGGAAAAGCTGAACCATCTGGTTTTACGATAAAAAGAGAAGGACAAAAAGCTGGACCATCTGTTTTAAAGACAATTTTGAAAAAATATGCATAAAAACGAAGAGTATAAGAACCAAAAAAACTCAACGATAATTCTTTGGATTCAGATTCTGACTGCTCTGTACATAATACAGATTCTTCGGAATACGATTCAACTGAAGTCGTGCAGGATTACTTATTGAAATAACTAACAGAAGATCAGTCAATGGAGCAAAAGGAAAAAGATGAACATATGACCGAATTGGAAACAAAAGGACATGAGACAGAAAGCTTGAGAACAGAATATACATACTTTTAACTCAACAATACATGGTGCGTCTTGTGTACAGATAAGTAACAGACTGTATATATATATGAGAAAGCGCGCTTTACTTACACTGCTTGCACGTGCACGTTAATTGTGAATCTTTTAACATGTCGCAAAGAAAAAGTAAACATCAATATTGAAGAAACATATGTATCAAAGCTAGAAAGCGGAATTCCAAACAAAGAATTGGGAAAGGAATATGGTGTATCACACTCGACAATTTCGACGTGTATTTTGTTTCTGAGAATTACAAAAGACCCTAAATTCGACACGTTTTTTTGACCATTATACTGTGCTAGGTGTGTACCATTATACTGTTACTATTCAAATTTTTTACATCAAGAAGTTTATATTTTAATTTTACCTGGATTTGGAATAATCTCTTATATTATTTCACAAGAAAGTGGAAAAAAGAAACTTTTGGATGCTTAGGAATAATTTATGTTATAATAGCATAAATTATTCCTAAGCAATTAATATTTTCGGAGAATTTTATCCTAACAGATAAAATTCTCCGAAAATATTAGTTAAATAAAGTCGCTTAATGAGTTATGTCGTAATAAGCAATGTCGTAAAATGCGGTGTTTTATATAAGGCGATCATATAGTATATAGCCGGGACCTATGATTTTGGTCAATATAACCAGTATGTTGTTCTAAAAGATGTTGTCGTAAACGGTTTAAACTGTACTTCAAAGAGAATTCATTGCGGCTTCAGCAGAAAAATTCGTGAACAGCTAAGCAAGTTTTGGGAGCTCGAGTACCAGCGGAACCAGTGCTGTTTCCAAAGCAGGAGGCGTATGAAGAACACTTTGTAAAGCACACGCGACGGCTCGCTGATGGCACATTTTGCGTTACATTTCCATTAAACAGTAGAACTCAGCGCCTTGGCTATTCATACGTAATGGCTAAAGAGCGATTTCATTCCCTAGCGAAGCGCTTTAGGCGACAATCTTACGTAAAAATCAATACGTAAGTTCATTAAAGAATATGCTGAGCTGAGTCACTTATTTATTTATTTACTTTTTATTGCGCACAACATGTTACAATAACACACAACAAACTGAAATTCATAAATTTATATACAATTAGGTGGCCTTATCGCTAAACAGCGATCTATTGCAGCCAAACCTTGGTGAAAGAGATCATTTTCATTTAAACATAAATAAAAGTGTGCATAAAGAGTAGATAAACAAGTATACAGGGTAATTTTTAATTTACTAAAGACCTTTTGTGAATATATTGGTTGCATCATTACAAACAATTTTAGCGAGATCACTCATTACAGAATATAATACATTTACAAAAAACTACTTTTAAGTTTTTGTTGACATGTCTGACTCCTATTAAGTATGTATTTTGTAATACCTAAACAATTTCAGAATAAATCGTCAAAGGAAATGCCTTTTTTATTTTACACTTGATACCAGTATCACACATTGTGTTTAAATCATTATACATAATTAAATAAGCAAATAACATTAAAAAAATTACGAATATTAAAATTAATAATAGGTAATTATAAAGTACTAGCTGTTTCCCGCGACTTCGCCCACATGGACCTATTTCGCGCGGAACCCTAAATAAAAGTAGCCTAAATTACTCCTTATAACATCAGTTATATGCCAGTGAGAGTCCCATCCAAATAGGTTCACAGGTTTTTGTCGACTTACTTAACAATTATCGTTATATTTTGGCTAATTTACACAATATCTTTATAAATTTAAGCCTATGTGTTATTCTGATGTATGAGCTATATAGCGAGCGTTTAATTAAAAAAAAAAAAAAAGACCCATACCGACCGATATTTAAATGGTGAATCGCACCATCATCCATCACAGTTAGCTACCGTGGGAAAATCTTTGTTTCAGAGAGCACGAGGAATCTGTGACAGAAAACATCTGGCCGCCGAGCTTCAGCACGTCGAGCAGGTATTGCAAGACAACAAGCTTCGGGTCCCGCGCCTACGTCACAGTAACCGAGTGAAGCCGGCCACAGTCGAGCATGTGCCTGCTGTACTACCCTATGTCAGAGGAGTCACAGACAAGGTTGGCTACATTTTGAAGCGTGCTTCTATTAAAACATACTTAAAACCGCCGAAGAAGATTAGTCAATTTTTACAATCCGTCAAGTGTAATATCCCTCTACAAGATGCAGGAGTGTACAAGCTTGATTGTGAATGTGGTCTCTCTTACATAGGACAAACTAAAAGATCCATTAAAACCCGCGTGAAATAACATAAAGCTGACGTGAGGCACCGACGCTCTGCGAAGTCTGCAGTCTGTGAACATGTTCAAGATCGTCACCGCCATTACATCAGATTTGATAGACCACAAATCCTCGCAAAAGAACACCGATTCCTACCAAGGATGATACGCGAGGCTATTGTAATTAAAAAACATCCTAATTTCAATAGAGAAGATGGATGGGTGCTGCCATCTGCTTGGGATCCTATAATTAACGAAATAAATCAAACCCAAACGCATACCACTGCAAGACTTCAAGATACTGTAAGCTCACTCTGTAGATCAGACCAAAATTAATATTAAAAACTGAAGGTAGCCGGGCTAACTGTTACATCAGGACGTCAAACATCTCAGTCCCCCCGTGACCATGGGTTGCTGTAAAGCACCCGAAACGTCGGGAATCAAAATAGTAAAATTAAACGCGATAAAATCCGTAAAAATAGTTTTATTCAATGTGTAGTGTTCGCGTAAATATAAGAAATCATTATATGAGCTATATAATTGTAAAGATTCATTAAAATCCATTTAGTAGTTTTTGCGTGAAAGAGTAACAAACATCCATACATCCTCATGAACTTTCACGTTTATAATATTAGTAGGATGACCGCTGTGACGCACCGTCGCGCCGGTAGACGCCCGCGCTTAGCTGCGTCGCGAGTGCCTACTAAACTATTCACTACTGTGTTTATTGCACCAGGGCGCTACTTCAAATGACAAATTTATATTAACTTTTCATATACTCCTTCACTTTTCATAAAACACTTTGATGAACTATCTGATTATTTTATTAATTTGTTTGTGAATTAATAGACATTTAGGTAGTTTGTTACGAATACTGCTTGCTAGCAACGCTGCCTTCGGATGGCAATGCCGCCTCCGGCGGGTAGCAACGCCTCAATGTCGCACATGCGACGGCTAAAGGCCAAGCGAAAGGTATATGACGTCGACGCAGGTGTCATCAAAGGCACCGCCTGCCCTTTTCGGTTTGCAGCACGTGCAAATTAAATGTTGAGTATTATTAACTATTTTTTATTTATTTAATGCAAGTTGTATTTAAAAAATGGATGCAGGTTAAAATAATTATAAGTATTACAATAAAATATTCATAAAGATCAAATACAGATATTAACAGTAATTGAATAAAAATATTTAGGTACAATGGTTCAATAAAAATATTATAATACATATTTCAAAATTAGGATTAGATACTCGTCTGCGGATGGCGGTGA
The DNA here is from genome assembly GCA_029286625.1 of Parnassius orleans. Classification (NCBI taxonomy): domain Eukaryota; kingdom Metazoa; phylum Arthropoda; class Insecta; order Lepidoptera; family Papilionidae; genus Parnassius; species Parnassius orleans. Next base: position 249,608 of record JAGSMP010000348.1, on the reverse strand, counting down.
GTATCGCGCACATAGCGTTCAAAATAGTCACTCAATCTTATTGGCTGGAAGATTTTGCTAGTAAACTTACTCCTCCTTCAGTGAAATCTTACAATGAATGTATAAAATTTCATTCACAGTTCTTGCAGTATCAACAGTTTAATACGTGGTAAAGCCATGCTGCAGCTATTAATAGCTATTAATAGTTGTAGCACGAATGTGTAATAAGTCTTCCCTAAAGATCCAAGACAAAATTCAATCCAAATGCCTTCGTATAATCATCGGGGCAATTAAATCTTCCCCAATAAATACTCTTCATGTCGAATGTGTAGACAGGGGGTCTTTAGAGGGTCTTTAGTCTTTAGTCTAAGAAAACAATATCTTTTAGACTGATTTTTTTTTAAGATCGTTGGCAGATCTTTCCACTCTCTTATTTCTAAATTACACCTTCTTTTGGAATATATTTTATCAAATCATTACTGAACTCATAAGAATCTCCTGCTTATCCAACAGTTTGGTAACATTACTCCATCTACCATACCCATTATCACAATTCAAGTCCTGTCCCATCTTTGATATCCCAGTTGATGCAATTATTTACCAATCAAATAGCCACCTTGATCTTGGAAATGAGAAAGATTCCCCTATAGCAAATAGTAAACTAAATAGAGTCATTGGTAGATAAAACTGATGCCTCCAAAAATTCAGATGAAAGTTGTACTAGAACAGCTCTCTTGGATTCCAAGATACAAAATAATTCTAAATTTTAAATGATCTTCCATTTCTTCCACTTTTACTGGTGAGGCCACGGCAAGTAATGAAGCTCTGGTATATATAGAAGCACATAACTTAAATAAGTCAGTAATTCTATCCGACTCCAATAGTTTTTTGTCAACAATTTTTTTTTTTTTTTATAGAATAAGGGTGACAAACGAGCACACAGTCCACCTGATGGTAAGTGGTTGCTGTGGCACATAGACATCTACATCTATCTTGATTTGCGAATTTAAATGCAAATGCGTTGTCAGCCGTGAGGACTAAGATAGAATGCCTCTTTTCCAGTAAAAAGGGTCTCCGGTTCTCTACACTCACCATACGAAACACAGCAGCATTAAGCTGCTATTTTAAGCTGGTATTCTGAGAGATGGTATTTTAAGCTTAAACCAGTTTCATAGTAAATCCTCAAAATTTGTACAGATGTTATCTCAAGGGCATTCAATTTTTTTTTATGCCTGGAATCCAAGCTAAAAAAAAATTGAAATTCACTATGTGAATTCAATGGCAATGAAACAGCTGATTTGATGGCTAAAAACGCAATTCAAAGTGTTTTCCATGTAATATAATTTACTATCCGTACATGTTACTTGCAAAGTAAAAGTTAAATAAAAATTGTAATAGATTATGGAAAACCACTCAATATATAAAAGATAAACACTATGCTGCTTTACAATGTTCCATGCTTTGAGGCATGATTTTTAAATTTAATAAAGCCAACAATATCAATTATTTGTAGACTTAGAATTGGCCATGCTTGTATACAAGCGATCGTTGCCAGCCGTCAGAAGACAAAGACGCAAAATAAAAGGAGATAATGAGTCTGAAGCTTTTCTTGAAATCGAGAGATAGAAATTTAAAATTTTTCGCCAGGACCAACAAGATAGTACTGACGACGACCTTCTTTGGTTTATATCGATATTACCATATACAAAACAGTTACCTCCAATAAACAAATTACATTTTAGAAAACAGCTGCATAAAATTCTACTAACGGAGCTGTCGATCATAAATAATACACCACAAACCTCTTCTCAACATGGATACTAGACTTCTATGTCAAACAAAAAAAGTTTAAGTTTTTAAGTACAAATAAATACTTATAATGCTAGAGATAGAGAAATATAAAGGATGATTTATTATTGCATAAGGCGCATTTACATTAGTCGGTTAGACCGTATTCGGCTGCAGGCCGTATTCGGTCACCGACTAATATAAACAGGTATTCGTTTGGCCGTATTCGGTCAAGCCCGTTGTCGGTGTCGAGTGCGCCGTGCCCCGCCCGTCGCCCGCCGCCCGCCGCCCGCAGCCCGCAGCTCAGTTCGAAGAGCGCGAGCCAGTCCGCCGCACGCGCACGATTGTGCATATTAAAATGGCCTCTCGAAAATTAAGTGACTTGGAAATGACGCACTTGGTAGAACTGTATCGGGAAAACGAAGTTCTATGGAAAGTTACACATAAGTCGTACAGAAGTCGAGAAGCAAGAGATAACGCTTATGCAAGAATCAAAGACTCGTTGAATACGTCATCACTTTCATTGCAAGACATAAGCAAGAAAATAAAAAATTTACGGTCTACCCACATAAAAGAAAGAAAAAAAATTGACGCTAGCTACCGATCCGGTGCCAGTACACAATCTGTTTATAAACCAAAGATGCCGTGGTTTGAAATAGCTGATGGATTTTTGAGGACATATACAAGTAAAAGACATACAAATACAAATATGTTAAGCAAGTTTATTAACTTAAATTAACACAGTAATTACATATTACTTATTTATTTATTGAAGACAATTTGTTTGCCAAGAAACAGCGCCAGTATCACTGTTAAAATAATCACGTAAAGCATTTCGTTATTGTCTTGCTTCACTACAGTCCATATTGTTTTCTTCAACAAATGATAGAAAATTAGATCTCCAGGTATTTGAATATGCAAAGTGTGCATGTGCAGGGATGTTTGCAGCCAATTATGAAGACAACAGCATGTTTTCGACTTTCCATATTTTAATATTTAAATTGATATGTTTTCCAAATATTTGAAATCGCGAAGCCAATATGCCAAAGGCGTTTTCGACAACCCTCCGAGCCCTCGATAGTCGATAGTTGTATATTTTTTCAGCAACAGTAAGATCATGACCCGGGTAAGGTTTCATTAAGTAATTTTTGAGTGGGAATGCAGCATCAGCTACGAACACGTATCTTTCAGGAATATTAAGAGCATTGTTATCAATTGCCGTTTTCAAGGGAGAATGATCAAAAACACCGCCGTCTGAATCTCTGCCTTTTGCACCAATGTCAATATACGTAAAACAATAATCGTGATCTACACAAGCTAATAATATTATTCTGTATTTTTTTTTATAATTAAAGAAATCTGACCCAGTGTTTGGTGGCGCCTTAATCACAATATGTTTACCATCAATTGGTCCAATACAAATTGGGAAATTCCATTTCAATTCGAAACCTTTAGCGATTTTAAGCCAATCTTCTTCTGTTTTCGGGATCTGAAATGAAAAAAATAAAAATTACCTATTTTGACTTACCTATTTAACAACCATGATGATCCAGTACCTAATTTAAATGTTTTATATTTCAGGATGAAAATTTTGATTGTGCTTCAACAATCAGCGATACAGGCAGTGATGTCACGCAAACTCCCACATTAACGGAAGATACCTTTTTAAGGACATCGCAACATACAACTGATTTTTCTGATGATTCTCGAAACTTACCTCAAAAACCTAAACGCAAAAGAAACCATGTGGTGGGAAATAAAGGTAACGAGAACTCTGAAGACGTGATTGCTGTGGCATTGGAGAAATTGGACAACTTAAGAAAAGAAGTTGGAACTATGAAGGAAGATGAATATGATATATTTGGCAAATACATTGCGTCTTCGTTGCGACAAATGCCGAAAAAACACTTTATTTCAGCAAAATCAATAATCCAACAAACTATTACAGAATTTGAGTTGAGGATTTTATCTGAGGAATGTACAACATCACATACTACAAGTAATTATCCAGTACATGAATATTTCACACCCAATTATACTGGTACTACTATGAGTACTAGTAGCCAAAGTAACATAGCAGTTGAAAACATAGAGCTAAATACAAGCAACGATTCTATCTCAAATGTGATTGGTGTTCTTTCGAACCTAGAAGATTCTCAAAATGCATGATCAATTAGCTTTAAGATCATTTCTGGAAACGATCCAACATTCATAATACCTATGTTTCGTAATTTTGAAATTATATTGATTGTAAAAATTTTATTGTTTTACTTACATTAACTACATTAAACTAATTACTACATAAACCACTTACCTCGATAAATGACTTTAACGTCTCAGAAATGGCATCGCATACTTCTGGAATAAATAAACTTATAGCACTGTCAGAAACTCTAAAAAAGAACTTAAGACTTTTGTAAGAATCGCCTGTTGCTAAAAAACGTAAAGTTATTTGTAGTTTTATTTTAGTGTTTAAACACTCTCTGAATGTACTGTCTTGTTTTTCTATAATCGGAGATATTTTATTCAGTAACCATTCGAATTGGTTTTTATCTATTCTAAAAAATAATAAAAAATCATCGTCAGTTTTGAATTCAGTACACAACAACACTGAAGCTCCTAACAAAGACCGTTGACTTAATAAGTGTTATCCACTCTCTTTCTCTTTAACTCCTATTTTTCAATTTTTTCCTCAAAACTTCTTGTATTACATCGCACACAGTTAAAAATCCTTCTAACACAAGACTGTTCATGACGATGCTTGCAACCCGACTGTTCAATATACAATCGCCGCATTAATCAAGTCACCGAATTCGGTTAACCGACCAATGTAAACAACTCAATTTATGTAAGCGTTTCAGTTAAACCGAATGCGGCCGCCGCCTTCGGTGACCGACCTAATGTAAATGCGCCATTAGTTTTCTTACCTTAACGTCACCATCAATCATACTTCTACAGAAATAGGTCGCTAGAAATTAGTTCAAGTTAATTCAAGAACAGATTTTATGGCCTGCACGACATTGTACTTGATAGAGCTATGCTGCAGCAAGTTTATCACTCGGACTCCCATTTGTAGCTGAAGATGGGAATCATACACAACGAATTGAGTCGCAGTAGAGAGCAGTCAAGAGGTTTTTGAGAAAACAAAATTATAACAATTCACAAAATTTAATAGACATGATAGTAAGTAGAAAGTTTGTGGAGGCGAAATGTTGAAAAATATAAAAAAGTATCCATTTAAAAAAATTATGTGCGCAGTAAAGCATGTTAAAGTTAAAGTTATAACCTATACCGGGTGTTTGTGAAACGCTCCCGAAAACGAAGACAGATGATAGTATTAAGGATACCTATGTTGATGGGTCAGAAATTCGATCCCGAGGAAAAAAAATCATCTTTTCACAACGTTTTATTAACTTTATTCACGCTCCATCATGTTAGTACAGTTAAATGAAACGATATTTAATTTAAAAAAATCATGAAAATACTTAAACATAAAACCAAAACATAAAAAGAAAATCAGCTGACAATAGGGTCAATATCCTCGCGGGCACCGAACTCTTATCTAGATCGGTACGAAACAATGCATTAGGTATACTACTCACTCTACCCTTCCCTTTCACACACACGCTGCCTCGTGTCGCTCGCGTTGGAATTTGTCAACATTGTGGAATTTCAAATTACGGGGAATTTAAGTTGGTTGGGGATTGGTATTATGCGGGGAAAATGCGGAGGTTTTGAAAATCGATAGCCAGGGCCAAGTCAGAACCTTTTTTCAAGAAATCTAAATACTTATCTTAACATTTTGTTACGTTATTTATGAATATCGTATGACTCCCTTTTTTTAATTATCTTCATTGCACCACATTTAATTTTCGCATTTATTTCGACAACTTTTGTGCATAATTTAATGCTTTTCAATTCATTATTTTTTAATTTTAAAGAAAAAAAAAATGTTAGTTAAAAAGTAAATCTTATAAAATTAGTTGAAAATTGATTCATTTCTTAAAATAAAATTGAGGGGAATTTATGGGGAATCTGTTGAAGTTTTGTCCTTAAATTAGGGAATTTGACATGAATTTTCGGGGAATTTGACAAATTGGTGTTGACAACGCTGCCATGTTGCACCGACATTTATTTTGCCGGCGACATAAGAATTAGAGATGGTAATCATTATAAAACTTGCAAGTAATTTTTAATAATTTTGACGGACCTCTCTTTCAATTCAAAGTATTGGTCGGATTAAATACGGAAAGTCAATTAAAATAAAGTAAAAGTATTATTTTTTACATTAATTCTGATAGATTTATGAACTGTCGATCATAATTGCAATTGATTTTCTACTAAATTATTCAGTACCATTTTTTTTTCTATTTTTTAAAAAATCAAAGATAACGATGAAATAGTGTTTATAATCAGGTGAGAGCACTGAGTACCCAATTAGGTACGCGTTTATTAATTTCAATAATTTTGTAGTAAAGAACTGCTTGTTGCGTCAGGGCTCAATTGATTGTGTAATTGTATTAAAAATGACAACCATAACTTCTAAATTCCATATGAAGATTAGTCGTAGGGATAACTAAACTTATAAATAAAATAAACGTTGGCGATGTCTTTACGGTTTACGGTCTGTGGAGTCCTCGATCCTCAGTCGCTGACGCCACCCGTGCGCATTTGTTTTGGCGGGATTGATTAATAATTTTAGTTTTTGAGACAGTTCCGTGTTGACTATCACGAGCGACAGTTCAATCGTTTTGTTTATTAAATTATTGTCGTTATTACTTGTTATTTATTACTTAACAACTTCCCTGTCCGAGAAATAGACACAACAGTTAAACAATTGAAATGTTCATATATGATTCATGGGACAGTGAAATGGTTAATGATATTATTCTTGTTGTTACGTTTTGTGTTTTTTGTTTTATTTTAATAATGCCTAACGCGTAGGTACGTTTATAGTGCTCGTGAATACGACAACATGTTAATGTGCCTTGGAGAATCTCATAAGGCCACGGAGGATCGGTAAGCTGTTTCATACCTATTTTTTTAAATAACTTAGTACTGAACTGATCTGAATAGGTACATAACTGAATACATCAGAATAATAAACATACCTACACAATGGATAAAAAAGCATGACTCTAACCATGTTACCATTTTATTTAAGTTTTTTTTCATTAGCGGGGAATCAAACCAGTTATTTGGTTTATTTAACCTAATTTTTTTAAATAACTTAGTACTGAACTGATCTGAATAGGTACATAACTGAATACATCAGAATAATAAACATACCTACACAATGAATAAAAAAGCATGACTCTAACCTTGTTGACATTTTATTTAAGTATTTTATTCATTAGCGGGGAATCGAAGCAGTTATTTGGTTTATTTAACCTGTGAATTCGAATTAAAGTGGCTACGTGGAGACAAGCACAGTGGCAAAATAGTAGGGTAAGTAGATAAGTTAGGTAATTAGACAAGTGTTGTAAATTATTAGGTATTGTAGTACCATCGCTAGTTGCGGGCCCCTCGAATTCAGCGTTCGCGCGTACATTGACCCCTAGTCAGCTGATTGTAATTCTGTAATTCCACTGCTGGTTTTATGTTTCCGTATTTTCATGATTTTTTTTAATGTAATTATCGTTTCATTAGCTGTACTAACATGATGGAGCATGAATAAATCTAATAAAACGCTGTGAAAAGATGATTTTTTTTTCATCAGGATCGATTTTATATTTCACCCATCATCAATGGTATAGTTAGTACTGTCGTCTGTCTTCGTTTTCCGGAGCGTTTCAAAAATACCCTGTATACGTCCCACTGCTGGGCACAGGCCCCCACTCATCTCTGAGAGGGTTTTAGGGTAAGGAAATGTCCGCTGCGCTCCCCAATTGGTGAAATTCACATGTCTTAGAAATATTTTTTTCTTATTTCTCTGACATGCAGGTTTCCTCACGATGTTTTCCTTCACCAACAAGCGCGTGGTAAATCAACACTTAAAATTGCAATTAACAATTTCATTGGGTTGCTCGCGTACTGTGAAATTTAATGTATGTAGTGTTTTCCGTAATGGAGCCCTCAACACGAGTAGACGAGAGTGTCAAAAATGATAACAACCAACTATCCGGTCGTCGGGAGAAACTAGCTTTTCCACAAACAAAATCTACCTAAACCATTAAACCTATCAAAGAAGAAACACCACTTACTAATGATCGGCTTTGGAAGAATTCGTTTATCATCAACGGAGAGACATTCCGTCTCTCCGTCGATGATGAAGAGAGGATTCGTAAACGAGCAGACAGCGAAAGAGTACCATTCAGATGCTGCAGGTTTCGTCAACCTTGTCGAAGAGGATTATAAAGCCTATAGAATAGCCTGCCTACGTTGACAAATATTACGCAAAATCAGTGCCCGCTTTAGCCCATGCTTACTACCATGGGATCGTTTATTGGTTCAAAGTGGGATTGACTGCGCAAAAGAGAGGCATTGCGGACCTTGAGCAAGAGCGATTTATAAATCATGCATATACAATAAATTAAATAATTAAAACATAAATTACATTGTTTTATTTCCCACTATCATAGCAGAGTTTAGAGTAATCTGACTTTATAGACACTATAGGTCGAATCTGTACTAAAACCGGGTCAACACACCCCGACTCCACGTAGTCTTGTCTGCCCTGCCCCTAGAGACTTTTTGCACAGCCGTAGGCGCGGAAAGAGAGCAGCCCCCGCCCACCGTAGGTGCCTGCGATTCGCTACGCAAAGGCGAAGGGGCTGCACTTCCTGCAGCGCCGAAACCATTGCAGAAACAACTTTGGGTCAATATTCCTGTAGGAGGCAAGGGAGGACTTTCCCCGCAAACCAACCCCCTCCGAAAAAAAATTCCAGTTCACTACGCATGTCAAAGAAGTGCTTTGGTTACAGAAGCAATATTATTGGACTGGCTGAACATACATTTTAATCCTGAAGTAAAGAAATATTCATCGCAAAAGAATCTAACGCCAAAAGAACTTTTGCGTCTTGATAATGTGTAGTGTAGTTAGTTAGGTACGTAGGTAAGAGAATCAAATATAAAAATCAAAGATAAATTCTAAGAATATTGTTATTAAACACCATTTCTACTGAGAACTATATTTGTGACTTTATTCGATGTAACTCGAGTATTTATTCATATAAGGATTGTAATAAGAACATACCATGTAACTTGAAGATAATACCTTGGAAAACGTCACTTGAAACCGACTCACATACAAACTTGAACATTAACCTTTCTTTGTTAGAATTAAGTATATAAGAACTGTAACATTTTTAATAAAGCAGCTAGTTTAGCCGTCGAGTCAAGTTATTCTAGGAGACTACAACCATCGTCACGAGTCTTTCATTTACCCAAAGCTCGCCATATCGTAAATGTACCAGCTCATCCACTAGAAGAAGATTTTCAGTCGATTGACGATATTTTCACTGTTCTATTCATACCGCCTAACTGTACAGCCTTAATCAACCTATGGCTCAAAACATTATCCAGAAGATTAAAGTGACATACAACAAACACTTCTATAGCAAGGTTTTGATCAGCAAGAAGTAGATTGAGAATGCACATTATCTGAAATCCTTACAAAAACACCATGAAAGATGCTGTATTTTCTATGGTTCAAAGTTGGCAACAAGTACCCTTAAATCTGATGAAAAAGTTTTGGAAGCCTCTGTGGCCCTCGTTATTCAAACCAGAGGAAACTTCTGGTCAAGATCTTGATGACTTCGACCCTGAAGATCTTCCATTGAACATTTCCCGTAACAGAGGCATTTTAGAAAAGAAGATTAACAATTTCTTATCAAGCAATGACAACATTTGATTGTCAGGAGCCCTTAACTGATGAAGACATAGAAAGAAAATACTAAATGATGCTTGACAGCAATTTGGAAAGAGAAGAATTTGAGGAACATCTTACAACATTCATGATAGCACCAAAATACTTCACAAACTTCAAACATGACGGCTGGTTATTGACCAGAATAATGCCAGCTCAAAATTGCGTTTCTAAAGTGCAGTTTTAAAAAAGTAAAGAAACAAGCTGTCGTTGCGAAGAGTGTTCAGATAAACCTATCTATCTTAATACTATCACGAGAATTTAACAAACTGATTGTTAACAATATTTTATAGTGTGTATGAGCCTTATTCAAATATTGTTCATACTATCCATAATTTGTCTACGATTAATGACTTAATGTGGCAACTTTGTAAAATCCGCGCCACCACTGAAGTCCCACGGCATATTTTCGAACTGAAATTGACAGCTCCGCCATTTTTCATTTTTCAGGAGTGTTTCAAGAGAGTGCCAACACTCCACGACCAATCGTGGATTATTTTATTGTTTTTAATGAAATATTATGTTGAAAAGTGCAGCGCGTGAAATAGTCCTTAAAGTTAACGAATTTTGTGAATTAGAAAATAATAAAAAAATATTAATACCGCATTTTAATGTGCAGACGAGAATCGCCGTCATGACAGGTAATATTTAGGGATGCCATAGCTGCTCGTTCTTGCCTATTTTATGGGTAAAAAAATTTTGATTGTAATATTATTGTCTATTATTACATACCCTGACCTAATATAATTAATAGTGGAAATGTAATTTAATAAAATACCAAAACTTAGACATTTTGTTTTTTTCAGGTGTTTCCGTGAAAACAGTCACTTGAATAAACAAAGAAGGAGAAGTTGCGGCAAGCACTTCAAAGAGAATCGATACCTCTGGAAAGAGTCGATCACAGCAGAATAAAAACGATTTGGAAGATTTTGACTTGTTTTGTGCTATACGTAAACCAACGCCAACAGTAAACAAGCTGCATTTGGAATTCAAAGATATTAATTATCAAGGAAGTAATAACACTACGCAATATAAAAAAAATGTTTTTCGGTTCAAACGCTGTTAATCTGTCTGTTGTCTGTGTCTGTGTTTGTCTTCTCTCAAGTAGGTCTACGAGAATAGCAGCACGCAGTTGAAAAAGCTGTAAAATGAAGAGCATTATTATATTACTCGCACTAGGCATAACAACTTATGCTATGTCTTATGTCTTAGTAGATCATTGCATTTTGACTATCTCTGGATACAACGAGATATATATTTAGATTTAAATGGTAAAACAACTAGGGGAAGTACATACAAAATGAAGTACACGGACAAAATGACACAGGCATCATATTTCAAATTCTGCCGCGTCTAACCCGCCATTAACAACTATATCACGTGACTCTAACGGCTTATACCAACCTGTCAAAACGTGAACTCGCGCCTATGTTTTGTTCGAGTGTCTAACAGACTGATCGCCAATCCTGAAGTAAGTAATCAATGAGTGAAGCTATAGAAACAGTTCGCAGTAATAAAATGGGCTGACTTTTGGCGTCTAAAACATTTGGAGTGCCACAAGCAACTCTCAGAATATATGCTTCAAATAGTTACAAAACTTTGGAGTCCAGTGCAAAAGGTCTTAGACTCTAGGATGTTGAAAAGCTACTTTTCCACCTGATGTTTAAAGAAAATTAGTTGAACATTTGAAATAACTTGAATCTCATTTGTTTGGACTGACACGAAGAGCTCGAACGAACGAATACAATAATTATAATATAATACGAAACTGCGGAGACTACAGAATAACACTGAAAGACACCTCCAATGTGCAATGTCATCAGCAAATAGCTCCTAGTCCAGTTACCATAGCTGAACCCTCTACACAGCAGTTAAACGATTAAATTTTACTTCCCGCAACGAATGATCTTCAAGATTTTGAAACTACACAAACTCCACATCAGCAGCAAATATATAATGATACCTTATATAATGACACTTGAAGACTTATTAATATCAAAAGTACAAACCAAACTAATATGATTTCAATTTTTTTAAGGTAATAGCCGTAGTCATTTACTGGTTCAGACATGAAGACTTTCTCCAGTAATCGACAAGTGTCCATAATTGTGTTTTTAGGAACGTCTTGAGTTGGCACACGGTTTTTTTTTGCTCTTTTTAAGGATCTTAAGTGTATGTTAAACTTAAATAGATTGGGGTTTATGTACCATTAAAGATTAAAGCAGTGATGCACAGACTTATTAAGACTAGGGGCCACTCGGGCAAATTATGAACTGATGGCGGGCCGCCAGAAGTATAGGTAATAAAAGACAATAAAGAATTGATAATAATGTATTAAAATTGAAAAAGAATTTATTAATTTGAAGCGTGGCACTGCATAGTGCTTACAATCTTTTTTATATTTGGCTCAAATTTACTTGTAGCAACACGTAAAACTGCTTCCAAACTTTCATTTGCAAGGCGGTTTCGATTTTTTGTTTTATTATTATTTAGTATTGAAAAGGTTTGTTCACATATATAGGTAGAACCAAATAAGCTGGCACATTTCAGAGCGTTTATGCGCAACTCTTTTGTACGTATTTTATCAATGCAGCGGTAAAGTTCAGCAAGTCTCCTTCGTTGAATTTGTTGCGTAAATCTTGGTCGTTTGAATGTCGATAATTCTAACTGCATTGACTCTGGCGCATTTTCAACTGAAATCGTGAAAGGATTGCTGAATATGTCCAACAGAGGTTTCACTTTTTTAAACTCCGAAAATCTGTCTTGAAAAGATTGAATCAAAATATCTAGCTTTTCTACATAACTGAAATTAATCGCAGTTTTGTTGAATTTTCAGCCATTTCTTATAATTCGGAAAATGATTGTAATTTCCAGAATTCTATTGCGATCTGAAAAGTGTCAGCTTGCATTGAAAGGATGATACATGAGCGTAGAGCTGGGATATCAGTTGATTTTCTTAACCCAAGCCGTGTGTTCAAGACATTCAAATGATTTGTAATATCAACTAAAAAGCCAAATCACACAACCAATCAGGATTTTTAAGTTCCGGGACATCCTGCTTTTCCGCCAGAAATATTCCAATTTCTTCTATTAAATTTAGAAATCGTTCCAGTGTCAATCCACGACTTAGCACCTTACTTCTGTATAATACAGTAAATCTCATATTCGCTTTCGATGTCATCAAGGAATTGTTGAATTTCCTGTGATTGAGTCCTCGTGATTTTATGAAATTTACGGCCGAAACTACCACTTTCATGACATTTTGAAATCAATTTTTTAGAACAGAGGGCTTATGTATAATGCAGTGAAACTGCATGAGATCTTCAGCGTTTATGTTTTTTCTTGCAGATGCTTGTTCAGCAAAGTAACTAGCCCAGAATTGATACCAATCATCGAAGGAGCACCGTCAGTCGCAACTCCGAAAATTTTGATAAGTCCAAATCAGTTTTGAACACTCATCCAAAAGTACATTGAGTATATCAACCTCTGGTTTGACCTTTCAATGAACACATTCCTAATAACTCTAAGACTTCAAAATCTTGAGTAACACCTCGTATGAATATCAGAAGTTGAGCTGTGGAACTAATATCAGTGGATTCGTCGAGTGCTAATGAAAAAATTCAATGATCTTAGTTTTTCATTTAATTGTTCCATATATCTGACAAAGACATAATTGTCTTTGGATAGTCATACGATTCAGTTGAATTTTCTCAAACTTTTTTGCTGCTTCTGGACACATTTTCTTAGCGGCAATTTCGCATTCTTTACAAAATTCCCATCATTGAAGGGGCGACTTCGCTTGCTATCATTCAAGAAATTTCATAACTAACTTCTGTAGCTGTTTCTGAATCTTGAATGGGTTTTTAAACATAGCTTGCCGACCAATAAGCTCCCGTTTTAAAGACAACATTTTTGCTTCCTTAATTCGCCTGTAAACTTGGTAAAAGTAGGATGCTGCGTTTCATAGTGCCTTTTACATTATATTCTTTGCAATCGCAACAGAATTTTAAATTAAACAAACGACTTTTATATGCGACCATACAAAAAGTATTTCAGTCCAAATTTCTTGAAACTGCTGATTTTCATCTTTAACCTTACAGTTTGTTACTAGGTCCTGGCTTGTCCATGTTATGTCTTCATCCTGGCTAGGATTAACACAGCACCTAAAACAATTACAGTACCTACTTAAATTACCCATCCATTTTAAATTACCAAAATAATTGATTAAATAGGTAGGGAACACTTATTAATAACAGAGTTTTACTTACGATTTCACAACACAATTATACACGGCAACTTGACGGGAAATCTACGTTGAATGTGGATCAAAATATATGACACCGGCTAGTCGAGTTAAAATCTACACCAGAACTATTGACACTTCACTCAAATTAAAACCGAACTGTCGGTCGCTGCGGTTAGCGTGGCTTTATACTGCGCGTATAGAGTCGAAACTGTCTGAGAAATCACGGAACAATCGGGCGAGCAATCGGAACCGACTATTGCTATCTCGCTTGCTCTAACAATATAACCCGTGGATAAGCCGCCACCGCGCCGTTGTCAAAAACAGCGCTGCCGGCCGCGGCGGTTCCTCAAGAAAACGAATTTAACCGAGATCAGCACGAACATTACCGACCGCTGTTACCGACGCATGCATCGGTAACCGATAAAAGCATCAAGAGCGCGCGCGCGAGATTCAAATTACTTTTCGAACATATTTTTTTTGGTTTTATTCTGGAATATAATTCAATATTTTTCGAATGTACGAGAGTATTATTTTTGTTGTCGGCGGGCCACCAGTATTCGACCGGCGGGCCGCATGCGGCCCGCGGGCCGCGATCTGTGCATCTATGGATTAAAGTGTCGATCACTGGATCCAATGAAAGGTAAACTATACGCCCGAACAGATGGGCAAAGTAATTGAAGCTGGTACCAATGGAATGAAGGATGCTGTTGCTGCTGAAAAAAGGAGCGAATCACCTTTAAACTGTATGGAGCGATGAAAAAGATAACCTAAGATGTTGAAGGAGAAAACTGCGGAAGAAAAAAATGAAATGCAATTTGAAATCAGTAACGAAAAAACTGACTTTAGAGGAACCGAATACAAAATATTAAAATTCGGAGGACTAAGAGAAACAAGAGAAAATAGCCAAAGAAGAAAAGAGTAAATTAAATTAGAAACTAAAAAAGAAAAAAGGTGGCCAAGTGCGAGTTGGACTCGCGCATGAAGAGTTCCGTACCATCGTAAAACAAGTTTCTAGTAGGGGAGCCTCCTTTATTTTTTACATTATTTTTATTTTTATTATTTGTTGTTATAGCGGCAACAGAAATACACATTCTGTGAAAATTTCTCTACCTATTATAGATCATGAGATACAGACCGCTGACAGACGGACGGACGGACGGCAGGACAGCGGAGGCTTAGTAATAGAGTCCTGTTGGTTACCCTTTGGGTACGGAACCCTAAAAAGTTATTTTTGACGACTCTACTTCAGAAGACTTCAATTTAGATATCAATTTTGATGAAAGTGGTGATAGCTATGTAGAAGAAATTAATGAGGATGATTATCTTTCAGAAGAAGAAAAAAAAATAGTTCTGCCTGTAGACAAGAAAAGACAGAAAACAAATACCAAGAGGCAACAACGACAACCAAAGCGTCAAAGAACACATTCACTTAAAGATGGATGTGCCTTTGAATATATTAACTACTTCAACGACTCTAACGAGACCGAAGAAATTAATTAGTTCGGGATGTTACGTAATAGTAATGTACAATGGTGAATATGTTAGGTCAGAAAATATTAATGAAAACCAGTACGAAGTTAGCACAATAACTTTTTCAACGGGAAATTCTTTCAGGTGCCTAGACCAACCTGACAAAATATGGTACAGAGAGAACCAATTTATTGAAAAGATTCATTGACGCCTGTGTGCACGAATAAAAAAAGTTTCTTTAAAATTAAGGAAATGGGAATGTGTTTACCTTATAAATTACATACTTACACCCGTATTTATAAAGAAATAATTACTTATTGCTTAGTAATTTCTTAATTAAATCATAACTTAAGGTTAGAATTCTTAATAAGAAATTTTCATTCTATAGTTGAGTAACACACGTTGCTTACTTGAGCAAATGCCCAAGTAACACTCGACGCTTGGTGGTTGTTTGTGTGAAAAGGCAAACGTAAGGTCTAGATTATAATGATTTGCAATAATATCTTTAATTTTACTTTATTTTATATTTACAACGTAAAGTAGTTATATGGCAAAAAGTTTATTATATCATTATTGTCATTTAATTTTGTCGGTAAAAAAAAAGAGTGCTTGGAAAAACAAAACGTTTGACATGTTAAAATCCCAGTAAATTTAAATGTTCACTTTTTACTTGGAAAGATTATACAAACATTCATTGCTGTCAATTATTACCGTAAACTAATTTACTCTGAAATCAAAACCGTTTTGTCGGCGAGTTAAATTTTTCTTTGAATATCTTTCCATAAATCACGTAAATTTTAAATTTTCATAATATGACTGAAGTAGACAGAAAAAAACCGTTCTCAAGTTTGGAAAAGGATTAATTTTAAATATCATACAAAAATATTATACTATCCTAACCGGTAAACAAACAAATGCTACGAGTGCTTTAAAAAAGAAGCAGTCATCGGAGAAAATTGCAGAGGAATTTAATGAATCCTCTATTGTTACTAACATTGCTGTGGATATTGATAGTGATATTGATGGTAAGAGATTATCTATTATAAGTAACTAGCTATGCCCGGCATGTATAACAATGCCTTTTTATTATTAGTACATGTATGGGCATTTATCATTATATTTTGTGACCTTTTTTCTGTTTTTCAGGGAGCATAGTCATATTAGGCGATAGCAATAATGAAGCTTGGTGTAAAACAGTAGAAGCAACAATGCAAGTTACTCAAGAGGAAAAGGAAATAGACTTCAAAACTCCTACCAAAAAGAGTTACAAAAATTTGAGAAGTAATAAAATAGATATATTAAAGTGTAAAATATTAGAAGAAGAATTAGAAATTAAGAAAAAAATGCACGAGGATTTTTCTTCCAAAGATAAAAATTTTAGAGAGAGAACACAAATAAAATTTGTTTAAAATTGAATTGCAAATAAAATTAAATGAATTATAAAAATATGACAAAGAATAACCAGTATGAAACCCTGTTATGTACATTGGTTTTTTCTGTGTAAATAAATAAAATATAATATAAGTGAAAATATTGGTTTTATTTTATAATTCATTTAAAACATATAATAGTGTGAAATTATATTTGCTCGAAGTACCAAACCATCACTGGTACCTATTGTGCATGGTGTTGTTGTGTAAGGCTGAGCATTACTGTCCACGGTGTCCTCAACATCAAAACAGTCATTTACTTCTACTGCAATGTTGTGGAGCCCTGCACAAGCCGTTATAATATTAGCTGTTGTCGAAAGTTTGGTTGCTAAACCAATTTGTAAGCATGGAAACCGTCTTTTCCATACTCCGAATAAACGTTCCATTGAATTTCTTTATTTTATTTGCACCTTATTATATCTCTCCGAAATCGATTGCTCCTACAATATTTTTCAGTCCAGGTGTTCTGCCAATACAACCAAGCTTTTCGAAATCGTCCTTTGTATTACTCAAATTTGCAGGAAACTTAATAAAATCTGGCATTAGCAATGCCAATGCTCGACTAACTCTCTTCATTATGTTACACACCGTCGATTGAGAAATATGCATGATATCTCCACATACAATCTGAAAGCTTCCAGGGGCATAAAAACGTAAAACAGTAAGCAACTGAAACAATGGAGTTATAGGAAGCCCTCTTTGTGTCTCTCATTGTAAAGAGTCGGTAATTCTCGGTAAAATCACATGTATCACAATGCTTTTGGAGACACGAAATCTCTTTTTAAATCAATCTTCCGAATAGTCACGAAATGGATCCACATCTCGAAAGTAAACTTTGGGATTTCTAGGTTCAGCAACTTCTATCTCCTCTAATATAATATTATCATCTATATTGTCTACAACAGCAAAAACCGTTTCAATGCTATCCAAAGTTTCCATTTTTTTTTATCCAAAATAACCTCAAAGTAGTGCTTAAGTAAAGGAAATGGTGACTATTACTTGGCTGAGAGTTCTAACTTTTGACAGTTCTAACTTGGAGTAGTTATTTAACTATAGAAACAAATCGTTACTTAAGTAATTAATTTTACTCAAGTAATTACTTGTATATAAATACGGGTGTTAGTATTTAAGAATGTTGAGTTTCTACAATTTAATAAGAATTCGATTTTTGTTCTTTCTTATTTTGAATGGGTATTTTTTGTTTGTTTAGCTGTTAAATCTTAGACTGACTCATTATAATTTTATTACGGGTTAATACTGATTATTGAATTTAAGAAAGTTATTTGCTACAATTTTGATAGGTGCACATTTTTTATACTTCAATGTTTTAGATACAATAATTTAAGACTGTTTATTTTATAATGAATTATTATAATTGCAACATTAAACTGTATTTGAATGATTTGCTCGTTGCAAAACTCCAAATACCTAGCAAGCTCCTATATTACATTTCTTTATCGATGACTGGATGTCGAAAACTGGTGTCCTTTGATCACTGGGATGTCGGTGACTGGTAACTGTCGGTCATTGGGTATGGACAACTGGATCCTAGGTGCCCATAACTGGTGATTATGTTTTTTTTTAAATATTCTTCCCAATTTCTACTACTTTACTACCGATACTTCAATTGAAAATCTTTGATGGATTATTAAAAATATTCCTTGTCATTTACACTAATTACATTTAATTTGGGTTTTAATGTTTATGATTTTTGTATGTTTATTAATTTATATATTTTTTTTTAAATATTTGTTACATTAAGATTTATATCTAGGATTAAATAAGT
Source organism: Parnassius orleans (assembly GCA_029286625.1). Classification (NCBI taxonomy): domain Eukaryota; kingdom Metazoa; phylum Arthropoda; class Insecta; order Lepidoptera; family Papilionidae; genus Parnassius; species Parnassius orleans. Next base: position 231,042 of record JAGSMP010000348.1, on the reverse strand, counting down.
GGGGACTGTTTGTTTGTAATATTATATAGATATCATCATCGTCATTATGACAGCCCTTCACAAGTCTACTGGCGAACACAGGCTTCCCCCAACGAATGCCACAATGCGCGCTCACAAGCCACCTACATCCATTGATTTCCTGCATGCCTTACCAGGTCCTCACTCCATCTAGTTAGGGGACGCCCTACACTTCGCCTGCCGGTACGAGTATGCAACTCGAGAAACTTTCTTCCCCTTCGGTTGTCGGTTCTTCGAGATATATGGCCGACCCAGTGCCACTTCAGCTTACTAATCCGTTGAGCTATGTCGGTTACTCTGGTTCTACTGAAGATATCCTCGTTTTTAAGTATATCACGCAAAGAAACCCCGAGCATAGCCCTCTCAATAGCTCGCTGAGCGACCTTGAACTTCCTCATACGGCCAGCAGTGAAGGAGCACGTCTCAGATCCATAGGTTATCACTGGCACCACGCACTGGTTGAATAATCTTGTTTTGAGGTTTTGAGGTATGCCTGACGAGAAGATGTGTCGTAATCTCCCGAACGCTGCCCAGCCGAATTATTTGTCCCAGGTAAACATACTCGTCAACAACTTCGAGTTTAGTGCTCCAAACAACTACCGGCATAGGTGTGATATGGGCATTGCTCATGATCTTTGTTTTGTCCATGTTCATCTTAAGACCAATCGTTGGGAGACACTATTGAGGTCATTGAGGATAGTGCTTAGGTCCTCCAGCGATTCTGCCATAAGGACTATATCGTCGGTAAATCGAAGGTGAGAGATGTACTCGCCATTGACGTTAATACCGTATCCTTTCCAGTCCAGTAGATTGGAAACGTCTTTCAATGCAGCGGTGAAGAGTTTCGGGGATATTACGTCACCCTGTCTTACACCTCTCTGCAGTTGGATAGGTTTCGTACTCTGGTTCTGTACGCGGATAGCCTTACTGTACAAACACTTTAGCACTTCGATATACCGACAGTCAACTTGGCAACGCGGAAGGGACTGCAGCACTTTTTTGTTTTTTTTGTTTACTGTCTGTGTTTGTTAAGGTTCCGTAGTTACACAACAAGGAACCCTTACAGTTTCGCCATGTCCGTCCGTCCGCCCGTCCGCGGTTTTACTCAGAGACCCTAGGTGCTACAAATCTGTAATTTGGCATAGTTAATCTTAAAAAACATTTTTATTTTGGATACTTCCCATACAAGTAAATGGAAGATGATTTTTTTTTACCCGTCTATTCCATCATGTGGGGTATCGATAGGTCTTTCAAAAACACTGGGGGTGTGGAACAACATCTTTTCGATTCAGGGAATTAGTTGTAAACTAGTTTTCTCTACAAATCTTTCTGATTACAAATAATTGATAGTATTTTATAACCTGTTATCGCCAAGTATTTAACAATTCTTTTTTCATTCAGATCATGCACTCACAACCACCTTACCACTGGAGAGTTCACAGGGCGCTTAGGAGCCAAAAGGGCACACTCTCAATGGCAAATTCTCAAGGACATACTAAAAGAGTATGGGCCAGACAGAACTATTGATCAGTGGAAGCAGGTAAGTTCATAACATATTACATTTTCGTGGTAAATTCCGTAACTACACAAAATTCAAATTATATACACTAACTTTGTCGGCGAGAAAGTAGTAGGTATTTAAATATTCTTATATTTGCAGACTTGGAAAGATTTAAAAAAAGGGTACGCGTACTGAGAATGCGGCGGCAGCTCGTGGATGCAGCAACACGGGAAATTCAGAAACAGTCCCGAAGAGGGCACAAAAGTATTAAACATTATTGGGTATTAGTCTTCCACCGGTATTGGGCCTGAAGAGTCTTCAATAAGCCAGGCAAATGTGTGTACTTATTTAGTTCTAATATTTTGTCTTATGTAACTTTGTCTTTGTAAGCATGTGAAGCTTATGTTTCTAATTTTATAGCAGGAAATCATTGAAGCGTCGGTGGTGGAGCATGATACCCAATCAAATTTATTAAAACTTTCTTTACCCACTTTCTTCGCAGACGAGCTGGAAAATATTCCCCCAGCTCATTCCACCAGCCATGCAGCCCCTTCCACCAGCCATACAGCCCCTTCCACTAGCTATCCCACAGAAAAGTTAAAGTAAAGTTACAGCCTATATACGACCTACTGCTGGGCACAGGCCTCCTCTCATTTCTGGGAGGGTTTTAGGGCAAGGAAATATCCGCCGCGCTGTCCCAATGCGTGTTGGCGAACTTCACAAGTCTTCGAAATACTTTTTTTTTGATTTCTCAGACATGCAGGTTTCCTCACGATGTTTTCCTTCACCGCCGAGCACGTGGTAAATCAGCACTTAAAATTGCAATTAACAATTTCATTGGTGCCGGTGGGGATCGAACCCGGGTTGCTCGCGTACTGTGAAACTTACAGCGTGCGCTAACCATCTGAGCTACCACGGCTCCAGCCCACAGCCCAAAACAAAAAAGAACGATCGCATGATGTTTTCATTTGCCTCCAGCACGAAAATATTGCATACTTACAAGTAACAATTATTTTTTATTTCATTACTAATTGCGTGAATTCTATAATTCCCTGCCTGATTAATATTGTTCTGCTACAGTCAATATACATTTGACTTTATCTTTCAGAGTATACATGAAAGGCTCAAAGAGCGCAATAACCTTTTGTGTGAGCAAAATTGATTGCTTCGTGCACAGAATGCCCACCTAGGTCATAGAAATAAACTCAAAACGATGAAAAGGTAATCATACAAATAAATTTTAGTTGAAGTATGTATTTATTAATACTTCTCTTTTTTGTCGGGCAATTGTCAACAGCCTGGTTTGATCCACAGATGTGATGAGAGCATTGCTCTCTTCACTTGTTACCTCTAAGGGCCTTATCATACTAGCGGTTTGCGAGCGGTTTCAGGGGGCACGCAGCGAATACTTCGCGGACTCGCAACGAACCCGCCACGCATGCGCAGCGAATAAGTCACGGACGCGCAACGCGATCGCCGCGAATAGCAACTTGGACGCCATTTTGTACACTCTCGTACAAACGCCAGCCCATCCGCCCCGCCACACTTAAGTTCAAAACGAGACACGAATGTGAGTGGACGTATCATCATGGCATCGTTGGGAGATTCAGATATTGATACAGAGTTATTTATAAGTGAAATTTTCAGTCAAATAATTAAAAATTAAAAATGTTGTACAACCGACTTGAATATAAATTATTAAGAATAACTCAAAAACTATTAATCAGACCTTGATCAAAATTCATATGGGACCACATGAGAAGCACCAGCTTTTAAATAAAAAAAGAATCATCGAAATCGGGTCACCCAGAAAAAAGTTATGATGTAACACATTAAAAAAAAAAACATACCGTCGAATTGAGTACCGTCTCCTTTTTGAAGTCGGTAGAAAAAGAAGAGAATTTGGCGATCGTAATTTAAAAAAAAGCATGGGAAGAGATTTGCAATTTATTTATTCAAGGCTTTACGGAAAAAAACAGTCAAGGAGAAAAATGAAGCAGGTAAGCCAAACACAATAATATTTATATGTACCTATGCTGCCATGGTAATGCCCCGTCATTTGAAACAAAATAGTCGGCAAATTTATCTCTTATCGTAATACCTGAAAGTCTACAAACATTTTCACTAACGTGTGGGTTGTCATTAAGTCCAAATATTCGTGGTACTTTCTCACGACGTCTTATTACCGTTACTTTAGATCGTACAAAATTATGTAAAAGTTTTGACAATTTCTTCACCAAAGTCTATTCCAACATTTAATGGTCGATGAAAAATACGCCATTTATTAGTCATGATTCCAAAAGTGAATCTATATGAATCCTTAAATACTACAACGGCACTTGTCCAATTTTTTCACATTTTTTTTTTGCTTCTTCGTGTTGTCAATACTGAAATACATCGTTCTGTGTTAAACAGGCACTTGTACTATTCATTTTAGTACTAGAAATGTCAAACTGATGTTTATGTTTTGTACTAAAACGGCACTTGTCCAGTGACATGTGCCTTTTTTACATCTATTTCGGAACGAATTCTTTCTATAGAACTGACAGTTGTCATGTCACTGTCAGTTGTTTGGCGCGTATGAGGGAATTGTTTCTTGTGATTTTAATGAATTAAATTGGTTAAAAATGAGTGAAGAGTGTGCGACATGAAGAAAACTATTGTAGAAACCAAATTAAGAAAGCTAAAGTCTGTGGTGAAGGACACTATAACTATCGTGGTCAATATGTTCCAGCAAAAAAGTCTTCCGAAAACATTAATCGAAAGTGGTATGTAAGCTTCAAGTAATACTTATAGATTGTAGCTATTATCACTTTCTTATTTTCAGCTGTCACAAAAAATGCGTAGAAGGTATAACACCATCAGAAGCACTTAAAGATGTGCTAGTTTCGTTTTATAGCATGACTTCTAAAAATGAACAGGATGTGCACCTTCAAAGGCTTATGGAAGTGAAAGGTATACAAAGAAGAAGAGGCCGAAGCCCTACACTACCAACGGAAAGGAAGCCTATATCTAAATATGTTGAGTATTTTTTACTAGTAAACCGTGAAAGAGTAAAAGTTTGCAAGAAAGCATTTATTAATGCTCATAATATCACTTCAAAGCGATTGAGAAGAATTGCTAATCTACTAGAATCTGGTGTTACACTCTGTGACTTGAGAGGAAAACATCCATGTGCTAATGCTATTCCTAGTGAGATATGTTAAAAGATCCATGAACACATTTCTATGTTTCCAACAAAAATTACTCATTATACATCAGAGCCTAAGCTTTATTTGTCTTCAGGACTTTCAGTTAAGAAAATGTACAATCTTTTTCTAGAAAAACATCTAGAGCTTGGAAGCAAAGTTAAATATAACTTTTATTGGTCATATTTTAAAACAAATTTTAATCTTTCCTTTGGACGTCCTGCGGTGGACACTTGTTCAACATGTGAAAGTCTTAAAGCTAAATTAAAAAATAAAGCATTAAATGACAATGCGGAAAGAACATACACAGCAGAACTTATAGTTAATCAAAGCAGAAGCAAAAAGTTTTACAAGGCCATACAAAACAGTACTACTTTGGCTAAAGAAAATGATAAAATTTTAACACTTAGCTTTGATTACATGGCTGTGGTAGATTTACCAAAAATACCCGTACAAGACATATATTATTTAAGACAATTTTGTCTGTAAACACTTTTGGTATCTATAATTTGGGAACTGATAAAGTAGTTACCTATGTTTATCATGAGGGCATAGCAAGAAAGATACCTGTCGATCTGTGTTCATTCCTGTTTCACTATGTGAATAATTTTGTTGAACAAAAAGAATATGATGAACTTCATTTATTCTGCGACAACTGTGCAGGTCAAAATAAGAACCATGCAATGGTACGATTTTTAATGGCTCTTGTGGAAAATAATGTGTTCAAGAGAATCAAATTATTTTACCCTTTTCGTGGGCACTCTTTCCTGCCATGTGACCGCAGTTATGGTCTCATTAAAAGAAAGCTAAAAAAGAACTAACAGAGTGTACACAGTAGATCAATATATTCATGATAGTATACTAAACTGTTCTGAAATTAAGGACAAGTTTACAGTTTTTGCTGTAGACAGTAGCATTATCCTTAATTTTCAGGAATTGTACTCTAAATATTACTTCAAAACGAAACTGTCACTTAGCAATGAGCGAGGATGTCTGAAAGAAAAATTCCAAATTTCAAAGTACCATGAATTCCAATTTGATACCTCTGAAAAAGATACAGTGACTACATCTGACTTCATAAATGGGATAGTCAAACACAAATTTAAGCTGCGTAAAACAAATGTGACTGAAAATGTTGGTTTTTCTGTCCAGCGAATGCATTGCGAAGTAGTACCAATTAAAAACGGTAGACTTAAAGAAACTAGAACAGTACATACCTTAACAATTTTTAGAGTTTTGGACTATTATTTACAACTGGAATACAGAAAATGATTAAAGATAACTTGCCTGTAATTGCTGTTTCATTTTAATATAGTTTTACCCTATAATTAGCAAAACATATTTTTAATTTTATATAGCAGTATTATGTTAAAAGGGCACATGTCCACCCATTATTACTGAAAAGGCACATGTCCACGTATTTCTGTTCAAGTTTCTAGCAAAAGTATTGATAATTGAAAGTTGTTTTTTTAGAAAATAATAGCTAAATATTTATATTAAAACATATAAGAAAATCAAATGCTAGAACCTTACCAGTCATGAGATATTTAGTGTTTTCCTTCTCCTGTAAAAAATTTACCAGTAAATTCAATTGTGACAAGTGCCCTTTTAGTATTTAGGGATTCATATATATCTTCGTGCTCGGCTTAATCTATAATTATATATTCTTTTAACTACCACTTAAAATAAATTATTACAATGTGCAATTTACTAAACATCTTAAAGATAGTAAGAAAACATAGAACCTAATTAAAGATGTCGGGGGTATCACAAAAAGCACTGAAACTGCTGAATGTCTCTTGAAAATTAAACCAACAATAAAAGAGTCTCTTAATGAAATCAATAATTATTTTACGAGTATTGGTAATAGTATAGCTAATAATACACTCAAGAACCTAAATACTACAGACGTTGAATTAGCTTCCAAAATTTTTACGAAAAGTGCTCCGCTTAACTCATTTGTACATATTTTTGGATCTTCAAAAAGCACTTGACACAGTGTCTATTCCCATTCTCCTGGCACGTATGGAAGACCTCGGCATAAGAGGTACCCCGCTAATGTGGTCTAAAGACTATCTGTGTGAAAGAAAACAAAACGTACGACTTCATAATTCACTAAGTGATAGCGCATCCTGCACTTACGGTATTCCACAGGGAAGTACACTGGGCCCTACAATGTTCTTGATCTACATAAACGAAAGTAGTAAATGGTGCAACAATTCAAATGTTTGCAGACGATACTGTACTACTATTTCGGGAACGATCTTGGAACTTAGTATACAGGTCAGCTGAGGAAGGTTTGAAATCCGTTACTACATGGTTGGAAGACAACCTACTATCACTTAATACTTCTAAAACAAAGTACTTAAGCTTTAGTATCACAAATGCTAGTAAGCCAAGTGTAAATTCAAAATTAGTCGTACATAAATTTCCTTGTAATAAGATTCTATCCACCACAACTGACTGCAACTGTCCACACCTATTGCGTAGTGACAATGTAAAATGCTTAGGCGTGATTATTGATGACAAGTTAAATTGGTTGGCACACATTACTGCGGTTAGTAACAGAATAAGGAAGCTCATATATGTGTTTAAAAATTTAAGAGATGTTTTAGATAATGATGCTATAATGAAGGTATATAAAGCCCTCGCAAAATGTGTTATTACTTACTGCATTAGTTCATGGGGTGGGGCACCTAAAACACACCTCATTGAACTCGAACGTTCGCAGCGTGCATTATTGAAAGTCATTAAAGGCCTACCTTTTAGACACCCGATTGAGGACTTATACAAAAAATGTAGCGTACTTACCATACGAAAATATAAATATACATTTTTCAGTCTATTCGTAAATTTCACAAAACTACTGCTTCTCAACTACAAATAAGTGATAAGAGGACCGTCCGTTATTCCTTGCCTGCCTACAAGAGCAAATTCGCAAGAAGACACTTTAACTACTCTGCTACATTACTGTATAACAAATTTAATACCATTTTTAAAACAACACATCTAAGTAATCGTAATATTAAATTTAATTATTAAAGTATATAATTTTAACTATAACGCAACTGAAAATCTTATTGTTTCCTCTAAATAATACTTATATAATAATACGACGCTTGTATACGCACAAATACAGACACACACACACACACACACACACACACACACACACACACACACACACGCGCGCGCGCACACACACACACCACAAACACACGCACACATTTTATTTTATAATTATTTTTCCCTTTTTTACTTTGTTAGTTTTAATGTTATTGTTTTTTTTATTCTTCTTAAATTTTATATTGTTTGCTAGTTTGCCACATTACAACTATATGTCTCTGAAAACGGGGAAGACGCTGTAGCCTGTAACACATTTTTCAACTATCACGGGGTACATAGTTTCAATATGATTTGTGTATGTATAAGTTATGTGAGAAACAATAAATATTGCTATTATTATTATTTATTTTTTGGACGTTAAATAGTTGCCGGCGTACGGTCGTTGCATGTACTTTGACAATAGAAATGCTTCGTCACCATTAAAAGTAAAGGGCAACGCTATTTCTTTGTTTGTTATTTGTTTCGGTAGCGGAATATTTAAACGATTTTCTTCTATATCACGTCTCAATTGGCTTCTGTCAAATATAGATGAATCTGTACTTTTTCCATAGGAACCGACATGAACAAATATATACTTGTAGTTGTGACTACAACTACAAGTATATATTTGTTATTAAAGTATTGTTGTAAGTAAATATTTTTCGATGAATTTGCTACTTTTTGTAGTTAAAATATAGTGAGCCGGTATGACATGACTTTATCATCCTAATATGTTTGCCGTCCACTGCACCCACCTATGCAGTCAGGGAAATCAGCATTTTCTAGAAAGCCTTTACTAATGTTTTCCCAGTCTTCTGTTTGCTTGGGTGGCATACAAATATAAAATAAGTTTTTAATAATAGCTTGAGATGTCTCCTGAATTATTTTTTGTATTGTTGAAAATCCTCTTCTAAGTGAAAAATGCAGGTCCATTAAAGAGCACCAGTTGCCAATTGCTTAATTTTTTTTTGTTACAGTACTTACATTGCAAAAGACGTGGAAGGGTATCCGCGACGCCTACGGGAAAGATAGGAAAAAAAAATTAGGAGTGGCTCCGGTGCATCTACTTTTAAAGAATACTTGTATTCACATTTGATTTTTGAATACTACTACGCAGACTCGTCTTTGAAAACCCCGCCACCAGCCGTTTCAGATGATAGAATACAATGGACATAGGCAATGATGATACAACAAATGTTACAAAAAGGAAGAAAAAATCTAATGATGCTGAGGATAAAATTATTACAAACTTATTTGCAAAGGATGGAAGACAGGATGAATAAAGACAAAAAAAGTGGTGAATGTGAGCCCGAATATAACTTTGCGTTGTCTTTGGTTGAAGATTTAAAATCAATTCACCCAGACTATAAAATGGATGCTAAAATGGAGATCATGGGAGTTTTGAAAAAATATAAGCATATGTCTAACAGCTATCCTCTAAACTATCCAGGATATTTTACAAGTCCAGAGCTACCCCGAAGTAATTCATTGCAACCAATTAATTATTCACCAAGTGTTTATGACAAGAACAGTAACGCTGAAGATACAATTTATAGTGATTTATTTTCAGAATAGTAATTTCCTAAATCTTGGTGAAGTATCTCCTTTAATTGTGAAAATAATTTAATCGCTATTGTAAAACTACCGTTGTGTTGATAGTTTGTAGGTAACTAATGATTAACCGATTAATAATATTGAAGAAGTATTAATAATTATCTCTTGTGTATTTAATGTTTAAAACATACCTTATAGTAATTACGAACCTTTCTTCAGGTGACACTGATGATCTAAAATGTGTGTCTTCATGTCTTAAGTCAGTTTGTATCAGATGCAACAACTTTAAAAATGTAGGTCTTGACATTCGCAGGTAGGAACGAATTTTTTAGGATTATTTTTTTATTCGTTTGCAAAACAACACAAAGTAGTCGCTCTCTTCCAGTCGATTAATTAAAAATGGATCCTCCCAAAATCTTCGATGCTTTAGTTTTCGTCTCCTGCGTGTTCGAAGTAACAAAACCAACAGCAGTATTTCCTCGTCAGAATCCATTTTGTCACTGAGTGTACTGTATGTCGAGTTGTGAAGCTTTCTCTGGACTGTAGTAGAATACCCTGTCAATGCCCAGGCTTCGGAATGTGCCTTTGAGGTACCCATCCATTCTTTCTACACAGTTTCTCACTTGGCAATGCCATTTGGTATATTTTTCTACAGAACTATTTGGTGCAGCTTCCAAATCTGGAGTCATCAGCCAAGTCTCTAATGCATAGCCCGAGTCCTCCCTATAAAATATTTGTTTCTATTAATGTTGTATTATAATAGAGGTGTCAACAGGGAACAAACGTGCCCAACGTGCAGTCAATGGGTTGACTGGTAGAGAATGCCTCAAGGCAATGGTGAGAATTTGACGTAGGTGTAGCAATATAGAATAAAAACAAAATAAAAATGATAATTAACTACGTAATATATACCTACATTATACGCCCTGCAGAATATGAAAGGATTAAATTTAGTAAAATAAGCTAATTATATCATCAATGCGTTTTAATTATGTGTTAATTAATCTCAAAATGATCTAAATTTCAATAAGTGTGACACTTCAGTTGTGTAACGCGATAATTTGGGATTCTACCATGGCATATCAATATATTTGGACTGGCAACGCAGGCCCATGAAATTCGACCAGTGTCTCACACACACACACACATACTCACACACTCACACACACGCACGTACGCACGCACGCACGCATGCACGCACGACCGCACGCACGCACGTACATACATACACACACAAATGATATACTCACCAACCAATTGAATCAACTTAAAACAGAAAATATAGTCGAACCTACAAAATCCCCTACTACTACTCCTTTAACAAAATATTTAGAAGAAGAAATCCTGATATATCTAAAGAATCTAAACAGAAGGTAAAACTTTTATAATTAGTCATTTATTACCAATCAGGAAACAAAATAATAATAAAATGAACTAAACAATAAAAATATAATAACCCAAAAACGTAAAAACAATATTTTGTTAATAATTAAGTTGTCAATTATTACGATAGTTGTCAATTATTACGATTGAACATAATTTTACATACCTAAACTTATTTTATTTCATGCTTTCAGATAAGCAAGAAATTTTCAGAAACCCGTGTTCTGGAAGAGTCTTTAAAAGAAACATACACAGTATATCAAACGAAGAAAAATTTTTAAAGAAACTTCTTGTCAGTGTGGCCGCAGACCAGAGATACATTTGCATTACAATAATTGTAGCGCCACATTTGAAACGCAACGTATTTATCGCCCCCGTATATTTGTATGTAAACCCGCACATCAAGGACACAGTTGTAGTAGGTGCAGATTGTGGCGAGACGTTTGCCGCGCCACACGAATTCAAGATCGAACACGTTCGTTATATGTGGCGCCGTGCTTTACAAAAATGAAAGACAACATTGAATTTTACGTTGAGTTTGTTGCAGAGGTTGTAAAAAACCCTATTTTATATAATCACACGCTCACTGAGTATAACAACAGACGGATTACAGAAATGATATGGACTAAGATCGGCGAAAAATTAAATGAAAGGGGTAAGTACCTATACCTAACCTATACCGTGTAATTATTTTGCCACGGCACTAATCCGTATGGTTTTATGAAGTATTTACACAAATATTCTCGAAATTCTGTAGCAGCGTTATTGGGTCTCCCATGATTTATATTATTGGAATTAACGGTAGGACTAGGTATATTTTCGTGACCGAGACTTAAAATTATTTTATCATTCTGTTTTATAAAATTATGTAAAACACAAGTAGCTTCAACAATTTTGACTGCTTTCTCGACTGAACATGAAATAGGAGTTTCAAAAACTCGAAACTTAGATACTTACATACCGAAGGCGCACTCGATAATCTTTCGCCCACGGGAAAGTCGATAATTAAGGTTTTATTATTTTTCTATTAAGCGTGTAATAGTGGTGAATGGGTCCACTATTAACAGACTCCGAGTGGTCTAGGAGCGGAGGAATGAAACTATTTCTCTTGATATGCCTTACTATGTGCAGGCGACTGAAGGTGTTTATTTAGTGAACCCTGCCTATATTTATATTCCCGGCTACATCCTTAGTTAACCAATAGTAATATATTTTAATTACTTTGCCAATTAGAATTTATACATTTTGACCAATGAAGATTAATCAATTGCAATATTATGTACAACTATTATATGTCGCGCTCCATTTGCCGGCGTAAGACTCGTGGATCGCTTCTCGTAGCTGCGTTGCTGGACGGGACTGTATAAGTGATGCAGTCCGACGCGCGCGCGTAATTGGCGAGCGGCGGCGGCGTGGGACACATCTCCGGAACAGCAAGAAGAGGCGAAGCTGCGGCGTTGAAGAAACGGCTCGAATATGGTCGGCGGATGCATGAAGATAGCCGGCGTGTGAAGACGATGCGGCGCTGATAATATTTGCGGCTGTTTCTTGTTTCTATATTAGAACGTTAAATATATACGTCAAATTATCTCGCATCGATATGCAGTCCGCAGTATCTCAGTAGCCGGGGGTAATTTGTAAATAAATGTTTTCTTCAGACCTTCACTATTTGCGTTATGGTAGCACCAGGGTAACATTATTTACTACCGTTTAGGGTTGATTAGCCTGGCTGCTACAAGCGGAAAACAATCAGGACAGCTAAAGAACTTACAAAATTCTTTGAAAGTGACGACATTAGTCGTATGGCAGCTGGTAATATAAAAGAATGTGTCACTTGCCACAAGATTAAAAAACAGAAGCGATTTTTACTAAATACCTTGTGTAAGATATACAGAAGTGAAGGTGGAGTTTCGTCTCTTGCTTCTTTCAAGCGCTATCGTCTGTTTTAGGTAGTATCTCCACATATAAATAATTGCAACTCGTGTGCTTGTATTATGCATGCTAATTTAGCTTTCAAAGCTCAAAATCTCAAGAAGTTAGGCTTAATATCGTCTGCTGATCCAAATTACTTGGTTTCTGAAATAGATTGCGATGTTAAATTAAAAAGCTGCATGAATTCCGAATGTACAGTGTGCTATGGAAAGAAATTTAGCTTTGCTTTTGCAGCAGATACCCAAGAGGTATCTTGGCTTGAATGGACCACTAAAAATTATGAGTATGAAAAATCCAATACACAAAAAAAAAACTGTACAAGGAGAAAAAATAGGTACTTTAAATCCACTTGCCGATATGATTTAAAAAGATCTTGTGAAATTTAAATGTCATCATTGTAATATTTATCACCTGCACAAGTACAAAGAAGCCATAGAAAATATAAAGGACAATGAAATTATCATACACTGCAATCAGAAAATTACTCATGTAAGATGGCTGAAGAAATGCAGTCTAAAACTTTGCAGGCTCAAAGCAATAAATTACTTTGCATACTGGAGTTGCATATGTAAAAAATTAAAAACACATATCTTTCTGTACTGTTTCTCCGTCACTTATAGCACTTGGGCCATTTAGAACCTGTAATAAATTATTTTAATGAAAAGTGCCCCGCTATTAACTGTTTGCATTTTAATTCGGACGGACCTACGACACAGTATCACCAGAAAAAAACGAAGGAAACTGGATTTGTTCAGGCAACGTGGTCCTTTTTTAGGCTTTCCACGGAAAAGGCGCAGCAAATGGTGTGGGCGGAGCCATCAAAAGAATTTTAGATACTAGAGTTTCTTATGGTGAGGACATAGTTGATGCTAAGTCTACATTTGAAGTTTTTTCGAAAACTGATACAACTATCAAATTAATTTACTTTAATACACACAGTATTGAAAATGTGGAAAATCCTCAAAATATACAACCAGTTCCTAACACTATGAAAATCCATCAGATCATTGCTACAGACGATAAACGTGTTATCAAGTACAAATCATTGAGTTATTTTTTCGCAAGAGGAGCCTGTGATTGTTTTTTGCTTAAAATTCATAATTTTAAACAAAACACAATAAAAGTTTCTTTTACGAAAATTTACTAAAACTAAAATAGTAATTAAAAAAATAAGACAAATAAGGAGATAAAATCAAGTAAAAGAGCTAGAAAGATAAATGAGAAATCAGACACAACTTTTGACGAAGATTACACAAGTTTGATGACGAGATGACTATAGGAGAATTAGAGACAGAAATAGTGAAAATTGAAAGTTTTATTTGAAGTAAGATTTAAGACCTGAAAATTAAGCTTATAATCCGGATTCATGTAGTTTAAAAGATAAAGACACAGATGTGCCTGAACTTTATAAAATAAGTGAAAGTATATTAGTAAGATATTTGTAAAGAAAGAGCTGGAAGTATTACGTAGGCTTTATTGATAAGATTGAAATCAAGGTTGATGACACTTTTTATGAAATTCATTTTCTAAAGACAATTTAAGAACAATATCGTAATAATATAAAATTCATTAAAATACCGAAAAACAAAGATTTAGACATTGTTAACAACTTTTCAATGTTTATAAATGTTAAATTAACTGCGCTTGAGAAATCAGGAGAGTACAGTTTGACTGAAGATTGTGACGAAATATATTTTTAAGAGTCAACACAACTCTCAAAAATATATTTCGTTTTACGATACAGCTAGTGACATGTCCAGAGTATGTCCGGATCACACGTTCAGGTCCACCATCCAGACATCAGATCGTCACTATTTAGAGGGGTAGATTCTAGGTAGCCTTTACCCGTTAGTAGTGACGTAGGTATACTTAATTATTAATATTGATTTATTAATCAAAACAAAACATACAAGGAAGGTACAAAAATATTTTCCAATCTATGTGCTTTGTGACACATGCCGTTGTAAATTCCATTCAATTTAAAAACGCTTTGATCCAAAATTTCACAATCGATGAATCAGAAGGTGCCATTTCAAAATTTATAAGATGGCGAATTTTTTTATAGGATAGGGTGACAAATGATCACACAGTCCACCTGATGGTAAGTGGTTGCTGTGACCCATAGACATCTACATGTATCCTCAATAAAGAATCAAAATGCAGATGCGTTGTCACCCGTGAGGAATAAGATGAAATGTCTCATTTCCAGTAAAAAGGGTCTCCGGTTCTCTCCACTCACCATACGAAACACAGCAGACAAAAAAATCATGACACTTTCTGTGCTAACAAAACCAAACAAGCCCAAGATACTTTTCTGTTGAAGTTTTGTCATGTTATTGATGTCCAACATCGTCGTCCTAGAATAAGAACACAGGATGTACGCTATGCAAATTATTCAATAAAAAGTTCCAAAACATTACTCAATGTTTGTATGATTGACAAATTTTTGGGCGTATTGCAAATACCACGTAATAGAATCCGTAGAGTTGCAGAAATTTACATAAAAACTGGTGGTTTAGTAAAAGAAAATAGAGACAGAGACCATACATCCCACAAAAATATACAAAAGTTACAGAAAGTCAAACATTTTACAATTTTTTAAGAGCATAGAGTCTCACTATATTCGGTCTACTACAAAGAGGAAATATTAGGATTCGGCATTAAATATAAGAAAATTGTGGCGAATATTTAACGAACAATCAGAGAACCCAATCAAACAGTGCTATTTTCGAAGAATTTGCAAATCAATACAATGTTGGGTTTGGTTATCCAAGAATGGATGTCTGTTCCAAATGTACAGAATTGGATAAGCAAATTATTAAGAGTGAAAAAATGAAGTATTTAAAACCAAATAAATGATTGAAAAGACCGTTCATAAACGCAAAGCTCAAAAATTCTACTAATTATTAAATGAGAGACAGGATGGTATGTCGACACTATCTTTTGACTGTCAAAAGAATCAAGTCCTACATAAAATACCAGACCAAATAACTTTAGACAGCTTTTTATATTATTTTGGAGTATAGCTTTTTTTAATATACCTTTTTATTTTGCAGTAGTATTATCATTAGAAGACAAAAGGCTAAATAAATAAGATACAGTCAATTTATACACGTGGAATGAAAATGAGTACAAGAATGGAACTAATGAAATCGCGTATGCAGTGTTTCACATATTGAATTTGTTAAATATAAATTGAATACAAACTTTGCGACTTGTGGTTGAAGGTTGAGGAGTGCAAAACGAAATTCCATTTTCATCAGAATGTGTTGCGTGTGGTTAAATAGTGCTCCAAGTAACATAAACAACATTGAACTTGTTTTCCCAATACCAGGGCATTCTTTCTAGGGTTCCGTACCCGAAGGGTAACCAACGGGACCCTATTACTAAGCCTCCTAAGAAGATGAGCCTACTTGCGATCTACCAACAGCTGAATCAAATATTATGATTTAAAAAATAAGTTAAGAAGTATAAGTAATAATTAAGAAAAACTGTTACACGAGACGTAATAAATAAATATACGGATTTGCGTTTGTACGTAATGTTCCCCTTTTTTACTTATTTTATATCCAATTTCTCAAAAAATGTCATCAAATACGTACACATTGTCATATTTTTGAAAAATTTTGTTTTTATTTCGCAATCAGTACCGAACACAATTGTAATTTTTCACAGGTTGTCAAATAAAATTGTGAGATGCAAACTAGCTTCGATCGAAACCAGTAAAAAGCAAATATGCTTCAGTCCAATACTTAAAAGCAAAGACACCTTAGACCCAAAGTATTTCTTAATTATTATGGAACTGATGTAAATTTGATTAACTCTTTGCATCATAGTGGTAGTGGCGGGTAAGAATACCCACTACCCCATATCTTCCCGTGGGTGTCGTAAGAGGCGACAAAGGGAAACTGATACAGAAGATGGGCAGCAGCATCTTTCTGATAAAAGTCAAAAAACAATACAAAACTGCGGTTGCCAACCCGCTCGCCAAGCGTGGCAACTATGGCAATATACCCTCCATGAGCGACGACACAAATAAACGGCCCCCAGTCCCCGGCGGCCCCGCTATTCCTGGCTACGGTGGCGACCATGGTAACGGCGGGGCAGGGGTGCTAAGAATCTCGGTGGAGTTCGGTTGCCACCACGACGACTCGACCTGGCAACTTATAACGCACGCACTCTGAGGACTGACGAGAAGATCCTGGAGCTGGAAGAAGAGA
Organism: Parnassius orleans; assembly: GCA_029286625.1. Classification (NCBI taxonomy): domain Eukaryota; kingdom Metazoa; phylum Arthropoda; class Insecta; order Lepidoptera; family Papilionidae; genus Parnassius; species Parnassius orleans. The sequence goes on along the minus strand of JAGSMP010000348.1, from coordinate 214,141 downwards.
TAGACAAGTTGCGCTGGAATATTTTAGGATTATCCGAGGTCCGAAGAGAGGGGGAGGACACGGTAATCCTCGAATCCGGCAACTTGTTCTATCACCGGGAGGGCGACCATCTGTCCTGACCAATAGTAACAATATACATATCCTTTGTATTACTGAACATTGGCTAAAAGATTATAATTTCATGTTTAATTTCAGAAATCACCAGGTGGTCAGTTCCTTCAATAGAGAAAAAAGTTTACGTGGTGGCTCCTTAATATTAGCAGATAAATCATTATTATATAAAGAACTTAAGGATATTGTGAGCCTCTCTGTTGAGCGAACTGTAGAAATGGCTTGTGTCGAGCTCGAGCACCTCATTGTTGTAAGTGTTTACAGACCCCCATGTGCTACTTATGACTATTTTGAAAGAATTGTGGAAGAAGTTTTGCTCAAACTTAGTAAACAGAACAAGTCGGTTGTAATATGTGGAGACTTTAACATCAATCTCCTTGAAACTTCTTCAATTAGTATTAAGTTTAGCTCATTGTTTAAATCGTATAATCTTTTATACTTAGAACCAACACGTATTGCTGGGCCTAGTGCAACCTATAGATAATATTTTTACAGATATTAAGCCCTTGCATAAATCAATTATTCAAAATTTAAGTTCAGATCACTGTGGACAGTTGGTATCATTGCCCTACATAAAAACAGAAAAATAAGGAAGTTGTGTTTGTTCCAATAAATGACCATCGCTTGGAGAGGTTTAGTAATATAATAAAAGACTTCCATCACTTTCATTTAAAAATAGTGCTAATTATTTGTATAGTATGTTATTTAAAATTATAACTTGTGAATTTAGTAGAATATTTACTTCTAAAACTTTCTTTTTAACAGTCAAAATCATTTGATGAATGGGCGACAGTAGGAATTTATAAAAGTAGGGAAAGTTATATGAGCTTTATAATGAAAGATCATATAATACTAGTGTTATATTTAGAGATTATGTAAAAACATATTCTAAAATATTTAAAAAGTGCTACACAGCTAAGGCTTTACATTTAAGTAACAAAATTAAACTGCATCCAACAAAATTAAAATGACCTGGAGAATAATAAATAGTGAAACGGGCAAGGTCAAACCGCGCAACTCGGATTTTCAATTGAATATTAACAACAGTTTAACTCGATCTGATCAAGAAGTTGCTATGGCTTTTGAGAAACATTTTACTGATGTTCCTTTTTTGACAACAAAATCATTAAATTTTCTCCTACTGTCGCCGAATCATTGCTTAAACAAAATGTAAAGGCTTGTTCAAATACTTTTAAATTCCATAGAGTATTGCCAAAAGATATCGTTAAATATTTTAAAACAATTGATGTTAAGAAAACGGCAGACTTATGGGGGATTTCCGTTAAAGTTATTTTATCTATAATAGATATAATAGCACCTTATCTAGCCACTATATTTAATACAAGCGTCGAATCTGGTGTGTTTCCTGATTTAATGAAACATAGTAAAGTCATACCTTTTTAAATCTGGTAGTACATTAGACCCCGCCAACTTTAGACCGATTTCTGTACTACCAACATTTAGTAAAATTTTTGAAAAATAATTTTAGATCAGATCTAAGTTTCTTTAATATTAATAAATTGCTACATAAAATCATTCATTTTACAAGGGTCGCTCGACAACTGACGCTGGAGTTGAGCTTATTAAATATATTTGTGCATGGGAGAATCGGAGGATGCTTTGGGTATATTTTGTGACCTTCCAAGGCCTTCGACTGTGTTCACCATGAGACATTAATCAGAAGTTACAGTACTATGGTGTCAAGAACACAGCGCTTAAACTTATTATTTCATATTTAACCCTATGTGAGTGACGAGGTACCCTGCCTTTGGCATTTTCAAATTCTAAAAAGTATGTTTTACGCCCTATATGTAGCTGTGACTTCCTGAGAGCTCTTAATATTTATAAATTACATATTTTTAATGTTTAGACCAAGTCTACTATTTACAATGTTTTGTGAAACCAAAACATATTTTGAACTCACATCGAGTAACGAGGTACCGGGTACCTCTTGTGTTTTGTGTGACTATGAGGAAAGTATTTTTAATTTCGTACAAAATTAAATAATAAACATTTGTCAAAGTATTTTATTTCTATAAAATTACATATTCTTTGTTCATACAGTATTAATTACAGCTCTCGAAGCAGATGTTACATGTTGGACGAGTTACTGCATGTTCATCACAAACTGGTTTTCTGCAGTTAGTGCAAGCTTTTCGAGTTTTTCTTTGCTTGCGTTTGAGTTCTCTGCATAGGTAACAACTTCCGACGACTGCAACACGCCCTGTAGAATCTCGTCTAGTTTGACTTATAGAAGTTGCAGAGCCAAAAGAAATTGACGGCCTAAGTTCTCGGCCAAGCACGTCCTGCATTGCAGATCTCACATGTAATTTTGATGTCACAATGCAATTTTTTGATCTCTCTTCTATATTTTTACCACACAGTTGTAGACTCAATGATTTCAAAAACTTTCTACGTCTGTCACTCGAGACCAATTGTGGGTTATGTTCCATGTAAATAATATATGCTGCCAAAGCTGCAATGTCAATGATATTGTAAAAAAGTGCTAAAGGCCACCGATTTGTTCTGCGTTTTACGGTATATTCTGCTAACAGCTTATCCATGTTGTCCACTCCACTTTTAGTTTTATTATAATATAAAATTATTTCTGGCTTGGCAGTTTCCTTATTACTTTCAATAATTGGTGACATGTGCATTGATGACAACATTATTACTGCTTTATTCTTTTTAGGTACGTAAGAGCACACAGTTGCTTCTTTGCTAAATGCGAAATTAGAAGAATAAACAGCCCTCTCCTTGTGTGCTTGCATATTTGCAGGAAGAAACCGTTTATTTTTCTTACCGTTCCAACTAGTGTCATATTCCACGAATTCAAGGAATGAGCCAGTTGAAGCGATGTAAAAAAATTATCCGTAGTTACATTCAGCCCTGAATTTTTATATTTAGCCACGAGATCTAATACAGTGCATTCTCCTACATTTGTTTGACGTATGCCAACACTTGACTTTCCTGTATATATTTGTCCATTTAGGGGTAGGAATTATTTGCATCACAAGCCCAGAATATTTTATGCCATACTTTTCAGGTTTTGATGGCATGTATTGAGTAAAGCGAGTCCGCCCACGATATCCATATAGCTGTTCGTCAACGGTAATACATTCACGAGGCTTGTAGTTTTTATTCAAATTTGAAATGAACATGGTCCAAATATCTCGTATAGCAGCGGCTTTATCAGCTAACAAACGTTCAGGGCGCGTTACATCATTATCAAACCTTATGAAGCGTAGCAGCATTTTGAATCTATCATGGGACATCGCAGCCCGAAATAATGGTAGGTGACTGGATTTCCACAGTTCAGTCAAATGCTCTTTATTAGATCTATGCACCCCACTAAAAATTAGAATACCAAAAAATGCATCCAATTCTTGTTCTGTGAATGGTTTGAATATTTTTTGTTTCGGTCGCTTGCTTATATCAGGGTAATTTTCCATCAGTTTATTATTGTATGCTTCAGTAATCTTTGTCCCTTTCCGATTAGTTTCCCTCAAGATTATGTCACACATTTCATTGGACAATATATTTTGAATATTTCCATTTGATTGTTAAGTTTGCTGAACGATGCAGCCCCGCCCCGTTGACGAATAATATTTCTGCTACTAGTTTGTGTTCTGGGAAGTGGTTCAGACTGCCATCGCATTCCATCTTTTGCGATAAGAATATTTTCAAGCGATTCCCCTTCAAAACTCGCATCGGAATCATAAGAATCAATCTCATTTTCGACTTCAGCTTCTGGCTCAACATCCGAAATTTCAAATCTACCTCTTCAACTAAAGGAATATAATCATGTTCATTATCAGAAGCAACAAACTCACCTTCGTCACTAGAAGATTCTGCTAATATCTCTAGCAATTCTGTTGAATTATATCTTCGAACACGTGATCTTTGTTGAGAAGTACTCGCTCAATATTCATAATGAAATAATTATAAACTCACAAAATACAAATATGCTCGTACAATAGAAACAAACGTATACAGTCAAATGTCAAGCACGATGCACTGAATGGATTCAGTGTTTCTTGCGCGCCGATAACCATGTACCGCACTTCACCTCTCCTTCCCTTTTATCGCCACAGGTTGTCAACTGTTTAGCTTAGCTAAAGTAATAATATTCAAAGTATGCAACAAGTAGATCTTGATTGTTTACATTACGTATACACTGTATGTAGGTACCCGGGTACCTCGTCACTCTGTTAAAGGTGTTTTATTTGTCACTCACATAAGGGTTAAGTAATAGAATGCAGAAAGTTATTATCAATGGTAAAAGTTCTTCCGGGTCACCTGTACTAATGGGTGTCCCTCAGGGCTCGATTCTCGGCCCATTCCTATTTCTGGTATATTACCTTCCCTTGGGGATAATCATGATATAGTATTATTTACTTTGATGATACTTCCTTGATTTTTAAACTTAAACGTCAATCATTTAAATGTGACGAAGTGAATAATGCTATATCAAAATTAGTGCATTGGTTTAACGTTAATAATCTACATTTAAACGGAAATAAAACTAAATGTATTAAATTTACAACAACGAATGTTAAAAATCTGGGTACCAATGTGTTTTTAAATGGGGAAGAACTGAGCCCTGTTGAATCCACTGTTTTTCTTGGCATCACTCTCGACGCAAAGCTTCAGTGGGGCCCCCATATATCCAAACTAGCAAGCAGACTAATGCCCACTTTCACCAACGACCCGTAAGATTTACGGGACCCCTTAGCATATTTAGGGGCCAGTTAGGGGATAGTTTCCGTTTCACCATTTTTAAAGGGTCCGTTACTGACTAAACGATCCCCTAAATTTATGAGATGGATTATTGGTCCCATAAACCTTCACATAAGTAAAAGTGACTTCTAGAGGACAAGATGGACCGTGATCTATTTGATTTTCTTGATAATTTAGACACGACTGATACTATATTTGATATAAATCGTAGTCGAAGACCTAAAATATATCGAAAACGACCAAATTATTTCAACGATTTCGATGAAATAGATTTTTTCCGAAGATATAGGTTATCTAAATCAACAGTGATATATTTGTTGGAAAAAATTGAACATATTTTGGAATTTCCTGATAATAGGTGAGTACCTAACTATTTACATAGGTAATCAATTTTAACGTATGTACCATAGTCTGTAATATTATTAAAATTGTAGTTTATTAAATATTTAAGTTAAAGGGTGGGTTCCTACCTTTTCACTTAATACCTAATATACCTAGCTACGAAATAAAGGTAAAAGCATAAAAGGTTACTTTATTGCTCTCCTAACAGTAACTTTTGAATGGAAAATGAGCCTGTATAGGTAGGCCGTAGGTACCTGTTTGGTGCTAACCTACCTACCATGGTGAGTTGATACCAGTGTATCTACTTAAGTTTCTACCTATTTTAATTTGTAGTTTGTGATTCACTTTACTAAGGTACTTGTTTATATTTTTAGAAACTATTCATACCACCCATAAATCAATTATTAATAGCTTTAAGATATTACGCCACAGGCAATCATTTGCTTGCTGTGGCTGATATGGGTGGTACTAGTTTAATACATCCAGCCGGATAGTAAAGAGAGTGTCTCAAGCAATTGTATCCCTACGTCGAAATTCATTATATTTCCTGATACAAACAGAGACCAAGACAGAGTTAAGATAGACTTCTGTGGTATAGTTAGATTCCTAATGTACTAGGCTGTATTGATTGTACATGTAAAATTCAGTCACCAGGTAAATTCCTCATTTTGATTTAACTACCTTTCACTAAAAGTTTCTTTTCTCTTAGTAGTCTATCAAGCAATACTGATGATATTATTTATATCTATAGGTGGAGATGATGCAGAACTATTTAGAAACAGGAAAGGCTACATGTCCATAAATGTCCAAACAATTGCATCAGCAAAGCTGTTGGTGCAGGATGTTGTTACGCTGGCCAGACTCCACATGATTCAGCAATTTACCAAAATAGCAATATTTATAGAAAGTTTGAAAGAGGGAGTATGGAGACTTTACTTGAGGATAGTGGCTATCCCTTAAGGTAAAATAAAAAAACCAGAGATAATAATAATGATCTTTATTAAAACTTATGTAGGTTAAAAATAATTACAAAATTACAAACAAAAGAATAACATCATTCTGCAGATATTTGGCAAATTTACATGCAACATTCATCACAGAGCTCAAAATATTGATTAAATAAATACATATTATTTAATAAAAAGATTATATGGGTAAAGGATATTAATTAATTAAAAATACACTTAAACTAGTTATTTGCAGAACCATTTTAGGTAGTCCTGATATATTTTGAAAGTTTAAGGTGTGACCTGGAATAGAAAAGAAATATTTTACATCATATAAATTACATTATTATATACAATAATACTTAAAAACATTTTATTTTTAGCCTCATCTCTTGACACCTTATCTCAACCCTACAACAAGTGGAGAACGAAAATATAATGAGGCACATTAGAACAAGAAATGTGGTGGAACAGCAATATTGTGCTAAAGCGAAGGTTTCCAGTACTTGCAGTTGGAATTCGTTTAGCTTTAAACAATGCCATTAATGTCATTATAGCACTTATCTTGCATAATATATGCATATTAAGAAATGAGCAACAACCTGTGAATAATGATGATGTGCCTAACCTGGAAGAGCTAATTACAAGGGACAAATAAATAATATACCATTTTCTGACAGACCTTTGTCATATGGTTTCGCGAAATCAAATTACCCAATATTTTGATAATTTATAAATATTTAATTTATTATATAAAATATATATAGTAATTTCACCAATGAATAAAACATACCTTTTAGTTGGTTGCATACTTCAGTTTTAATTTCCAATTCCTTTCTAGCTGTTTCTAACTGCAGCTGGTACAATTCCTTTTAAATTTTATTTCTTCTTCTAACATTTTAATTTTTAAATCCTCCACAATAGCCTTTTAGAATTGAATTAAACTACTTACGGATTATATCGCGTTTAATTAACTTATTTTATTAATTCCCGACGTTTCGGGTGCTTTACAGCACCCATGGTCACGAGGGACTGAGGTGATTGACGTCCCAATGTCAAAGTTAATACGGAGTACCTTCAGCTTTAATTATTAATTTTTCTTTTAAATTAAAATAATATATTAAAACAATAGAATAAACCTTTTAGAATTCAAATCTTTAAAACCTCCACATAGTGTTGAAACAACTTCAGTTTTATCATTATTTTCTTTGATTATTGGTCGTCGTCTTTTCCATATAGGTGTGGACTTTATAAATTGAGATGATGTTGGTGATGACAGTGTTGGAGCAATGTCATTATTATTCTAACATCCTTAATTTCAATATTTTCCACATTGTATTATTGCACTAAAATTGTAACAAAACAAATTCTAATATAAAAATCACAGTGTAAGTATAATATAATCATACAGTGGGTCGACACCTATACAAATGACAGAAATAATTTTGTATTGAAAATTCTGCCAGTTTAGTTCATCTTGTCTTTGTCGCCCCGCAGTGTTTCTTTGTCTAGCCCTCTATTGAACTACTGGTAGGAAAGAAAGTATCTCCTTAGACTGTGATAAAATAACTCCCACAAACATAATAATATACATAACTTACTTGTATATAATATTATAATATGTAACAAACTTATTGCCCTGATTTCTACTACGGCATTTGGACTATTTGTCAGTCAGTTTCTAATTTTAATATACCTACATAATAGAGAATTCTATAAATACTTACATTTTCATTTTGAAATATTAAAATTTCCATTGTCTCATCACCAAGTATTGGTAATGAACTGGCTTCAATAATGTGGTCAGCATCTGAATCCTGGACATCAGTTATGCCTGTACATGCTCGGCCCATCAAGTCACTGACTTGTTCCAGAATTGTATCTGTCTTAACACATGATGGGCCACCTCCTGTGCCATTGTAACTGCTTTTGCTGAGTGCTTTGTATAATTTCGCATCAGTCTTCATTTTCTCCCAGACTCTCATAAGAGATTCTTTACTTCTGAAATGTTAGTGGTAGGTTATTAAAAGGCAATTCAGTACGAACATCATAGTAGATAAAGAGATTAATGTACTGAGAATGTAGGTATTAGGTAGGTAACTTCTCATTCAAGTAAGTAAATAGAAACTCTTTAATACACACATTACATATACAAAATCAAGATAATAATAATGATAATAACTATTTACAGCTATAAAGTATGGATGTAAAGGCAAACTTTAAAACAACTACAACTATTAAACAAAAGGTTTATTTTATCAATAACTTACCTAGCCGTAGTTCCTGTGGAATTAAATCTTGTGCAAATTCACCCACGCTTCATTCTTCGCTTGATTTGTTTACCGTCCGTCTTTTTATTAATATTACATTTTTAAAAGTATTCATTAACTTTACAAGTTTATCCTTTTCATCAAACGTGAAATTTTGACACCGCTTTCTCTTTTTTGCCATAATTATAAAATAAAAAGTTAGAAACGAGTTACCTATGTATTTTAAAGCAAATTACAAATTAACCCAACGGAAACACCACGAAAACTTGCAGAGACAGATGCCAAACAGTCAATGCACAGATAAAATACGAGTGTCAAATACGGTAACTTGTCAAACATAGACTAAAAATATGATATTTTTATTAAAATATTCACAAAATGAAAACATCTATCAGTCAAAATATGAAAGAATTAAGTTCTTCCTTAAAATAATACATGAATACGTAGTTTTTGTATTAATATATATCATTTCCGATAAAACCGGTAACTACAACTGGGTATAAAGCACTATCGTCGTAAAAAATCGGTCGCATAAGGAGGGGTCCCCTAGCTATGGGTCCGTTGCGTTCGTGAAAACAAATTTTAGTTATGGGTTGGTTTAGGGGACCTTTTAGCTTAACGGTCGTCTAACTATGTGATTGTTTAGGGGATGTTGGTGAAATTGGGCATAAGTTCTGCAGCCTATGCTGTAAAAAAGATTAGAGGTCTCACTAGTGTCGAGACAGCTAGACTAGTTTATTTCAGTTATTTCCATAGCATAATGTCTTATGGGATTTTGCTATGGGGAAATGCAACTGATTCAGAAACTATTTTTTTTTACAGAAGAGGCCATTAGAGCTATTTACAACCTAAAACCGAGAGAGTCTCTTAGAGATAAATTTAAAAATAAATATATTAACTTTGGCCTCTCAGTATATTTACGAAAATTTAATGTATGTTCAAAAACAAAGTTAGTTTTAGTAAAAAGTGATATACATTCTGTAAACACTAGGAACAAACACAAGCTAGTGATACCAGTTTCTCGACTCCACAGAGTCAGTAATTCATTCTTGGGGCAATGTATACGCTATTACAACAAGGTCCCGGAAAGTGTACAGGCTCTCTCTATTACCAAGTTTAAATGTTTTGTTAAGCTGAAACTGTATAAAAGGGTTATTATAGTATACATGAATATATGATTGATAATAACCCCTGGGAATGAGAGTGGTCGCTACCAAGCAGTTTCTAAAATAAATTTTGTACTTAAATAGTTTGTACAACCATTAATGTAAAACTTACTTTAAAAAAAGTCCCTTCTGGGTTTCTTGCTGGTTCTTCCCAGGACAGAGGTTTTTTTTTTCGAACCAGTGGTAAAGTGAAAAATGACTTTCAATAAGAATTACACATGTAATCTATATTGAATAAAAAATTATTCTATTCTATTCTATTCTGTCCCAAGGAGGTGTTTGATTTATCGTCCACAAGTCTCTCGTTAACAACGTTGTAAAGCTTGGGAGTGTGTCGACGAGGGTTGCGTACCTTATACTCAGAATCACCAAACGGTATTCGCTGAAGGTCATACAGGTTTACGCACCAACCTCGGCACACCCTGATGAGGAGATGAAGGAAATGTATGGGGATATTTCTAGAGCCATGCATTCCTCCAAAACCTACTATACGGTGTTAATGGGAGACTTCAACGCAAAGCTAGGCACAAGAGAGAACGGTGAGCTGAAAGTAGGGAAATTCGGATTAGGGCAACGGAACCCAAGGGGCCAGCAGCTGGCCGACTTCATGGAGAAAGAGGACTCTTTATGATGAACTCTTTCTTCCAGAAGCGGCCCCACAGGAAGTGGACCTGGTCGAGCCCCGACGGTTCGACAAAAATGAGATTGACTTCATTATGACGACTAGACGCCAACGTTCAGTGATGTCTCAGTGATCGCGAGGGTAAAACTGGTAGCGATCACCGAATGGTTAGAGGCACACTGAACCTAAACGTTGTTGAGAGGTGTCGTCTAATGAAGTCAACGCCCGTCCCCTCGTGTTTAATCCAAAGTCCGAAACCTTTCAGCTCGAGTTACAAACCGTTTTCAGTGCCTAGAAGATTGCAATGCAGTGGACGATATGAATTACAAGCTCGTGGAAACTGTCCATGCGGTCGGAGCTAAGTTTTGTAAGACCCTCCGCAGAAGAACACGAAAACTCTCCGATCACACTCTTAATCTCATGGTTGTTAGACGGGAAATGAAGCTGCGATCTTCAGTAGATTTGATAGCATACAGGCAACTGAACAGACAGATCTCCAAATGCATGCAGCGGGACTTACGCAAATTTAATACTGCTCGTATTGAAGAAGCGATCGAGCGGAACCAGGGCTCCAAAGTCTTTGCTAGAGATCTGTCTGCCAGAAAGAGCCAACTGTCGAAGCTGAAGACCGAGTGTGGCAGCGTCGTTTCCGGGACACCTGAGATTTTGAGTGAGATTGAGAGGTTCTATGGGCAGCTGTACACATCATCGTTGGAGCCACACGCAAGTGTGAGTAACGATCCAAGAGCAAGTCTTATCCGACACTATTCCGATGATATTCCGGACGTCAGTCTGAGCGAGATTAGAATGGCTCTCCAGCACCTTAAAAACGGCAAGGCCCCAGGCGAGGATAAAATTACAGCGGAGCTTCTGAAAGCGGGTGGAAAACCGGTACTTGTAGTCCTTCGAAGCTCTTTAATTCCGTCCTCCATGGTGGCACTACACCGAGGCGTGGAGCAGAGTGCGGTGGTCTTGTTCTTCAAGAAAGGCGACAACGCTCTCTTGAAGAACTACAGACCGATTTCCTACTGAGCCGCGTCTACGTGCTGTTTTCGAGTCATTACGAATCGTCTCGCATGCAGACTCGACGACTTCCAGCCTCGAACAAGCCGGTTTCCGAAAGGCTTTAGCACCATAGACCACATATATACCCTTCGGCAAATTGTACAGAAGTCCGAAGAGTACAATTTGCCACTATGTTTGGCGTATGTGGACTATTAGAAGCCTTTGATTCCGTCGAAATTGGGCGGTGCTGCAGTCCTTCAGAGGTGCCAAGTGGACTGTCGGTATATCGAGGTGCTGAAGTGTTTGTACAGTAGGGCTACGATGGCTATCCAGTACAGAACCAGGTACGAAACCTATCCAACTGCAGAGAGGTGTAAGACAGGGTGACGTAATATCCCCGAAACTCTTCACCGCTGCATTGGAAGACGTTTTCAAGCTACTGGACTGGAAAGGATACGGTATTAACGTCAATGGCGAGTACATCACTCACCTTCGATTTGCCGACGATATAGTCCTTATGGCAGAATCGCTGGAGGACCTAAGCACTATGCGCAATGACCTCAATAGTGTCTCCCAACGGATAGGTCTCAAGATGAACATGGACAAAACAAAAATCGTGGCGATGGTTCGGATATCGAAGATGAGGTCATCATTGTAGGACAGAGTACGACGATAGGAGAAATTTTTCTTGGAGAAGACTTCCAAGGTACAGACCTACGTAATTCGGAATTTGACAGCGAAGATGACACACCCCTAGCCAGATTATATTTTTCTCAGCCTTTAGTTCCATCATCATCACCAGGACCAACTACTGCTCAGGTTGAAATACAGGCTCCAAAATGGAAAAAATACTACTCAATTCTACCTGCCGATGATTATGTCTCCACACATCACATACCTACTTACTTGTCATCTCTAGCCGCTCACAGAGAACTATCTCCATTAAAAAAATTCAATTATTCTGGACAAAAGAGCTTGTTCAATATATAACATTTTATACTAACTTATATGCAGAACAAAAAGGAGGACCTTATAAGCCTGTCACAGAAGAAGAAATGGAAGTTTTTATTGCTCTCAATTTAGTGATGGGAATAAAAAAGAACCCGAATTACCGAGATTACTGGTATTCTTCATTCGACTTATGAGACGAGTACATATCATCATTCATGCCTCTGACGAGATTTTCCTGGATTCTAGGGAATTTACATTTGAATAATACAACTTGATTCCTAGTAGGACAGATCCTAACTATGACAAATTGTAAAAAATCAGACCATTTATTGATAAAATTAGAGACTCATTCATAAAAAACTATTACCCTACGAAGAATATTGCAATAGATGAGTCAATAGTGAAATTCAAAGCAAGGAGTTCGCTCAGGCAGTATATATGCCCAAAAAACCAACGAAACGAGGATACAAGGTTTGGACAAAGTGTGCATCTACTGGCTATTGTCTTGACTTTGAAATATACACTGGAAAAGTTGGGAATAAAGTGGAGAAAGATTTAGGAGGCCAAGTTTTTAGGAAGTTTTGTGTAGACCTAGAAGGAAAACATCATCGTGTATATTTCGACAACTATTTCAATAGTTATTCGTTACAAGTTGAGTTAAGACAGAAGCAAATTTATGCCTGCGGAACTGTAAATGCTTCTCGTAAGCACCTGCCGGAACTAAAAGCAGACAGTAAACTATAACGTGGTGAATATGATTATTCTGTCTTATATGAAATGGAAGGATCAATGGAGTGTTTATTTGTTGACAAATTTCCGGGAGCCTAAGATTGATATTAAAATTACTAGACGCGAAAGAAATGGCGACGCTGTGGAAATCAAATGTCCGGCAGCCGTCAAACATTATAATGATAATATGAATTTTGTTGATAAGTTTGATCAAATGAACGGGAGTTACGCAATTGATAGAAAATCTAAAAAATGATGGCACCGCTTATTCTTTCATTTTCTAGACTGCTCACTTGTAAATACATTTCTTCTGTACAAGGATCTTCAAGAAGATCCAAACACATGCCTAGACAAAGTTTGTCTAAAAGATTTTAGATGTAGAGTGAGTTTAGTGCCTGCTTATGTTAAGAATAAAAAACTAATCGAACGCAGAAGCAATCCTTCATCGCCCAGCTTGGCTTCTATAAAAAGGCACAAACCCGAAGTGCCCCAATCAGTTCGACTAGCTGTCGCTAATTAGAGGCCATCAGCCAATTAGAGGAATTTCCAGGCGTTGCAGCAGTTGCAGTTCCAAAAAAGAGCCAGTACGTACTATTTGGGCCTGTAAAGTACTGTTATGTTACCGCGAGGGAGATCATAAACAGTAATTTAATATTTTATTGAGAAGTGCTAACAACTTTCGAATTTTTATGTACATATAATATATGTAGCATTTATTGTTCCTAAATGTGTCTAAAATGTGTAAAACTTAATTGTTTGATAATAAAAAAATAAAGACTATATTTAGCCATTTTCCTCACAGTGGTCACCCACGATAACCATCCTGTATATAACCCCACCACCAACCTACATATGAAAAACCGACAAAACTACTTATAACTATTTTCACCTTATTAGATATCAATTCACTTTATTCATCAAAATTCATCTTATTAGATATAAATTATCAAACGGTTCAATGAAAAAATGAGGGCCATAATAAGCGCCCAAAAACGTTTGTCTTTGGATGAAAGTATGGTTCTGTGGAGGGGCCGCCTTTTTTTCAAACAATATATAAAAAATAAACGCCACAAATATGGCATGAAGTTATATTTGCTGACGGAGCCTGACGGTCTTGTTTTGAGAATGCATTTATTTGGTGGATCTAGCGATATCACAATTGGAAAAGGACACACAGAAAAAATAGTTATGCATTTGCTGAATGATTTTCTTGACAAAGGACATTCGGTATTCATGGACAATTTCTATAATGGATATAATCTGGCTATGAAATTATTGCAAAGAAAAACATACTGCTCGGGTACTTTACGAAAAAAACGCGAGTTTAACCCTACCATTGTAAGTACAAAGCTAAAGAAAGGAGAAAATAAGTCCGTGTATCATCGTGGAGTTACATTGGTTGTTTCAGAGACAAAAGGTATATTCCATATATAAGTACGGAGTTTGATAATGAAATGGTGGTCGTAGAAAGCAAGAGGGGCAATAAAAAAATGAAACCCAATTGATAGACAAGATCAGATGTTATCATACTACCCCTGTGAAAGAAAAACCCTTCGGTGGTACAAGAAATTGTTTGTACATATACTTCAAATGCAAGTTCTCAATGCGCATATAATCTACAATCGATATTCTGGAAAGAACTTGAATATGTATGATTTTCGCATGGCTTTATCCGAAGAATTGCTGCCACCTGTTGGTGTAGAAACTGTGCAAACTAGTCGCCGAAATGGCCAAAAATTGACAAAAATTGATGCTACAACTACAGAAAATAAATCTGATGGACCTGGCCTCGTTAGACTTACTACAAGAATAAAACGAAAGGTTTGCCGATACTGTTCAATTTCCAAAAAAATACGTAAACAAACAACTTTTCATTGTATGCTTTGTGATGGGCAGCCTGGATTTTGCAATCAAGAATGCTTTGATTCTTTTGAGGCACATAATGCTTAAAACTTTTCAATAATTAGTGTATCTCTTTCATGGCTCAGAAAATAAGGGTTATGTTACATATTACTTTTGCTTTGTTTTTATTTAAAACTAATTTTTGGGGTCTTGTAGTTTATGCTTATTGTTATGAAGTTTTCATACTCACAAATAATGCTATGTTTTTATTATTTTATAAGGTAGTAAGTGCAAAACAAACCAAATTGAAGGTTCCTTGAAATACTGTGATTTTGATTCTAATTGTAATAAAAATAATATTTTGTACTAAAATTATGTTTTATTCACTCATACTTACATATTATGAATTCCACAGGCATCTATGAAATCGACTCCTCGCGGAGTTCTCCGGCACCGCACCTAAAATAACCTGTAGCAGCGCCGGAGCACTCCATGAGGTCAACTCCGCCGGAGTCACACGGCTCTGAGTCGAAGAATCTTGAAGAGCAGTGCCTATGACTCCGCGCGGGTATTATACATATATATGAAGAAAAAAAATAAAATACAGCCTATGATATTAAAAAAAACATGATAAAAATGAATGCACAATCCCAATTAATTAATAAAAAAAAACGGTTTCTGGGTGTCAATTTTTGAGTTGCCTGGCCTAATATCGGCAATCAACCTGTTAATTAATAATGCAGCTAATCCCAAAATGCCTTTGTGTGTTCCTTGTATGCGAGGAACGTCATTAAGAAGGGTGAAAAAGTCGTGTTTGGACCTTCCTCTCCAAAAGAAAAATATGTTATCTTCAATTTCTTGAATGGCTTCTACATTTGTGAAATTAAGGTAGGGCTTGAAAGCATTAATACTCGTAAATAAAAAAATGTGTTCTACTTGTTGTGAAGTAAATGTACTCATGCTATTATTGAAATCATACAGATTACTCCACTCGTTACTCAGTCTATGTTCCGTACAGACACGGCTGTGCACAGGGATATAATATTTATATGTACTGAGTATTGTTGCTCTAAATGAATAATATTAATCATTGTGCAGATTAATATTAGTACATAGAGGGAAAAGGCAGTGAGAAGCAGTATTTGCTGCCCGTCTATAATTTTCCAATGTTAT
This sequence comes from Parnassius orleans, assembly GCA_029286625.1. NCBI lineage: Eukaryota > Metazoa > Arthropoda > Insecta > Lepidoptera > Papilionidae > Parnassius > Parnassius orleans. The sequence goes on along the minus strand of JAGSMP010000348.1, from coordinate 198,243 downwards.
GTTGCTAGATACAACTTCAGAAGGCACTTCTAGACTTTCATGAACTGGTTGAGAAGTGATTGGCTCAGAGTCACGTATTTCAAGGTCAATTTCTTCAGTTGTAGACACTCTTCGAGCTTCATCAACTTGCTCAATACGCATGGCAGCACACTTACACTTCATCCAGCATGAATGGAATATCCTATTAGATAATGATATCTACGAAAGGCTTTATTGGTTTTATTTTTACAGTGAGTTTGAAAGCAATTACGCTTTCTCAACTCAGCAGCTGACATTTCGTAAGCTATAAAATGTAACAGTGAAGTCTCAGGAGTAGGTTCTTCCAAAATGTTACTACTCAGTTTAACCGCCAATTGCAGTATAATAATATTTTTGTTGATATTTTTTTAGTACAACACCAAGGCATTTATTGCAGATAAATCTAAAATATTATAAAATACTTGTACTGTCCATCTTCTAGATTTCAGAAAATTAAAATTAAAATTAGTGTAAATATAATTATTCTACTCACAAAAACAATTCATCATTTGAATAGGTCAAATGAACCTAGCCGTCGTTGTATGAGAATGCTATTTTTATTCATATTTGTATGAACATATTACAATATAAATACTTTTGTTTATAATACAATAGTAATTCACTTTAAGTCAGGAGGTACAAAAATGTATGAAAAATATATCATATATTGACAGGTCATTTGACCTGAATTTGAACTTGTAGCGCTGATTGTTAATAGGAGACATGTGATTTTCATAGTCAGAAAGTAATAATTATTATTTTTATTTTAAAAATATTATTATGTGCAATATCTTTTACTATTTATTTGTGGCTAAAATTATTACAGCATCAGTCAATCAATAACAGATATTTCTGTCCAGAAGACAAAAAGAGTAATCGTCTAGAGTTAAAGTATGAAGTATTATACTGGCAAATAATGAATATATAGAAACATAAATACCTGACGTGGTGCAATTTTTGATTGTATAACAGCATTTATCTGCCTTTGCTCTTCTGAAGGATTGTCGAAAACAATAGAATGACTCAGACGATTAACTCTAATGCTATAGTATAATGATCTATGCATTCACTTTCATTATTTTAATAAAATTAAGCTACCTGTCATAATTATTTGTTTTGATTTGTTTTTGTGTTCATCAAAAGGCTATAAATGACTTGCTATTTTTCTTGGAACAATGGGAAAGATTAGAAGTGTCTAGTAATGTTCTGATTCCTATAAGTACAAGCACTCGGACTGGTCTCAAAATGAGTTTTAATGGTGCTTTGGGGCTACTGAATTATCTGCATGATGAATGCAATTATATTTATTTGATGACGTCTCGTTTGTCCCAAGATCCCATAGAGGTAGTCATAGCTATTTATTTTATTATAATCACAAATATGATTAGCAAGTATTCTTAATTCATTTCAATATGTGATTGTTTCCAGTTATTGATTATAGATTTTTGTTTGTAGCGCTTCTTCTCTATGATGCGAAATGCTTGCGGATCTAACGATCATCCAGATCCTAAACTCTTCGGACAAGTTTTCAGGCTGGCGTCATGTTTCTCGCTGGTCAGACCACCAAAAGGTTGCAATGTCAGTGGGCCTGAGCTTATGTCAAGACTGATGCAGACAAAAAACTTTTTAAGTATTGCACAGAAACCCAGAAACGAGTGGTTAGCCAAGTTGGATGACTTGGTTGATGGTAACTGTGAAGATGACCCTAATAACAACTACCAAAATCCACTTCTTGACCAAGATTACAATGTTGTCAGGACAAGCCAGTTGGAAGGAGGCATATATTGCGGATGTGGTTAGAAAATGCAAATGCGAAGTTCCATAAAATGTGAACATTGCTTATCAACTTTAATGGCCAATGTTACAGAGCAAGCGCATGCTCGAAATGAGCTTATCAATTTAAGAGATATGTATTGTGGTCTCATGTATCCAAGCACAAAACTATTCAACTTACTGGATATAATAGAAGAAACAGTTTTAGATGTTGTTGGTAATAATGAAGTGCAATTAGATACATTACATGCCATTCTGGATGAGGTTTCAAAAAAGACATTGCCTGAAGTAGGTTACGCGGATTACAAGCATGCAGTTAAAGTGCAAGTTATCGATATGTATTTAATTATGCGAGGACTTTTTTTTTGAGTAAATATATTAATAAAAAAATAGTGAAAAGAAAACTAAAACAAAGACTACGGAAAAATGCAAAATATTATTGAATCATGCACTTGTACTTGCTTGTGATTAAAACTAAAAAATAAATTACTTTAAGAAATTTTGTAAGTAATCGCTCATTGCCAAATCTTTACAATTCAAGGCATATATATTTTTTTAATAGAGTACAGATAGTTTAACTATATATTATTAATTAAATGTAAGAGAAAATGTTCCGTTATATAGTAGTCACAATGCAAAGGCCACGTTTATATTGTCTCCATGTTAATTAAATGATTAACAGATAGTCTAATAATATGGATAATATATTTCCGATAATTTTAGTACTATTTATTGACTCTTTATTTACTTTGAGATAAGTTGTATTAATAATTATAACATATTTGAAGAAACATATTGTAAACATCGTTAAAAACAGTAATTGTAGTGTTTTTAGCAACAATAAAATCATATCAAAATATGCATAATATTGTTCATAATTGATGAGAGACAATAATGTATTTTTTATATAAAAAACTGTAGATAATACGAGTTAAAGTATGATATAATGTATATATATATGACATATTTTGTAGCTGACTACAAAATATGTTTTTTTTCATCTTTCAGATACTTTTAAAAGTTATCTTTTCAAACCTACCTACAAAACAGAATGCCTCTCACAGGGGCCGAACGGGCAAATTAGAACGAATAAAAAAATGTCAAAAAAGAATAAATGAGGTCAGCGCAGAAGAAAAACAGAAAAAAAGAAAACAGTAGAGAAATCAAAAAGGAATTCAAAACAGCAAAAAATAAAAGAAAATATCTTCTGAAGAAAGAAAACAAGAAAGTAAGTCTTTTGAACCAACAAAAAAACATTAAAATTAGTAATCATTTGAAGAAGAAAATTCGTTTTTTACATAATGCTTTAATTAAATCGAAAAAAATGAAGAAAGATTTAACTTACTAGTAGGACGTTTAAGAAAACAAATTCAACGAAGTAAACAAAATCTGCACAAAGAAGTAAATAAAAATGAAAAATTAGAGGAAGAAAACAAGAAAATCAAAAAGGCGCTCCAAATGACTTATGAGGACAACAAGACTCAAAAAGGAAACAGATTGTTAAACAGAGTGATTTGCAATTTTTCAAAAATAACCGGTCAGGAACGAAATGCTGGTAAAATTTTAGGTTTGAAAAGCAGAATAATGGATTTGACGAAGGGTACGCGTGAAGCCAGTAGCCGGCCTCATGCGTACCCACGGCCAAAAGCCTAGCACGCGCCGAACCTGTACTAAAACTCAAAAGATTGTCATAAGTCAATTGGCATTTTATGTCGTCCCAGCTCCTCTGTGAATTTGGAGAAACTGGAAAATTTTGACCAGGGCATGCAATTAAGAAAGCGTTTCTAGCTTCTTCCAGGCCAGCAATCTCAAAGTTTGAAGGGGATGCCCTTAAAATTTTACTTATGAGATTTGCTGAACTATGGACAGAAGATAGGAAGGCTGGTAAAGAGACACTGGAAATTTTGCGAATCCCTAAACCACCATAACGGATGGGTTATGGGATTAAGGGGTTAAGGGATGCTTGGGTCCAAGATTGCTCATTCAGGTGCATATTAAGAATCGATTCTAAATTAATTTTGATTAAGTTGTCTACTTGTGTCAAGAGGTCTGGGTGATTCCAAAAGAGCAGCAACGGAGCACATACATAAATTTTGAGACGAAAAGACAGGATTTTAAAATGCCAAGGTGCATAATGTGGACTAATTTCAAGGAGACGGTCAGCGGAATTTTGAAATTTAGTAATTGAATTATTAATATATTCAGAAATAGATTCATTAAAAATTGGAGAACCTAAAAGGTAAAGGGAATTACTGTTAACTATTTTAATATTTGGAGCCAAAATATTAAATTTTTGTTTTACGTCATTTAAATTTAAGTTGCAGTTATTTATAAAAAGTTCGCATTTGCTAAAATTTAACTCCAAACCAATGGCTTCAAATGTATTTTTGATTAAAAAAAGGTCCGAAAACACAATATCTATATCACCTCCTAGGGTTCCGTCGTCCAAATACCAAACGTTGAATTTAGAATTTAAAATTTTGATTATGGGATTTATAGCCAAACTAAAAATTGCTGGCCCAAGGGGATCACCTTGTTGACAACCTACTTCCGAGGACAGTTCATTAGAACGATATAACAATTTTGTTGGGTCAGCGTAACTGAGAAAAAGATAATTGTATATTTCCGGTATATGTTGTTTTATTTCCGTCAGCAGGGTATCCCTACTTACCGAATTGAAAGCACTTTTGACATCAATTTTGAGCAACACATCAGGACGTCCGTAAGTTAGGAAAGAGCGTAGGGCATGGACGGCTGCCTCACACCCTCCTTTTACACCGAAGCCTAATTGTACGGGTTCAAATTCCGAATTTAATTTTGGTAAAATAAGTCGAACAGCAATTTTGGAAGCCAGGCGTCGTAGTGTTGATCCAATAGCAATTGGTCTCACCCCTCCGTCCTTTTTAGTGAGGGAAATGAGGTACGCGCCGAAAAGAATGGGAACAATTTCTGGATTGACATTACCGGAATACATAAAATTGATTAATTTAGTGATCGAATTAACAAGTTGCTCACCTGCATCACCCACAGAATGTGATGTTAAGTCTTTCAAATGTTGGGGTGAGATTCCATCCAAACCTGCAGCCGAACCTGGTTTAAAAAATAAAATGGCATCGGTAAAATCTTTGTTTTGAATTTGAAGGTATGCTTGCCCTGCTGTTGGTCGGTCGAGAAAATATGGGTTTACTGGAGCTGGAGGATGTTTTGTCCGTAAGGCCTCAAGGGTGTCAGAGGTATCTGGTGGCAGCACGTCGTTGGAGAACAAAAGGCGAGAGGCACCTTTGAGATCTCCGTCACAGATTTTGTTTTCGATGAGTTTGTTGCGATTACGAGGGGCATCATGTTTAATTGCGGTGCGGGAGAAGGTGAGGAGCTGACAGCATAGATATTTTTAAGCTTTTGTGTCAAGGATAAATTTGGTTTATCAGTTTTTATTATATGTAGTGTGCTGTATGAAATTAAAAATAGGTTCTGCCAGTCTTGAGTACAATTGCTTATGTAACATTTCTGGATTAATTGTGACAAATGTGTAGCAACGGTTATTCGAGCTCCTCGAGGGATTCTTTTAACTATCGGTATACTATTTTTCAAATGGCTAAGATATGTGTGGAAAGCAGTTGGATCGTTGGCTACAAAAGTAAGCGGACTCGGAATAATGGGGTGGATGTCTAAAGGTGAACTGTTTTGGCTAATACATTTCCTGTGTTTTTGTAGTGTGTATGTTGAGGCCTTTTAAAGATTTGAATGACTTGTTATGTATATCTCATACAAATATAATATTATGTATTCCTACATATATATGCAGAGCCCCCATATTTAATTATAAAATAGAGATGTTTAATAACTTATTATTCATGAATGTACAATACTATAAATATGCATATATTTTTGATTCGAATTATAATCTCTCGTATGACATGTTTTCTTACAAATCTGGTAAAATCAGCAATTATAGATTAAAGAATATATATAAAAATATTATGCAACGAATACTTGTCGACATATCAATATTTCCATATAACATGGACACTACGTGTAGCATTGATGAAGCAAGTAACGATATATGTAAATGCACTGCAAAATCGCCAATCGCATTGAATTCTATGGGTGACGCTCAGTCTGCTACACCAGAGTTACATGCGTGTGATGACCATGTAATTGCGGAACAATCTTAAACATTTTTTCTTTAACTATAAACATATAAATATATTACGTCAAAACATTAATTGCGTTATAAGTCAGATCTTTTAACTTTAAATCTCAATTCTCTTTTGGAACAGGGTATCCTAGTTGATATAGTATGTTTAACTGAGTACAATATGTTGAAGGGTGACACCAAATTACATATTATTCATAGAAAATTATATACCTGCAGCCTCTTTTTGTCGTAAAAACCGTCATGGAGGTGCCTGTATTTTGATTCACAATCATCGTGTGTTCAAAACCTTAAATTCTATAGAAAAATATGGCGTTTCGGGTATAATTGAGTGCTATGCCATAGAACTTACATTACATGGTCTAATAGTAGTGTGTATTTACAGACCACCTCGAAACAATTCACAAAATTTTGATCAGTTTTTGCTATATTTAATGACATACTTGCACATTGTGCTTCACAAGGAAAAAATAGTTATATGTGGAGATTTCAATATAAACACTCTAAAAAAAAGAGAGGCTAACATGCTAAATCAAATAATAATTGGCTATAATCTTAAATTGGCCATTAATAAGCCAACGCCACTATAAGTGGGTCTTGTTTAGATAACTTTATACACAATATTAAAGGAAGTAAATATAACATTTTTGAATTTGCTCTGTCTGATCATTCAAGCCAAATGTTAACTTGTAAAGTCAAAGAAACTTGTTCTCTCACATTGGTTAGTAAAAGTAGAGATTATTGTAAAGAAAACATGAAAAAATTCAATCAATGCTTAAAATCACTTACTTTTAACGAAGTTTACAATACGACTGATCCAAATTATGCATTCGATTATTTTCACGAATTATTCTACTTATTTTATAATCTATGTTTTCCATTTATATTAATAAAAAGAGCACCTCGAAAAAAACCTTCCTGGATATCGAAAGGTATAAGAATATATGCAAAACAAAAAAGAAATTTACTTTGGCAATATAGAAAACATCCGACTACACATAACAGAAATTTGTTCAAATGTTACACAAAACGTTTAAACAAAATAATAAAGTTAACACAAAGGGCACAGAATGACTATAAAATCAAAACAGCTTCAAACAAATCTAAAGTTACTTGGTCAATCATCAATTATAATAACAGGAATGTGATTAGAGAGGAAATCAGGCATATCAATAATAATGGGGTGATCATTGATGACCCCAAAGATATCGCAGAGTTATTTAACAATTATGACAGTAATCTAACAACAATTAATGTTAACTCCAAAGTACCGAATAGTTATAACTCATTATTTATGAACCCAACGACACCTTTCGAAATTAATAATATAATTAATTCATTAAAGAATACAAATAGCACAGGTTATGATGACGTTAGCACAAAGGTAGTAAAAAATGTATCAACCGTCATCTCACCCGTTTTATCCTACATCGTAAATTTATGTATAGCCTCTGGAATATTCCCAAATAGATTAAAAAAAACGGTAGTTCAACCTGTATTTAAGAAAATGACAAGAGTGATGTTGCAAATTATAGACCCATAGCACTCATACCGATATTTTCTAAAATTTTTGAAAAGGTAATAACTCAAAACCTTAACGATTTCTTTGAAAAATATAAAATCTTCACAGAGAAACAAGTCGGATTTCTAAAGAATAAAAGTATAAATTTAGCTGTCTTTCAATTTCTACGCACTGTAATGTCAAGCCTTAATAATAAGCACTTAGTATCTGCTCTATATATGGATTTAACTAAAGCTTTTGACTATGTTAATCATAGTATCCTCTTAAGTAAGTTAGAAGCGTACGGAGTCCGAGGAAATGTCTTCAATCTCCTAAAAACATACCTAATAAATCGACAACAATGTACACAAATTACGCGTATATGCTCAAAAACGTATAAACAAATAGTTCATTCATCGTCATATCGTGAAGTAACTCAAGGAGTACCCCAGGGAAGTATTCTTGGTCCATTATTATTCCTTGTTTATATAAACGATTTACCAAATTATATAAATCAAGATATGGTACTATTTGCAGACGATAGTACAGTAATGTTTACAAGCACAAGCAAAAATCAAATGATATCCGACATAAATCAAACACTGGACGGACATAATAATTCAATGGTTATCAAATAATAATTTATTAATTAATCTAAATAAAACAAATTTAATGACATTCAGAAATGTAAAAAATAATTTACGAGTATTAAATCTTAATATATGCTACAACGGACAACAAATTAATGTAGTCGAAAATGCAAAATTTTTAGGCCTCAATCTCGATTCAAACTTAAAATTGAAATCTCAAGTGGAAGATATTTGTACTAAACTCAACCAGTTCTCTTATGCACTGTATATACTTGGAACAGTTATGAATCAATCTACCGTCATCACTGCACCACGGTTATGTAGAATCAGTGTTAAGGTAGTCATCTTTGGGTAACTCTGTAAACAATGAAATGATATTTAGAGCCCAAAATAGATGTGTAAGGGCCATTGTGAAGTTAAAACAGACGGATAGTTGTAAACCATTTTTTATTAGTCTGAAACTGTTAACACTTCCATGCCTTTATATATATGAGTAGCCGTTTTGTTATTACGCATATTTCTTTATTTGAGTGCCTACACAGTAAACGTAATAATCACAAAATATGTTTTCCATCAAACAAAACAGCCCAATTTAACAACAGTATATTTTGTATGGCCCCTCGAATTTATAACCATTTACCATTACACATTTTGAGATGCTCCAACATAGATAAGTTTAAAATACGATTGAAGCAATTTCTTGTTAATAGGGCATACTACAGTGTGAAAGAATATCTCGAAGACAAATATGAAATTCAATAATTGACTGTTACATGACTCAGAATAAAAAAAATATCGTCTTGTGTGGAGATTTTAATATTGATGTACTAAAAAGGAACAAAACTACATTGGAGTTTGAATACTTTCTCATGCAATACAACTTAAAATTAGCACTTTATACACCCACTAGATTAAGTAGTCACACCTGTATCGACAATTTTGCACACAATTACCGAAAGGAATGCAAAGCAGAAGTTGTAGATCTGGTTCTTTCGGATCATACGTCTCAAATACTCCAAGTGCCAATTAATAAAACTTTGAAATTAAAATTTTGGAAAACTAAAAAACAGGACATATCCATGGAAAATTTAAATAATTTTAAAACTCATCTAAGCTGCTTATCTTTCACACAAGTATACAATGCCAATAATGCAAACGAAGCTTTTGACAATTTTATGAATGATTTTCTCTGTTTTATAGATTATGTTTTCCGGAAAAAATTATAACTATAAAGACTAAAAAAGCAACGAAATGGCTATCTCACGGAATAAAAATATGCAGTAAGAAACAAAGGCACTTACTCTGGGCATACAGATTAAATCCTGACGCAAAGAATAAAATAGTTTTAAAACTACACCAAACTCTATAGAAAAATTATCAAACTAACCCAAAAAGCGCGAAATAACCATTTTATAAAACCTCTCAAAATAAATCTAAGGCTACTTGGCAAATAATAAACAAATCAAAATTGTGTTTGCCACAGGAGCCTATAATGTATGTAAAAAAAGAAAATTTATCTTTTACACACCCATGGCGATTGCAAATGCATTTAACAATTATTTTATTGATGAAATTGAAAATAATGTAAACTCTGACATCACATTGAATAGTATTAGTTTTAAAAATTTGACATTGAATTCACTATTTATGGAACCTATATCAATTAATGACATAACAAAAATAATTTGTGGTCTAAAAAACACGAACACTGTTGGATATGATGGCTTGTCTACAAAAGTGATTAAATACACCAAGGAAGTAATAGCCCCACCATTAGCACATATAATTAACTTAAGTATTACTGATGGCGTATTTCCAAAAAAATTGAAAAAAGTTATTATTAAACCCCTATATAAAAAAGATGACAAAACAGATTTAAAAAATTACAGACCTATAGCAAAAATTCCTATATTCTCAAAAGTTTTTGAAAAAGTAATTTATAACTCTTTATACACCTATTTCGAAAAGTATAAATTATTTTGTAAAGAGCAAAAGGGGTTCGGAAAAAATACTAATATCAATGTGGCACTGTATGACTTACTAGCTAATATTATGACATCTGTAGATAAGAGAAATCCAGTCTGTGCCATTTATACTGACATGACGAAGGCTTTTGATTATGTGGACCACAAGATCTTGCTAAACAAATTACATGGTTATGGTATAAGAGGAAACATTCTTCAGCTCTTAGAATCGTACCTAAGTAATAGAATCCAATGCACAGAAATTTCTAGAATATGTCCAAAAGTAAATTAGAAACTACATATTTATCGAAACCAAGGCACATTAAATACGGGTTCCACAAGGTAGCGTACTAGGGCCACTACTCTTTTAATATATATAAACGATCTACCAAAAATAACGTCACACAAAATGGTTCTCTTTGCAGATGACAGTACAGCTATAATAAAGTGTGCAAATGAATTAATTATGAAAGTGATATAAATACCTGTTTACATGAAATTATAGAGTGGCTTAATAATAATAATTTAAAATAAATTTAAATAAAACAAAAGTTATGCACTTTCATCAACGCCGTGAAAACCCCAACATTATCATTTCCTACCAAGGCTTTAATATTGAAGAAGCAAATATGGCGAAGTTCTTAGGTATAGTGATTGATAATCAACTCACTTGAAGCCTCATGTTGAGGATCTATGCAAACGACTCGGCAAATCCGCGTATGCGCTTTCTCAACTTTCAAAAGGTTAACAGCCAGGCTCTTTTGATAGCATACCATGGACTAGTTGCTTCCGTTTTGCGATATGGCATCATTTTCTGGGGACAGTCTTCTGAAGGAGCTTGTATTTAAGATGCAAAACGATGTGTAAGATCAATGTGTGGTCTCAAAATAACAGATAGCTGTTTTCCTTATTTTAAAGACTTAAAATCCTAACACTGCCGTCATTGTATATACTGAAACAGCTATTTTTGTAAAAAGCATCCATTTCTTTTCAAAAATATCTGATATTAGAAAGAATCAATACGCACCACTACATAAATAGGTTATGTAACATAAAATGTAAAACATCATTAATGAAAAAAGTTTTTGGTATTGCCCCACAAATTTATAATAAACTACCTGATTCAATAAAAATATGACCTTATTTAAATTTAAAAAGGTGCTGAATGACTTATTAATAGACAAATGTTACTATAAAATTGATGAGTTCTTGAATGACAATTTTGACTAGTTACATTTTATTGAATATTATTATTTTTTGTTATTGTAATCAATTTAATTTTATAAATGTAGAATTTTCATTAGTATTCCAATTTCAATTATTTCTATTCTATTTTATCTTATGACATGATTTTTCAAAAGAACACTCAATTATATTTGTATGTCTTTAAGACAAAACATATATTGTATTTGCACACCTCATAAGGTAATAATACAGTGTACATATTATAATTTTCTGTAACACCTTTAATACCTGTGTTATGCAAATAAATGAAATTGAAATGAAATTGAAAATTGAAAAAATAACTAAATTGACTTGACTTATATAATATTATCTAAATTGACTTATCGCTATTATTTTTGATTATGTATTATATGAACTCAAATTGTAACTAGAGCATGTTTAAGTAATTTAGTATAAAAATAATAAAATGTGATGGATATTGCATGCCAAATGGCGGAATATAGCTGTACTAAAATTTTGTTCTATAAGTGATAAACTACGTAAACACCAACTGTATCAACCTATATTCGCAATAAACGATTTGAATTTGAATTTGTTAAACTGTGTACATGTATGGGTCGCGTTCGACTTGCCATCACAAGATTGGATCACGCACTGCATTCACAACAGTTAAATACAATCACAAAAAAGAATAACTTAAAACAAATTTAAAAACACAATAAAGTAACTTAAAAATTACACTGAAAATATAAAAAAGTCAAAGTCAAAATATGACGGCTGCTTATTTTGGTAACAAGACGCATGCGTCGTTGCGTAGGACGGTCCCGCAATTGGACGCTGCAATAGAAGAGATCCAGCGACGCATGTCGTCGCTAGGACAAACGATGGCGGCCTTAGCAACCGTGTCTTGAAATTATCATCACACGCGGACTAGAAGTTTTCAAAGACTGAACAGGCACTGTGGTGGGAGCAACAACAAAATCCCCATGCGCACATATGAAAAATATCCCGACAAACTCTTATATGCAGGTCTGAGCAGTCAGGAAATTAAACTGGCTTAAAAATAAATATTTTAAGGGACCCGAGCCTGCTTGTCACTTTTGTTTTTATATAAACTATAGCCTTGTTTGCATAGATGGCTTTGCGATATGATAGCTCTTCATCAGTCAATCAAATATATATTTCAGAAATCCTTTGTTGCGAATTGTTTCGTTACATTTGGCATATGTCACCATCTTGAAATATTTTTATATCTCGTAGTTGATTTCAGATATTATATAAACCACTGTTATACTATTTATATCTATGTCAACAATAAACGTTTCATTTGTACACTAAAATTTTACAATTAAAATGTATAGTTATTTTTATTAAAATATTTAGACAAAATAAACACAGTTGTCACCTGTCACCTTTATTTCTTTTTTTGTCTTTTATAAAGATATTGACGATATTCTAAAAATATTTTCATGTGATGTTACATCATATAACTGCATGTATGGGAATTGTACGATTTGTAAAAATATTCAATTTCAGTACGATAAAGAAAAAGAAAATAATGAAATAACTTGCTTAAATGGGCAAGAATAAATCATAAATATAAAAAGGTGATAAGGAATTTATAACTAAAAAACTGTTAAACAAGAGCAGAAAGGAAAGATGAAAGATCTTGTCACAGAATTTGAAAAAGCAATAGTAAATTTCAAAATACACTATTTTAACTGGAAAGAGCAACAACGGCAGTATAGGAATTGTATAAATAATTTGAAAGATGGAGAGATTGTAGTTCTGTGTGATTTCTCAGAGAATTATGAATGCAAATATGCAGCTGAAATACAATCTCCACATTTTGGTGCATCGAAAAACAATATATCCTTACATACTAGAGCGATTTACTTTAAAGATAAGTGTCAAACATTTGCTCCATTATCGGACAGTACTTGCCACGAGCCGATGCCATCTGGGCACATCTTCTTCCCATTTTAAAATTTATTAAAAAAGAACATAAAGTAGAAATCATTCCCTTCTTTTCGGACGGGCCTACGAGCCAATATCGTCAAAAGAAAAATTTCTTTTTACTAAATTTATTTACGCAAAAATTAAAACTTTGTACTTGGTCTTTTTCGGAGAGTGGTCACAGTAAAAGCGTTGCAGATGGTGTCGGCGGCTCAGTCAAAAGACAACTTGATAGGCAAGTAACTTACGGTAACGATATTACAAATGCAACAGATGCTTTGAATGCACTTAATAGTGTTATGAAATCAACAGAGTGTTTTTACGTTAACTGCAATGACATCGAAAATATATGTAAATTAATTCCGTCTAATATCGCAGCTATTCCTGGTACTATGATTTTGCATCAAATCATATCCAAAGAAAAAAATGCTTATAATTACAGGGTACTTAGTTGTTTTTGTGGCGGCCTAGCAGGTTTACGTAAATGTTATTGTACTGAAACACATGTTCTAGTACCAAGTATGACTAGAAACGATAATTTAAATGCAACAACTATGACTCAGCCTCCCGAACTATTCAATACATCAGAAGTATTAAAATCAGTTACCGGTGAAGATACCAATACTACAAGTGACGATGATTTTCAAGCAACAATGACCCTAACATTAAATGATAATATTTTCAATGATTTTACATTGACAAGCCTATCCTACTACCTTCGCTAATCTTAGGTGACATAACGCTTCAAAATATTGAACTAAAGGAGTTAGATTTTCTTACATAATGAATACAACAGTGGTAGAGCCGCGCTGCAGCTTCTGCTGTAGCATGGATGGGCCGGCTCGAACCGGGGCGGTACCACGACCTCACAGAATACCAACGTAAAGTAGGAGCTTTGCTTCTGCGTTTCGCTTGGTTAGTGCAGGTGGCCGGAGGCTAATCCCCCATAACATGGTAGCGGAATTTAAAAGAAAGAACTACCCCAGGAGGTACCAGCACCCTGGTAATGGAGAACTCTCTGAGCATCCACGGTCAAGCTACCTCTTCCTGAGCGTGGGTGCTCAGGCTGCCCCGCGTCTTGGGGCAACCTGCTCTATACTAACACTGCACGGGCAAACAGAGCAATAAAACCATGGCGACCCCGCCACGCTATCCGTGACTTCTGCAACATCAGGGGACTTCACTGAACCTTAACGCCGTCACACTACCATCTAGACGGCGAAGCCGCCTTGCTCTTTTGACCGAGACGCAGGTGTCCTCTGGCTGATATTGTAACTTCCCACCCAGAGTACAAATTAGAACACTTTTGTGCCCGGGCTGGAGTTTGCGTATACGTCAGAGAGGATATCTGTTCTCGACGCCTCGGCAGTCTTGAAGGTACGGACCTGTCCATCCTATGGCTGTGCGTAGACGCGACGACCATCCCCGCGTCTACGGGTGCCTGTATAGGTCCCATAGCGGTATGCCGACACAGACCGACCTCATCGACCACGTCCAAATGGCTACAGATTTCTTGCTACAACAGATCCCATCCGTAGAGATCGTGTTACTTGGCGATTTTAACGCCCACCACGCTGAATGGCTCGGTTCACGTTTAACCGATCATGCGGGGAGATCTGTTTATAACTTTGCCTTGGCATATGGTCTGACACAACTGATTACTTCGCCTACACGGATTCCAGATGTGGAGGATCATACACCTTCCCTGTTGACCTTCTGCTGACCTCTCATCCGGACGGATATTGGTCCGTCGAGCCTCTCTGGCTCTTCGGACCATTGTCTGATCCGGAGTGTGTGCCACCACGCTCTCCTCGCGGTTGCGTTCTGCAGGTTGCCACCGTGTTTGGCATTACAGGTCGGCGGATTGGGATGGAATGCGGTCTTTCTTTGCATCCTACCCATGGGGGCGGGTTTGCTTCGCCGGATGATCCCAGCGCTGTTGCTGACTCTGTCACCGATGTGGTGCTACAGGGAATGGAACTATTTATTCCATCATCTGTGGTACCCATCGGTGGAATCGCAGCCTGGTTGGTCGCTCTGTAAGACTGCATTACGCAGTAAGCAGGAGTGTTATCAGGCCTGGGCTGAGGCTTCGGCGGCTCGGGATGTAAACACCAGCATGCTTAAAAGAAGTATAACTCGCCTTCAGGTCCTTCAAAGTTATTGCCAAGGCAAAGTCAGAGCACATAGGCAGAATTGGCGAGAAACTAGTTCGCCTTCCTTCGGGAACCGTGCATTCTGGTCTCTCGCCAAGGCTGTCCAGAAAATTTCTGTAAGCCATCACTACCATCTCTGCACAGGAGGATGACTCACTGGCCCACGACGCAAAAAGAGAAAGCCGACCTTTAGGCTCCTTTTGCGTCCAACTCGACTTTGATGACAGGGGAATACACCGCCGACCATCCCGCAGTGTGAGTGCTCTATGCCTGATGTGCGATTCACACAGTGCTCAGTACGCAAAGCACTCCTCTCCTGGACATCCACAAGTCGAGTGGGCCTGATGGAATCCGCCCATTGTGCTGAGGACGTGCGCTCAGAGTTGGCACCGGTTCTAACGCGTCTTTTCGGTACTCCTACTCTCTAGGCGTTGTCCCGAATTCATGGAAGACAGCTGTGCACCTGATCCTAAAAAGGTAACCGCTCTGATCCGTCCAATTACAGGCCTATCGCCATCACCTCCTTGTTCTCGAAAATAATGGAGTCAATTATTAACTGCCAGCTCATGCGGTACCTTGAGGAGCACCAGCTGATTAGTGACTGCCAGTACGGTTTCCGTCGGGGTCGCTCAGCTGGTGATCTTCTTGTTTACCTAACACATAGATGGGCGCAGGCGATCGAGTCAAGGGAGGCATTGGCCGTTGGTTTGGACATAGCGAAGGCCTTCGATCGGGTCTGGCACAAAGCGCTTCTTTCGAAGCTTCCTTCCTATGGGCTTCCCGAAATTGTGCAATTGGATCACCATTTTTCTGGCTGATCGGAGCATCAAGGTCGTAGTAGACGGTGCGTGCTCCGATTACAAGACTATTAACGCTGGTGTTCCACAAGGCTGCGTGCTATCACCAACGCTGTTTCTTCTGCATATCAATGATATGTTGCAAACCGGTAACATTCATTGCTATGCGGATGACAACACTGGTGATGCTCCATACACCGGCCATGCCAATATTTCTCGGGAAAACGTCGCCGAGTACCGGAACAAACTTGTGTCCGAAGTCGAGACTTTGTTGGACAAAGTCTCGGATTGAAACGACTAAATCTAGTCCAGTTCAATCCCAGAAGACACAAGTTTGCGCGTTTACCGCTAAAAGGAACCCTTTGTCGTATCACCTCAGTTTCAAGGCCCCTTGTTGCCTCAGCCAGTATCGGAATCCTCGGCGTTGACATATCGAGT
The DNA here is from genome assembly GCA_029286625.1 of Parnassius orleans. Taxonomy (NCBI): domain Eukaryota; kingdom Metazoa; phylum Arthropoda; class Insecta; order Lepidoptera; family Papilionidae; genus Parnassius; species Parnassius orleans. Next base: position 181,709 of record JAGSMP010000348.1, on the reverse strand, counting down.
GACGTGCAGTTTCGTGGTCACTTGGAAGAGAAGGCAAAATTAGCCTCTAAAAGCTTGGCGTGCTCAGTAGAGCGGGCAGTATTTCATGCCGGCACACCGCCTGCAACTTTACAAGGCGCAGGTTCGGCCTCACATGGAATACTGTTCCCATCTCGAGGGCTCCCCAGTGTCAGCTCCTTCCACTTGACCGCATTCAGCGCAGGCGGATCGAATCGTCGACGACCGAGTTCTTCCGATCGGCTTGACTCACTAGCACTGCGTAGAGATGTTGCATCTCTTTGCGTATTTTATCGCATGTACCACGGGAGTGCTCTGAGGAATTGTTCGGACTAATTTCAGCCGCTCAATTTGACCATCGCATCGCGACAAAACTCGCGATACCATCCATACCATCTGGATGATTGGCGGTCCACCACTGTGCGATTTAGAAGATGTTTTCTTCCTCGCACAACTTCCTTGTGGAACCGATTACCACCAGCGATTTTTCCGGACCGATACGACTTAGGGACCTTCAAGAAAAGAGCCTACTCCTTTTTAAAAGGCCGGCAACGCATCTGCAATTCCCCTGGTGTTGCAGTTATTCATGGGCGGCGGTAGTCACTTAACATCAGGTGAACCGCAGGCTCGTTTGCCCCCTCTCCTATAAAAAAAAATGAATCTATTTCTAAAGTTGAACTGAATGATTGTCTTGAAAGTTCAAACACACCCAATATTGAAATTACAACTATAGATCTTACTTGTCCCCAGAAAGAAAATCTAATATTAGATGATATAAAATCTTATCCTATTACTTATAATAATAAGAAACGAGTTCGCATATTAAGATCTGGGAAATTCCCGCCAAATAAAAGGTTTTGCAATTCAGTTGACAAAATATATGAAAAAGAAAATAAACCCGTAATAGATCTTACTTTTCCACTTACACAAAAACAGCTTATGATCGGCTTGGATTCTCTTCGTGGTACATCGAATAACAAAGTAAGCTTTAATGGGTCTCGACCTAAAGTTATGTTGCCTAAAACTGCTAGAAATTCTTTTGTTACGAGTGCCCCATTTGCAAAATCAGCTCTTTTAACCCTTTTCTGGACGGAGTGCACTGTCAGATACAGTCAACTTTGAAAAATCATACGAAGACAAATATTATTGCTTGAAACGGAACGGTCCTACTGTTTAAGAAAGTAACTGTTTGAACGTATTTACGTTATCTCGTGTCAGTTTGACATAACCGTTTTTCATTCACAATCAAAATGATGGACTGACTCCTAGCAATCCCGCCGAAAAAGGTAAGAAAATTTATACTTTATATTGTTTTTACTCAAAAATGTAATAATTGTGCATATCACGATCAAATACATTAGTGTATACGTGTCAATTGAGTGAATTTTGATACAAAACTGTACATTTGGTTTAGTAAACTAGAGCCAAATTTTTATGTATCTCGCAGTGCACATTGCCACGTTTACTGGTTTTTTATGTTTTTGTGTAATGTATCATGTAGTGCACACTGCAATGTTTTCTAGTTTTTTTTATGTTTTGATGTAATGTATCATGTAGTGCACACTGCCACGTATATGGTGTTTTTATTTTTATTGTTTTGTGTTATTTATTTTGATGGTGGCGTAGTGGTGATGGTGTTAAGCTAAAATATAAAAGGTTTTGGGTTCGATTCCCGGTCGAGACAAAATTGATTTTATACATGGCTACAGGTCTGTACATACTTTTAGTCATGGTAGGTATACTGTATGCTCTCGTCTTTGAAATCTGGTTGTTGGTTTTTGGTCTTTTAATGGAATGTGTGTTCGTTTTGATTTTCGCTTAGCATGGAGGGTTAATTAAGCTTGTTTATCTTAGGGCGGAGTACAGCCATCCTTCGCAAGAGGCAGAAAGCTTTGTGCGCTTATCCCAAAATCGGGCAGAAAATCATCGAATGACGATTCGTCGACAGAGTCTGAAAATGAAATCCAGCAGTTTCGAATCCGACATAGGGCAGACGAAGCGTCATCACCAGAGCCTTCACTGCCATCGTCGATGGAAAATCTCAACCTGCTATTCGACGATGAAATAGTTCATGGCCAAGAAGCGGTCACTGCGTCACCATTGCTAGCGTCTGCACTCACTCCACTAGCTGCGCAAAATTTAACACAATCTGTAGCGACTCCAAAGCAGGCTTCGCCTCCGACAGCTCCACGGTCTCCAGCGACTCCTTTAACATCAACACGCTCCAGAGCAATTACACCAAGATTGGTTATAGCACGTCGTCCTCAGCTGGCGAGAGTTACACCCGTATTTATAAAGAAGTAATTACTTGTTGCTAAGTAATTTCTTAATTAAGTCATTACTTAAGGTTAGAATTCTTAGTTACAAAATCTCATTCTATAGTTGAGTAACGCACATTACTTACTTGAGCAAATGCCCAAATAACACTCGACGCTTAGTGGTTGTTTCTGTGTGGCAACACTTTGTGACTGCGTGTAGTTTCATGAAAAGGCAAACGTAAGCTAAATTATTTTTACAAAATCTTGCAATAATATCTTTAATATTACTTTATTTGATATTTATAATAGCAATAACGTTGTATAAAATAGTTTATATTGTAAAAAAGTTTATTATATCATTATTGTCATTTAATTTTGTCAGTACAAAAAAGAATGCTTAGAAAAACAAAACGTTTGACATGTTAAAACCCTTGTAAATTTAAATGTCCACTTTTTACACATGGATTATATGCCGACACGTGATTTTTTACTTAAAAAGATTATACATACATTCATTGCTGTCGATTATTACCGTAAACTAATTTACTCTGAAATTAAAAACGTAACGAAACGAAACGAAATCTCTTTTTAAAACAATCTTCCGAATAGTCACGAAATGGATCCACATCACGAAAGTAAACTGGGATTTCTAGGTTCAGCAACTTCTATCTCATCTAATATAATATCATCATCTATGTTGTCTACAACAGCAAAAACCGTTTCAATGCTATCCAAAGTTTCCATTTTTATGCAAAATAACCTCAAAGTAATGCTTAAGTAAAGGAAATGGTGACTATTACTTGGCTGAGAATTCTAACTTTTGACAGTTCTAACTTGGAGCAATTACTTAACTATAGAATACAAATCGTTACTTAAGTAATTACTTTTACTCAAGTAATTACTTTTACTTGTATATAAATACGGGTGTAAAAGTGCAACCTCTCAATTTTCGATGGACTGCACAACGATTCCGTCATCGATCATCCGTCATCAGAAATAGCCAATAATGATTTTCAAGAAGAGGCATGTCTCAAGGATCCATTTCAATATTTTTCCAGCTTTTTTACTGACGACATTTTTAACTACATAAAAAAAAACAACTTATATTCTACTCAACAAACTAATAGGTCGTTCAATTTTACAGTCGAAGATATAAAAGACTTTGTTGCAATAAATCTGCTAATGGGAATAATTGATATGCCTTCGTATACAGACTATTGATCCCGAGAATTTAGATACAGTCAAATAGCAGATATTATGCCCCTCAAAAATTTTTAACAATTACGTCGTTACATTCACTTCAATAATATTTTGCTTGATGATGGGGATCGCTACTACAAGATCTGTAGTGCTATTATGTAAAAATTAGCAATTAGCAACAATCGCGCAGTACATGTGCGATCAATCGCTTTGTTTAAAAAAGTTTCGTATTACGTAAGGAGTCGCTTGCTGATCGCTCGCTATACACTTATCGTGACTACACTAGCGCCAATGGCAATTTGGTAGTTGGTAGTGAGAACTGGAAGTATTTAATGTCAAACAGATGGTAACCAAATGTGTAAAAAGTTAAAAGAAAAATGGAAAAAAATAGCGTGGCGTCTGTTTTAAGTGGGGCTATTGTTATTTGATTTTAAACAGTACGAGTCTCTCTCTCCGTGTTCTATCTTGTGTTTTAAAACCAAAAAGTAAGTTATAGCAATGATGAAGTAATTAATTGCTACATCTCACTTTTATTGATTTAAATGTAATTAATATCGTCTTTTTAGTATAAAATGGCAAATAGAGTGTCGAACGATCAGCTCAAAGAACTATTGGAGTTTCTTGGCCAACATCCCGCTTTAGCCAAAGGAATTGGGCTTGGAGCAAGATCCAAAGAAACTGTTGATAAACTGTGGAATAATCTTGCTACAAAGCTGAATGCTCATGGATCTGGGTCATCGAAATCCGGTGAACGGTGGAAAAAGGTAAGTAAGTTGGCGTTCTTCTCTCGGTGGAGAGTAATTGTGTTCTGTGGTGAGAGCGGATGTTCAACTTGCTCTCTTGCTTACGCAATTAATCATTATCAGGAATGAGACAGCGGACTTGCACTACACATTCAGTATAAAGCACATACAGTTCGACCAACCGTAATATGTCCCCGGCACAATCACACATTGATGTAACGTGAAGGACATAATTACAGGATAACACCAAAGTATGGAAACCAACAGCAATACTACTCATCTCAATGTAACACAGAGTATCTTCTCAGCAACACGATCTTCCTTGCTTACACTAGAAGAACCACCACAACGAACAGAACCACGTCACTTGTTTTACTTAGGCAGAATCTCAGTGTAGAGGTAATGTTTTAGCCCAACGGGCATAATAACGACAGTGATACTCGTAGAATTACAGACTGATCCCTGTTAGTCGCCCGCGCGATACTTTATACTGCTAGGGAGATCACAGTTCCACCCACAATTCTTCTTATTTTCCTTTATTATTTTACCCTCATTTCTAACACGGCCTCTCCTGACAATTCACACGTCCTCGTGTGAAGGCTAAAGCAACGTTACTGGCTTTAATGTAATTTCCCGTCTCGGCCCTTACTGACCATGAAATACAGACTAAGTTTTAACAGAATTGAAAACGTCGTCCAAATCAGATTTTAGTATAAACGCTTCCTACTACAGTTTAACACACGTCACAGATAACACAAGTCTTCTCTGAGGAACACTGCGCACACGGCATAGATCGTACTATGCACTGAAGACACAGGGCACCCAGCTAAACGCGTTCCAACAATCGGTTCCGCTGCGTTCGCGCCAGCGGGCCGCCGCGACGCACTCGCGGCAGCGAGCTGTCGCACCGCACCAGCGCCAGCGAGCCGCTGCGCCGCACTAGCACCAGCGAGCTGTCCAGACTTCAACACTGTAGTCATAGGCAGCAAGTTTGCATACCTCTCAGTGACTGTTGACATAGGCACAAAGTTAGCGTATCACACAGACTTAAACACTGTAGGCATAGGCACCAAGTTTGCATATCTCCCAGTGGCTGTTCACATATGCACAAAGTTGGCTGACGTAAAAGACGGCTGGTTTACTTTTTCAACTTTTTTGACACTGTGTTTTTAATATTCTATTCTATTTTAATATTCTATTATGGACACTATGTCAATGATAGGAAATAAGTATGTCAATAATAAGTTTTTTATTACAATTTATAACGCTTAATTTCAATCAAATATTTAACCAATAACTTAAAAAATATTTGAGGTTATTTGGTCAAAAATATAAAAAAAAACTGATTTCCATTCTGTTATTTACAGTATGGCCAAAGACAAAGCAAATCCTGGTTTAAAGAAAGGCAGAGGTTCTTTAAATAAGATTAAGAAAAATAAAAAATCTCCTAAAAAAAGAAAGCAATACTCTTCAGAAAAAATCAAATGCTACAAGCAATAAATAAAGGAATGTCCAAGAAATTGCCTTCAAAAACGTATGGTGGTATAAGGAATACACTTATTTTTCATACAAACCATCCCAACAAAAATGAGAGACCAGTTCCACCTACTGTCCTGACAGCAAAGCAGGAAGAAGATTTAGTAAATTGGATCAAAATTAATAGTAGAAAAGGTTTTCCAAGACGAAAAGAGGGCCTGATTACAAGTGTACCTGAATTCTTAAAAAAGGGCCAATAGACTGAATCCATTTACGCAAGGCGTTCCAGGGGAAAGATGGTATCATCTCTTTATGAAAAGACACAAGGATTTGGCTATTAGAACCCCAGAAATTGTCACTGATGCAAGTTCTTATGTATCTGAAGATGATATAAGACTTTTTTTCATGTTATACATTCTTATTAATAAATATATGATTATGCTAACATTCTCCAAGACCTTTCGCGCATTTTAAATGGTGACGAGACAAACTTCCAACTGTGCCTAAAAAGTGGGATAGTTCTTTCCTTAAAAGGTGATAAAAATGTCTACAAAATTGATCGAGGTCAAGCCAAGGCATCCTTGACTGTTTTATTTACCTTCAAAGCAAAAGGAGAACAAACTACACGATTAGTAATTTACTCAAATAAAATACTACCTAAAGAAATTGCTACGAAAGTGCCTAAAGATTGGGGTATTGGCCTAAGCGATAACGGCTGGATGAAAACAGACATATTTGTTGATGATATTAGGAATGTTTTACATCTATACCTCACGCGAACAGCAACGAAATTTCAACCGCACCAAGACCGAATTTTGAAAGAAGTTTTTGATTTCTTTGAAGTTTCATTCTCCCTCTTTAAGGCCACTACATCTGAGATTTCCAATAACAGAACTACTGCATGTATATCAAAAGACATTACATCCATTAAATCTGAAGACGACTTTAATGAGACTTTATCAGCAGCCAAACAAAGTATATCTAATGCGCCTAAAGAACCAGAAACCAATTTCGATATTGCTAATCTTCCTGTAATTTTATGTGATTCTGATTGAATTCTGATTGATGAAGATTGCAGTTGTATCTAAACAAAAATCAGGCAGGTTTAATCGACATTTTATGGAGAGACAATCCCCAAAAGTCCATTACATGTTTGGCTTAAAATCTTCCTCCTTTTTGAGTACAAGATGTCCTCTTGAGCTTGCACATAAATTTAAAGATCATCATCCACTTGCTGCGCAGGCTATGATAGAAAATACTGATGTGGATGATGTCATTACTGGTTGAGATGATATAAAGCAACTGCAGGTTTTAAAAAAATCAATTGGTAGGTTTATTAAAGCTAGGAAGTTTTAACCTACGCAAGTGATGCTCTAATGTAGATCATGTTCTTGATGATGTGTCCAAAAACTTAAAAGACTTTGGTGAAATTGATGTAGGTAAGGATAACACAATTAAAACTTTAGGATTAAAATACAACACACACAAATATTCTTTCACTTTCACCGCCCCCATTCCACGCAAGCAGTTACTTGTCACTAAAAGAGAAATTCTAAGTTTTATAGGTAAAATCTTTGATCCCCTAGGGTTGATCGGTCTAATGAATGAATCGAGCTATCGATAAACCGATTTTTTTTACGCAGGACTTAAGGGCGTCTAAAATGGATTGGGATGATACATTGCCTCATGAAAATTTTGAAGATTGGGAGAGATTTTTAAAATGTTTGCATGAAATTAATACCTTTTCTATCCCAAGAGCAGTTTCATTAGGTAATAAAAGGTCTGTAGAGCTTGTTGGTTACTGTGACGCTTCAGCCAAGGCTCTTGGTTGTAATCTCTACCTTTGCATATTTTATAACGATGGCAAGGTTTGTGCAAAGTTCTTACTATGCCAAAATTGGAATTGAGTGGTGGCCTATTACTCTCTATACTTGCTAATAAAGTTTCTAAATCTCCACAAACAACATTCCAACACAAAGTCATTTTAAATTCAGATTTCCAAATTGTTTTGTCATGGTTGAAAATTAACAATTTAACAGTAACAAAGTACAAAATATGTAACTAATAGGGTCCATCAAATTAAAAACTTAGCAATAAATAGCACTTGGTGTTATGTTAACAGCATAGACAACCCTGCTAATCTTCTTTCAAGGGGAATAGCTCCTCAAAAATTGCAAGGCAACCGTCTGTGGTGGCAAGGACCGCCCTAGATTGCCGATCCTATGTATAAGTTTACATTTTTTCAGATGACATAAATATTCCGACTATTGTAACTGACAGTTGTCAGGACCTGGAAGAATCTAAATGTGATGAGATTTTTGATATTCTTAACAAATTTTCAACTTTTCATAAAATGCAAAGGATACTAGCATGGATTTTAAGATTTAAACATAACTGTTTGAACCCTAGTTCTAAATTGACTGATATGCTGTCACCTAAAGAATTAAGAAATTCTATGTATTTAATTCTTAGGAAGTGTCAAGGAGCACATTTTTTTAAAGAAATTAACCAGCTTAAGGCTAAGAAGCAAATTAAATCAAACCTATCAGGATTATATCCCTTTCTTGATCATAATAATATAATGAGAGTAAGTGGTCATTTGCAAAATGCTCCTGACTTATCATATGACAAGAAACACCTCATAATTTTACCCAAGGCATCCCATATTGCTTACATGCTAATTCAGAAAGAGCACTTAAGATTATTACATGCATGTGTTAAGCTCTCTATTTCAGTCCTTCTGGATAGTAAATGGTATATTGAAGAAGATAACATCCCATTATATTATAGCAAAGCAGACTTTTCTGATGATAATAGATTACCTACCTTTACTAAAAATGTTGTAATAAAACAAATAAATCCTTAACTTAAACATACTCATGTCCTCATCAATCTAGGAATGAATTTCCTCGAACTGTGCCTTGGACAATCTAAAATACTGATAAAATATTTGAGCATCCTTCTCAAGCTCTTTAACGAGACAGTGAAACTCCTTTAGACTATATTTTAATATATTTACTGCATGAACCCAATATCTTCTTCTCTTTCTTTATTTTTTAGAAGAATTGGCAGCATCAGAAATATGATATGTTCTTCATAATCTGAATCAGTGGAGGATGATTCATGGGAAAACATTGGGAACGTATAAACTCATGAGAGCTCCGACTGTATTGATTCAAACTATCGTAAGAGTCCGTCAGAACACGACTTATAGATGAAAGCTAGCCATCACGTCAGAGCCCGTCATGACACAACACGTCAGACAAATTTATCTTTACCGATATAATTTAAAAAGATGTAATAATATTTTGTTTAGTAATCTAAAACAAAATATTATTACATCTTTTTAAAGTTATTTTATCTATAATAGATATAATAGCACCTTATCTAGCCACCATATTTAATACAAGCGTCGAATCTGGTGTGTTTCCTGATTTAATGAATTATAATAAAATACTGATAAAATATTTGAGCATCCTTCTCAAGCTCTTTAACGAGACAGTGAAACTCGCCTTTAGACTATATTTTAATATATTTACTGCATGAACCCAATATCTTCTTCTCTTTCTTTATTTTTTAGAAGAATTGGCAGCATCAGAAATATGATATGTTCTTCATAATCTGAATCAGTGGAGGATGATTCATGGGAAAACATTGGGAACGTATAAACTCATGAGAGCTCCGACTGTATTGATTCAAACTATCGTAAGAGTCCGTCAGAACACGACTTATAGATGAAAGCTAGCCATCACGTCAGAGCCCGTCACGACACAACACGTCAGACAAATTTATCTTTACCGATATAATTTAAAAAGATGTAATAATATTTTGTTTAGTAATCTAAAACAAAATATTATTACATCTTTTTAAAGTTATTTTATCTATAATAGATATAATAGCACCTTATCTAGCCACCATATTTAATACAAGCGTCGAATCTGGTGTGTTTCCTGATTTAATGAAACATAGTAAAGTCATACCTTTATTTAAATCTGGTAGTACATTAGACCACGCCAATTTTAGACCGATTTCTGATCGATCTGATCTTAATCTGATCCGATCAGATCTTAAGTTTCTTTAATATTAATAAATTGCTACATAAAAATCAATTCGGTTTTACAAGGGGTCGCTCGACAATTGACGCTGGAGTTGAGCTTATTAAACATATTTTTTGTGCATGGGAGAATACGGAGGATGCTTTGGGTATATTTTGTGACCTTTCCAAGGCCTTCGACTGTGTTCACCGTGAGACATTAATCAGGAAGCTACAGTATTATGGTGTCAAGAACACAGCGCTTAAACTTATTATTTCATATTTAAGTAATAGAATGCAGAAAGTTATTATCAATGGTAAAAGTTCTTCCGGGTCACCTGTACTAATGGGTGTCCCTCAGGGCTCGATTTTCGGCCCATTTCTATTTCTGGTATATATTAATGACTTACCTTCCCTTGTAGGGGATAATCATGATATAGTATTATTTGATGATGATACTTCCTTGATTTTTAAACTTAAACGTCAATCATTTAAATGTGACGAAGTGAATAATGCTATATCAAAATTAGTGCATTGGTTTAACGTTAATAATCTACATTTAAACGGAAATAAAACCAAATGTATTAAATTTACAACAACGAATGTTAAAAATCTGGGTACCAATGTGTTTTTAAATGGGGAAGAACTGAGCCCTGTTGAATCCACTGTTTTTCTTGGTATCACTCGAGAGTGAGACGCAAAGCTTCAGTGGGGCCCCCATATATCCAAACTAGCAAGCAGACTAAGTTCTGCAGCCTATGCTGTAAAAAAGATTAGAGGTCTCACTAGTGTCGAGACAGCTAGACTAGTTTATTTCAGTTATTTCCATAGCATAATGTCTTATAGGATTTTGCTATGGGGAAATGCGGCTGATTCAGAAACTATTTTTGTTTTACAGAAGAGGGCCATTAGAGCTATTTACAACCTAAAACTGAGAGAGTCTGTTAGAGATAAATTTAAAGAAATAAATATATTAACTTTGGCCTCTCAGTATATTTACGAAAATTTAATGTATGTTCACAAAAACAAGGTAGTTTTAGTAAAAAAGTGATATACATTCTGTAAACACTAGGAACAAGCACAAGCTAGTGATACCAGTTTCTCGACTCCACAGAGTCAGTAATTCATTCTTGGGGCAATGTATACGCTATTACAACAAGGTCCCGGAAAGTGTACAGGCTCTCTCTATTACCAAGTTTAAATGTTTTGTTAAGCTGAAACTGTATAAAAAGGGTTATTATAGTATAAATGAATATATAATTGATAATAACCCTTGGGAATGAGGTGGTCGCTTCCAAGCAGTTTCTAAAATAAATTTTGTACTTAAATAGTTTGTACAACCATTAATGTAAAAGTTACTTTAAAAAAAAAGTCCCGCTGGGTTTCTTGCTGGTTCTTCCCAGGACAGAGGTTTTTTTTCGTACCAGTGGTAAAGTAAAAAATGACTTTCAATAAGAATTACACATGTAATCTATATTGAATAAAAAATTATTCTATTCTATTCTAAACATTTTTTTCTATTTCATTTCATTTTTTTTAAATTTTTCTATCGGACCTCTGAAAGGGTCGAACTTTCTATTACATGTAAGAAAAAAAATAGAAATAAAACTACAACACGACAAAAGAGGTAGGCGAAAATGAGACAAAAATTAATAAAAAAAAGGAGCAGAACTCTCTACATATATATATACATAACAAAATAAAGAGCTTACCAATCAAAACATGACAGAGCAGCTCGCTTACAGCATATGCGCAAATATGAAGCCGAATATACGACCGGTTACATTTGATCGCATCCTGTAAAATAATAGTTACCTGGTTCAAACACTGTGTGTCAAACACAGCCAGTGATGAATTGCGGAAACAATATGATTTAAAACCCATACTCGGTGGAATTCGACATTTTATATGATCAAGAGATTTTTAAAGCTGCGTCCAGCTATAAACCAAATTGTGAATTGTCACACCAGTGCTCCTTCAATGATATCTGCAAAAGAAATAGAAGAATTGACAGAGATCTGTGAAATACTGCGACCTATAGAAGTCCGCGACTCGGGAAGTATGTGGAGAATGGTTTGTGACAAGTAACAAAGTAATTTCCTTAACGCGAATGTTGAATTTAAAAATCAACAGCTTACAGCCTAGAAGTGCCATACCAAAATCTCAAAAGCAACATATTAGTTGAAATAAAAAAAAAACGTTTGTTGCCTTCTGAACATGTGACAATACTTGCCATTTCAACTCTGTTGGATCCCCGTTTTAAAATACAGGGTTATTTTTCAAAGAATAGCCAAATTTTTAACTTAAGTTCAAATATATAAATAATGATATGATACACCGTTATTGCAGTTTTTGAAAATACGAGTAAATAAGGCTTCTACTTTTATTTGAAATTATCCTAAATTGGGCAACAACTACGCGTACGCGCGCTCATCTGTGTGCGATTCAATTCACAACGTTTGACCCTAACCAAACGACTCTTACGAATGTGTGCGTGCGTAGTAAATAATGCATTACCACGCATTTTGAATTTAAAAGATAAAAAGGACAGAATGATTGAGATGTTTTTAATTAATTTTTCTTCATCATTTGCCTATATTACGTATTCTGAACCTTCTCCGCAAAGGACAATGTCCAAAATCGCCCTGTGCAATAAAAGCATCGGGCATACACGATAATTAATTGTCTATTTTATTATAATAGTTGCAAATACTTTTATAACACGGACTAGCTGCATGCCAAATTGAACATTAAAAAGTATTCTACTCGACTAACAACATTAATCGCCGCCATCTTCGCCAAACATCATGTGGTCGAAAAATGATTAAGGATGCCCAATCGATTGTAATCGATTTTTTGAATTTTTAATGAAATGTTACATATGTTTTAATCTGAATCACATTTTGAATTTATTTCGAATAAAGTTGCAAATAGAAGTTACAATGAAAACTTTCAATTACCATTTCTTTATATTCTTTTATACTATTCCCTAAAATCATAATTTAAAAAACCTACTATAACTAAAGACTGAGGTCATACTCGATTTTAAATAAATAGTTAGAATAATGCTGAAAAAAATGTTCATAAATATAGTTATTCAGGATTTTCTAGTGATCGTTTAGAAAGGTGTGTACTTTATTTCTTACTAAACGATAACTTACGAATTTACGATAATTAATATTTAAAAAAAACACTTATCGTTACTGCATTAATTAAAAATGTGTTCTTTAAAAAGAGCTATATTGCAGACTAGATACAGATGTTATTATTAATAATGTTACAAGTATAGAAGAATTAGAGACGTACGTGTTATTATAAGTAAAGTAGGACATTGTCATATTTGTTATGGTATTAATATTATCGTATATCAAAAGATGATGCACGTAATACTGTTAATAACGTATGGCTATAGTAAATCTTATGGGGCCTCTAGATCATCGGCCATTATGGACGAATTCTAGCGATCACGATCGTATAGAGGACTTAAGCACCTATAGCTGCCCATGATCGGTAATGATTGAGCGTAATGGCCGCTGTGTCGGTTTTCCGGACAAATATCACAAAGGCAGTTCGGCTATCGTGCGCGTGTCTACATGATCGCCGAACGCCGATGCTCTGTAAACTTACCTTGTTCTATTTCGGTGTATAGTTAACATACACCAAAATAGAACAAGTAAAAATGGAACAACTTCCTTTTTTTTCACCACTCTGTTATTGTCTACATTTCAATAACAGTTACAGTATAATCTCACTAATCCGGCACTTCGATAGATCGGCACGTCCAATAATCCGGCACCCTCCGCCCACGCCTCCTCGCCCCTCTATACCTGTGCGCTTCGGTCGCTGCGTCATCGACGAGCAGTCTAACCTCAAAACTTATCACGTGCACGTGCTTACGTATTTGTTTTTTTTTCCAAGTGAGAATAGTTTATAGTTAAAAATGTCAAATAAACGCAAACACAAGACACTAGATTTGAATAATAAAATGGAGATTTTAAAGAAGTTAGATAGTGGAGAAAACATGCAAATTGGCAAAAGAATATGGTGTTGGGCGTGCTACTATACACGATCTTAAGAAAAAAGGCAAAGATAGTAGACCACGTCAAGACAATGGAATCGGGGCCAGGAAAGCGTAAAACACTAAAAGTTGGCGATTGTCCAAAGATGGAAAACGCTCTTTACATGTGGTTCTTGCAACGGCGTTCTAAACACACCCTATATCTGGAGAAATTTGAAAACCAAAGCAATCGAATTTTATAAAAATTACCCACAAAGATGATTTTCGTGCCAGCGATGGATGGCTGGATAAATTTAAAAGGATTTGGTATCCGTCTCAACAGTATCGGGTGAGAAATTATCAAGCGACGAATCTGCAGTACAGCCATTTATCCAGCATTTCAAAACAAAGTAGAAGAACTGGGTCTTCTTCCTGATCAAATCTATAACGCAGATGAGAGTGGTCTGTTCTGGAGACTGTTGCCCAATAAAACATTCGTGTCTTCTACAGAAGCAAGTGCACCAGGTCGTAAAGTGAGTAAAGACAGAATCACATTCATGCCGTGTTCAAATGCTACTGGAACGCACAAATTGGATTTATTAGTGATTGGCAAAGCAAAAAATCCCAGAGCTTTCAAGAACATTTGTCTGCCAGTCTGTTACAAGAACCAAAGTAGAAGTTGGGTCACGAGAGGTATTTAGCGAATGGTTTCATAAAGACTTTGTCCCAGAAGTAAGAAAATTTATGAAAAGATCTAACTTGCCCATAAAAGCTTTACTCGTACTTGACAATGCTCCAGGCCACCCAAACGAACAAGAACTTAAATCAAGTGATGGGAATATCCAAACCATCTTCTTACCACCAAACTGCACACCTTTACTGCAGCCGATGGATCAAAACGTTATCCAAAAAATAAAGTCTTTGTATAAAAATAAATTGCTGATCCATATTATATCTCAGGATGGTGATATAACGCAGAGCCTTAAAGGAATGAATTTGAAGGATGTTGTATTCTCTCTCGCTCATGCTTGGAAGTCTGTTTCATCTAACTTAATCCAATCTTCATGGAAAAAGTTATGGCCCACAATGAATGATGTATCAGAAACAGAAGAAACAGATGAATGGGATCCTGAAGATAATATGCCTATTGTCGATTGGTTAAAAAATCTATCAGAAAAAGGATTGGAGACAAGTGAGGAAAATTTAAATTCTTGGTTTGAAGGAATCGAAGAAACAGAGCAAATTATGACAGATGAAGAAATAATATCTGAAGCAGTACAAGAAGAAAGCTTTGTAGAAATATTAGAGCCACCAACTACTACAACTGCTATAAGAGTTAAACCAGATAATGCATTGATGTGTTTCAATACGTGCATAACATGGGCAGAAGAAAACGGCATGTCTGCCAAAGATATTATAATTCTTCGCAACATGCGAGAAAAGGTTTTTAAGCAAGGACTACAAGTTGCACAAAAGCAGACCTCAATTAAGGATTATTTTAAAACTACATAGTTAATCACATATGTACCTACATGTTAATCGAATACATTACATACATTGACTCCCTCTATGAAATACTTTATTTTATTCTTTACCTATGACTTTTCACTATAATCCAATAATCCGAATATTCAATAATCCGCACCTCCGGTTTTAATAGTGCCGGATTAGTGAGATTATACTGTATATTATAAACTAATTAAAATAAATAGCGGCAGCTGCTACTGTTTCGACGTCCATCTCAAACAGATGACAATACAAATATGTAGGATGCACGATTGTGTGGGCAGCCACGCAATGACTCATTGATGCCTAATATAAATGATGAAATGATTCAAACATGCCTAATATAAACACAGAACATTATTGGTGATATTTAAAAAAAGTATAATTTACTTTAAATACAGGTAATTGGATAGAAACATCATTAAATTAATAAACATAACATCACGCCTGTATTTTCCAGGAGTAGGCAGAGGTGTGTATTACTGCCAATTGGCACCAGTTATGTTATACTTCCCATGTAATAAGGGGTGCGCGTATTGTCAAACATCGGGCATAAATCCAGACTCTGTGCTACTACTTCTAATTTCAAGTTATAAAAACCCAATAATACTTTGCCAGACCCTGGGATCGAACCCAGAACAGAACAGAAAAAAATCTTCGACATGAAAATTGTTCTAACTATGCAAAAGTATTTCTTGAATCTTTTGAAATATAGCTAGTGCTTGAATAAGTCCGATTCGTGAGGTTTTTGGATCGATTCATTGAAAAGTCGATATCAGGACATCGGAAAAGGATTTTTCAGATCTATATCGATTTGAAAAATCGATTTTTTTGCTATAAACAATCGATTAAACGATTTCAGATCGACATGCCTACTTTGTACTTTCATCTCTCACTCTGTCAAAATTACTTTGGCGTCGCTTGCTCTTTGTAATTGTATCGGTGTTTTGGTGAATTTCGGGATATATATTGAACATTACGACTTGGCTATTTTTACGGACTCTGATTGCTTTCAAAAACGACTTACCTTGCTGTGATTTTCGGAACTGTGTACCGCTCAAATGATAACCTAGCATTCATAAACGGACTTACGCATACGCAATGGAAAGTGTATTTTGTGTAAATTGCGGCTCTGCTGGTGGTTCAATGTTGTTGGAAGATGAACAGATTCGTCACTGTATACAACAATGGATTGCACCTGTTTTGGTAATTACATTTCTACTTTGCATATTCTGGGTCCAGTGATGTATATGATTCTGTTTGCGTTCTCTCAGACTTCTATTAACTACATAAATAAGTTTCTGTACTTGACCTTACACACTATGTTTGCAATTATAGTCTTCTCGAAAAAAAAACTGAAAAAAGTATTTGGGTATTATTCTACAAAACAAGTGAATTATGTTTTAATTTTTTATTTTTAATGTTTTAATTTCTTCTCTTGAGAGATTACAAACACTTCAGTAACAAGTAATGTCGGTAGAAGCTGTGCACTCTGCAATAAAATGTTGGAACCTCGTACACGTTCACATCAACTAATTGCTCTGAGAACTGACACTCAACATTATATGAATATCAGAAATAGAATTATAGAAAGACTTATGCCATTGGAGGTACAATATTTTAAGAAAATTATTATTGGGTCATATATAACATTAGATTTGCAGTGGGTGCTATTGATGTTGCTATTTTTCCTTTTAGATACGTGCATCTCATTATATTTGTCATCCATGTTGGCAAAGATCTGATCGTGCTGCCAGGAATTATTCAGCACCATCTTCATCAAGGGATACTCCAACAACAAGCAATCAATCGAGATGTGCCAATTGTGGTATTCATTTCAATAGACAGAGAAGACATATTCTTCATAATGATGTCATTCTTGTGCAAATACAGCAACGAGTTGCACCACAAACAGTAAGCCTTTACTTACTCTATGAAACTATTTATATTTATAATAACTCTCTACAGAAGAGAACATTTAAAATAACAAATTATAACATGCTTTTATATTACAGGTGACAGCTAATGACTTCATCTGTGACGCTTGTCACACATTGTTTATTAATAGAGATACCTCAACATCACAAGATTTGCAGGATGTACCAATGGTTGGTCATCAACATATTTGTGTGGTATGTGGTTGTTCAGTGGCACGAATCCAAAGTCACTCTGTACAAGCAGAAAGTAACAGCCATATTTTAGATGTTGTGCAAAATTGGGTTCAACCGCGAGAGGTGAGAGACTTTTATGATTGGATAACTATTGCTAGAAATTAAGCTAGTATACATAGAAACTTGTAAACATCGGACCTGATGTACTATTCTGTCTAGTTTATAGATGTTTTTTCTGGTCAGTTTCAGTCATGGAACATTTTGCAATATCTATTGTTTTATTTATTGTGCTATAAATTCAACTTTTCTTTTTTAGATTCAGGCATCAGATTTACTTTGTAATAGATGCTTCCAAAGAGCAAACACCACAGCTGCCAATGAAATACTACCTGTATCAGGGGTTAATCCAGTTTCACAGCATACTGAAAGCATAACCTTGCCAAATTACTCTAGAGCATCAGATAGACATAACAGATGTATATTTCTGCAGTGTAATAGTACCTCACAGCGAGTAGTTCCTTTTGTATTAAGGGCGAGGCTCCTTAAAGATCATAAGTATTATATACCACCAGATTGTCGTATATGTGAATTGCATTTGGCAAGGCAGTCATGGTTAGAACTCTTCGATGTTGAAAATGTTAACCGAAGTTTCACGGCAGTTCACATAGAAGACTTTTGCGAGTTATTGAAAAATGATAACAATACTTTGGATTTTGAAAATATTGAGCAAATGGATGATCACCTTGTGTGGTATTGGCTGGGACGCACGAAAGAGCAATTCAGAGAACTCGAAGCAGAACTCCCTGATTTTCAAAAACGTGCTATATCACTTGGCGCTTATTTAATGAAGCTCAGAACAGGAGATTCAGATGAAAGAATCTCTACATTATTAAATATTGGAAGAAGTACTCTCTCAAGACTTGTTGCTAAAGCTCGAGAGGTTATGGTGGAATGCTTTGTGCCAGCACATTTAGGGTTACAACATATAAGTAGAGAAGTTGCAGCAAGAAACCTTTATATTCCTGAGTCTTTGTATGGAAACCCTGGGACTAATATGGAGGATAGAAAGGCAATTACTATTATGGATGGAACATATATTTATGTTCAGAAGAGTAGCAATTACGCATACCAAAAGAAAACATATTCCCTTCATAAATATAGGAACCTTGTCAAGCCGTTCATAGTAGTATGTTGTGATGGCTATATAATTGATGTACTGGGTCCTTATGCAGCCACAAAATCAGATGCAGACATTTTAAAAGATGAATTTTATGACTATTCAAAACCGTTGCGACAATATTTTAGAGAAGGTGATGTAATGATTTTAGACCGAGGCTTTCGTGACAGCATTTCCCTCTTACAAAGTTTTAACTACTCAGTTCATTATCCTCTCTCAATAGAACCAGGTGAATATCAATTGAGTACAGCAAATGCAAACGAATCCCGTAAAGTGACCTTATGTCGATGGGTAGTAGAAGTGGTCATTGGACGTTTTAAGCGAGATTTTAAGCTGCTGCGCCAGGAATATTTTAATAAAGCATCTAATCATTTGATGCAAGATTTTAAGGTGGCAGCAGCATTAATAAACAAGTTTCATCCGATTCTAGAAGACAGAGAGGATGCTAGGGTAATAATCTCCATAATACAGGAAATAATGTTTACCACTAATTCATTGTCTGATTTTGTAGAACGAAATAATTTAAATAGAAGACGGGCCCAGTTTGAAAGTATTACTGTCTATAATGAAAATGTTCTAGATTTTCCACAAATGGATTTTAATGACATGATTTTAATACCATTGGGTGTATATCAAATTAAACAAGCCCGTTCATACTACAGTGAACATGTGAGACGTGATGGTTCATATGTTATTGAGGTGCAGGAGGTCGATCAGGATTTAATTAATGAATTGGAATTAATTTATTCTGAAACCATATGGTTATTACGAGGCAAAATTCACAGCCGCCATATCAGCAACAAAACATATTTTGTTTATATTTTAGTAGATGCATCCCAAATAGGTCGACAAGCAATAGTGCAATATTGCTGTAATTGCATTGTTGGGCGCAGAACCATCGGTTGCTGCGCCCACGTTATGACCATTATTTGGTACTTGAGCTTTGCGAGACATCAAAATAATATTGACATGCCTGCACAGTTTTTAGACAATATTTTAATTTCCAATTTAGAAGAGTAACAATAAACATGAAATTAAATCTGTGTTTTATTTCTAATCCAAACATAATAAGTTAATGTAGGTGTAAAAACAACTTGCTACCAATTAGGTAGTACGTTGGTAAGGCCGGTTTTATAGTCACGCGTATGAACAGCGCCGTCCAGATGCACATGCTTGCAAATGCACTAGATAGTAGTCGTGTATTATAATCACGTCGTTCAAGCGTGCGTTGTTGAAACTTGGTTGAAACCGAGGTTGATACGCTCGCTGTTCGACGGCACGTCTAGCGGATGCGTAGTATCCTCTTAGTAGTCTGTGTCTAGCGGCGTGACTGAAACCAGCCTAAATCCTTATACATTTAGGTACTAGGTATCTTACCATACCGTATATACTAATGACAACATCTTAATGCTATCTGCCATTATATACATACATTTTTATTTTTATATTTACGCACACAAACATTTTCTATCATTTCAAAACCAATGCTAAGAACGCAGGTATGTTAACTAGATTCTATGCATTTATACGTTGCACTTACATACACTTAGGCTTTAGAACAAAAACTGCATACCTAATTATCTAGATAGGTATTAAAAATAGCTAAATGATTTAGGACATCGTTTTTCAGTTTGTTAAAAATCAATCCGAGCTATGAAAAACCGTAATATTCGTGGTTTGATTATAACCTCAAAATCTGACACTTTTTTTGAAATATATCGGTTCTGCAGCTAGTCCGCTATAAAAATAAGATCATATAGGAATTTACTAATGAACGGCAATATAACACATAATTTTCCGATGCTCTTGGTTCCAGGGCGAACAATGTATGGGCGCAGAGCAATGTCCTTTGACCGGTTATTGCAAAATAACCCTGTATACATTTCCAAGATCAGGTGGCATGTTCGAAAACCGAGAGTCAGGCCGAGGGAGTCTGGAAAACCGAACGCTCGTAGTCAAGCGTGGAAGATGAAGAGAAGCGCGATGAAGACAAAATCCGATGTGAAGCCCGATGAAGCTGCGGCTAGCTATTATTCTAGAGCTAAGACCGAAACAGCTCCGTAGACGAACCCTTATACGATTTACGTCCGCACACGAGTTCTATACCGGTGCAAGAAATCTACAGTCAGAATATAGATCTGTCAGGTTATATTGACCAAATCGAGCGCACATATGAAGTACTTAAAGGGATTGACCCCGCCTTGATAGAGGAATGCCTTTTTCAATGTTTCAACACAGTATGACGACCATCGCTAAATTGCTATTTGATGGACCTGTGCGCAAACAATGGGGAAAGGAAAAAAGAGGCTGGCTATTGCCTGATTATGCCATTTTCTTACTAGCATTGGGAACACAACCACCGCAAATGGAGAGGAAGTGCGGTTCAATCTACCGGATATTGCTGTGCTGCGCGTGTTTATTGGTGATGTCCCTGCCGGCTCATTCGGACATATTACACCAATTAACTATAATGTCTATGAATGTTATATCAACCCGCTCGTGACTGCAAAGAGAGTCTTAAAGTCCTCCCAGCCGGAGCTTAACCAAACAGGAATATGTTGGGATATGGTCCGCCCGACATCATACCACCTGAAGCGAGTCCAAGGATAGAAGGTTTCAACTTCATGATCGGAGATACCGTTATAGCGAGACTCCAGATATGTCCTGAACTTATGGCGCGTGTTAATACCGTCATCTTCGAACTCAAAGACAGATTTAAGATGAGGAACACGATCTGGGCTACGAAACTATATAAAACCAAAACACATCTCCTCTAACGTCCAATTTGTTAGAGTTCCTAGACACGTACCAAACTGAGTACGTAACAAACTGAGTCATTCTCAGAACGAAGTTAAAAGTGCTTCGTCTTTCGGGTCAGCAACTGCAGGCCAAAACAATGTACACGTGCTACGGAGAGAAAGAACACAGCATGCCCGTGGCCTTTGCTGCACGGTAAACGGTGCAGTTCAAATCTAGGCTAGCTATCATCAACCGTAATTTCCAGATGCAAGAGCCCTTTTTACCCACTATAGGAGTAACCAACGTTTCTATCCGCCAAACGAAGTTCATATCATACTCACTCCAAAATCATCACAAATGTAAAGGAATTATTAACAACTGCAGAACCACAGGTTACCGAAGAAGAAGATAATCGTGACAAAGTTGAATCGGAAGGCAATCAACCAGAAGAGTATAATCTGTGGAGCAATCACTATAAACTAATTATATATAAATATATTAATAAATGCACAAGTTATTTGAAAATACGAGTATACTTATTTTAAGTTACTATTCAATTAATAAATACATTGAGGAAAATAATTTTTGAGTGACTGCCCCTCTCCTTTTCAATGCTATGCCTTTCGAGGTCTATGTTATTATTAATGCATGTTTTGTTTAGTCACTAAGTCTCATATAACGCAATTTGTGAATAAATAAATAAACTTGTACAAGAAAAAAATTGCATACTTTCACAAAATGAGCTGGACATGCCTTCAGAATTAAGTAATTTAAAAAAAATCCGGTTGTTGATCTTAAACGAGATCCAATGCATGTTTGGAACAATGTTATTGGTTCTACCTATCTAAAATTAAAAAAAAAACTTGCGGTGAGATATTTGACCACTATCGCTACATTACCGCCATCTGATACGGTTATTTTCAAAAGCTGGCTTAACTCTTTATCGACAGAGAAACAGATTGAAAAGTACTTCTTTGTCAAAATTACTATTTCTTCAATCAATCGGCAAAAAAATGTTGCACTATATATCAAATGAAGACCAAGAAAGCTGAGCAAGTTATGGACCCAGTGGTGCATGGAGCTGGTTCTAGAAGCCTTGTAGAAGCTGGGGTGCATAACAATCCCGCCCATGCGGAAAGCAGGGTTGGGGGCACCAGTGCCAAGACATCCGCCAGGAAACAACAAGTCGCCAAACGTCCAGGTAAAAAGGAACGAACAGCTAAAAAGTGCTAGACGAGTCCACATCACCAAGAGGCAAGTGTAATGGGGTGCGTGTACTTTAACAGCAACCTGAGGCTACTAGAACCAGCTACGCTTCCGTCGCCCGGTTAGTATTAATGTCCTTCAGACAGAATTTCGGTAACGGCTACACTCTCTATTCCTCACTCTCATAGTCCGATTTGACACGCAGGATCAACAGTATTACGTGTTTTCTGAGGCGCGGGGGTAAAACAATGCCAACTTCCTGACCCCGGGCTGTTAATGATAATTTCTTGACAGAAAAACCTAACAACTGATCTTTGCCCCACCCCGGGACTTCATGATGAGCAATCGCGTTTACGACCACTAGACCAACGAGGCAGTTAAGGTTAGAGCTGTATGTAGCCATGTACACACACAAGTCACGTCGCAAAGGAAGTGGTTGATGAAATCCTCGTTGGTCTCCAGAGGAAAATGACCAGCGAGGCTTCAAACAGCAAAGACCCAGGTGCGTCGGGCCCAGTATTCAGAGGCAAACCCGTGTACATAGAGGGTGTCTTGAAGCTGAGGCGCGACGATGAGAAGACGTTAAGGGTCAAAGTTAGCATCCCAGACCTAAAATCTATAAGGTCATCAAAAAACAATCCGAGAAACCACAAAGAATGAATTGTGGTGTCCTTCTCCTTGGCGCCCAGGTGGCTTGGAGCGATTCACGCGGCAATGGTCATGTGCTGGAGTGCCAGAACAGCTGGATTGATATAAGGAAGATTTAACTCTACCTGGATATCCTTATTCCTTACAAGTTCCATATGCATCTACAATTGAAATTGGGTTTTTGAATGAAAATTAATTATCATTTTTTTTTATTGTATTTAAATAATTGGGCACTATTCATATTGATAATCGATGCATTCTTTTTTTTTCAAATAATTTATAATTATGAATTTGTTAAAAGTTATAAAAATTTAAAAATTATCACGTGACTACAAAACGCGCCATAAGTGGCTGCCATATTTGCGACGTTATTATATTAAAGCATTGTCAACAGCTCGGATCTGAATATATATTGTTAAAATTATTAAAAGTTAGTGCAGAAAAATAATTGCAAATTATTATTAATTAAATCCAGTTATGTGTGAAACCGAGTTTATCAAAGATAATTCTGATAATATCCCGGCTGTAGACATGTTTTTGGTGACAGATTTTTTGAGAAATGATATTCGATTCAATTCAACTGAAGTTCGAGGTGCTAAAGCATCACTGTGAATTTTCTTACCTCCCAGCGAAGTATTTATAATAAGTATAATTTTCCATATCTTCTTTAAGCTAGAAAAACTTGTCAGTTATCAGAAGGATTTCTATATCATTGTGATTACGGAATTATCAACACTGTATGTCACAATATACGCAATATTCAACAAAATCTATGTTCATATATATATACAACTTTATTTAAGGTTTTTTGCAATTATCTCAGTGGCAACATTATTTAAAATTTGGTAAAAAAATAATTCATTGACCTGGCAAAATTTTTGGTATTATAAAATAAAAAATGTCAGTGATGAAGGAACAAGTGAGACTCAGCAAGGTAAGAATCCTTTATTTTCTTTTTATTTTGACTGTGTTTTATACGTGTTACAGTGTTATTTTATTTTGACTGTGTTTTATACGTGTTACAGTGTTATTTTGTGCTTCAAATGTCAATAAATACTAATGCATGATAATTTTCACTAAAGTAACAATATAACATATTTTTATTCAGCGTCTAACTTTTTGTATTTCATCATATACACTGGCAATTTCATAGAAAGTTACATTTGCTTGTATGTCACGTTATACATTGACAATTTGGGGTAATGTTTTTTTGTTAATTTATATTTTTGTTTGTGTGGCCTGCATGTATTTGCTTAGGTGTTTTGTTTTTTTTCGCCGCCAGCCAAAGCTAATAACACGTAGTAATAGAATTATTGCACTTGTGCCTGCTAAAAAAGCTCTTTCCGAGTGTTACAAAAAGAATGATGCCGAAGAACTCATAACGAATACCTCATCTTATTCTTCTTCGCCACCTCCCTCTATTGATTGTTCTCTAGAAAGATGCATAGCATACTCTGAAGAGGAGAGCGACAATGATCAAAGTCAAAACATTCGTCAAACAACTATAATTCACGAAATTTATCCTAGCTATCAAGAATAAACCAGCTATTGCTGCGACAATTTTTTTTTCTAGCCCCGAACTGTTTTCTATATTGAGAGAAAATTACGAGGTACATGGACTTGGGACAATACTGAGCAATAGACTTAGAGGCGCAGAGATTATTTTACCGTCAGAAAATGTTTTCAAAAAAAAAAAAGCCTCAGGGCAGTTATGGTAAAGTAGTTTGCTACAAAAACCGTATATCTGTTGTCTGTGATAACAAACCAACCGGTTAAGGGTGGACCTTGCGGATATGCTTATCTCTTTATACAAGACTCCTTTCAAAACCCGGTGCTGGTATATTGGAATCTTCACTTGATTGATAGATATTAGTATCAACAATGCTTGGCTTTTATACAGGCAAGACAAGGCCACAATATCCTCCTAGGTTCCAAGGCTATTGATAAATTTCCGGTTTGATATTTATGAAGGTTTGCAAAAACAGGTAGATCTGAAACTTCAGTATAAAACGAAGAAGGTAAAAAAAAGAGACTTACGCAAGTTGCACCGATCCAGGACGTGAGATAATATGACAATGTAGACCATTTCATGGATATGACTAGTCAGGGTCGATGCCGTCTTTGCTAAAAATTGACCTAAGTTATTTGTACACATACAGGTACGGTTGTTTTGTTACTGGCAAGAACCCGCGAAATCGCCAGCTTGATTTTCATACCAAAAATTGATAATTTTTTTATTCCTTAATTAAAATACGATTTTTTCTTAATTTATAATTTTATTTTAACTTATTTGTCACTCCCGTAAATTGGCAAAGTATGCCTCAAAATACATCAAAATTATTAGTTATGTTTTCACGCAGTTGGCAGTGTATACCAGGTCATACATGGTTTTTTTTTTAAGTAATAAATATAGATTTTTTTAAATATTTTTAGTACTCATTTATCCATCTAAATTCCAGTTCTATTCAAGGAATTCATATTTTTAAGAATTTTTTGTCTGCCCATTTAAGTGTTAACTTAGCTTGCTATAATTTTTTAAATTAAAAATAAAAGAAAAATCATTTCGTAGAAATATACAAATCTATTATTAAATCATCAAAAATTAATTATTGAAACTTTTGATTTATCGCGATTTCTCTGTCAGCTCTAAAATTTCGAGTTTATATAATTATATTATAATACTTACGAGAGTGCGTTTTTAAGTTCGCGGAATGGGTAGGTAGGTAATAAGTGGGGACGTCACTAAATTACGTGCTAATTGAGCAACTCATTATTAGTATAAATACCGGGTTTTATTGTAATTAGATCATTAGTATTTGAGTTATCATCAACCAAACAAGTCAATCGGGCAGAAATAGTAAAATTTGGAGAAAATCGAGTTCCATGCCGTTATTAAGTTCCTTACCAAGCGCGGAAAATCAGTTCAGACTATACTAGAAGAGATGTCATCCGTTTACGAAGACTCTTGTTCAAGTAAAACTATGGTTTACAAGTGGCATACACTTTTTAAACAAGGCAGAGTCACTTGAATACGACCCACGGCCAGGAAGGCCGATTGAGCTGACCTGTTATACACAAGATTTTTATTTTGTTATTTAGAGGCCAATTCTGGCTTACAAATTTCAACAAAAAGATCAGTAAATATATAAGACAGTTATTGTAATAACTATTTTTTGATTTCAGACATAATACTCATTTATAAAGGAAAATATTTCTGCTGCGCCGTTGTCAACTGTCAAAGCATAACAACTACATACAACTTTTATCAATATGGAATAAATCCAGGGAAGTAATGTGATAATATTTCATTTATAGAGTAAAGTGCTTTTATTTAGGCCGTAAACGATTGTGTTTCCGGGAAAGATGCGGGGTACAGCAGATTTCAAGTCAATATGAAGCTATGTAATATAAAGACTTTTGAGTGCTGTAGAGATCTGTTTAGATTTTTTAATGAATATCTCCGCTCCGCTACATTCACAGCCGGATTTCATACAGTGTCAAAATTGTACCGACGGTAGGCTGTTTAAAGGTAAAAGGGGATTAAATATACATATCAAACGATGCCATAGTAAAAGTATTTCGGCTTCACAGCCTACCGTAGAAATTCATAACTCTATTAGTAATTCCTCTAATGACACAAATTTTTCCCTTTTTTTGGAGCAAATTTACAATTATCATCGTAATGTACCAGTGGTTAAAAGAATTCCTAGAGGTGCGAGGATGCAGCTTGCTAAAGCATTGTCATGCACTATTCAAAATTGTTTCACTAATAGTGAAAAGAGTTGGCAAAAATTATTTACTTTCGCGTATTCCCATTTTCATTTTGATAAAACAATAAATAAATCAATTACGTCTCAACTAAAAGAGACATCTTTTCAAAATTTAGATTACCCAATTAATACTCATTTATCTCGACCACGTCCTAAATTTGATTTAAAAAAAGTAGTTGAGTCGAAAGTAATGGATGGCGACTTAAAAAACGCATCCCGTATTTTATTCTCAGACGACATCCTGGCTCCTATGATGTCGAAACTCTTGAAAGCCTTCGTCAAAAGCATCCTTCGGTCAATCCTTCTCAGGGTTTACCGCTGCCTCCCAAGACTTCTATGCAACCTTTACAAATTTCTGAAAAAGACACTTTAGAAGCAATTATGTCATTTTCGAATGGCTCTGCTGGCGGCATTGACGGAATTACGCCTCAACATCTTAAAGATCTTGTAAGCGCTTCTGCCGGTGACGCCGGCGGAGTGCTTCTTAATGACATTACAAAATTATGTAACTTTATGCTTTCTGGTAATGTTAATCCAAATTTCATTCCATTCTTATATGGGGCAAGATTATGTGCCTTCAAAAAAAAGGATAACGGTATCCGTCCTATCGCCGTTGGTTCCACATTTCGACGCTTAACTTCAAAATTAGCTTGCAGGCACATAATCTCTAACCTTAAGACCAAATTTCAGCCTACTCAACTAGGCTTTGGCACTAGAGGTGGCTGTGAGGCGGCGGTACATTCAGTGCGTACATTTTTAACAAACTTTGATGCAGATGTTCTTGTGAAGGTTGACCTAAGGAATGCTTTTAACTCTATCGATAGGGTAACCCTGCTGAAAGAAGTGGCTAACAATACCCCCGAAATTTATCACTACGTTTGGCACTGTTACAGTCAAAATACTAACTTGTTTTACGAAAACCATGTTATCGATTCTGCAGTCGGTGTTCAGCAGGGTGACCCACTAGGTCCAGCACTTTTCAGTTTGGGAATTCAACCCATTATTTCAAATTTGAAATCCAAGCTGAATGTCTGGTACCTGGACGACGGTACACTGGGAGGTAGAGCAGATGACGTCCTCAGTGATCTTACTTATATTTTTCGAAATTTTAAAAATATTGGTCTTGAACCAAATAGCAATAAATGTGAAATATTTTTTTCCAATAATTTATCTACCACTCACAGAGACACTTTAAATCAAAATTTCAATCATATTTCTCAGGAATAAAACTGTGAGTACGGAATCACTATACCTGCTAGGTGCCCCGTTGTTTTCGATAGTATTAAACCTGTTTTAAAACAAAATTTGATCAGTTTTAAACCACGTTGATAAATTGTATAAATTAAGCCCCACATTGCGCTTACTATCTTAAAATATTGTCTCCTTGTACCTAGATTTACATACTTACTCCGCTCGAGTCCAGTCTGGAAATGTTCGGATATTTTAAAAGATATTGATAATAATCTTAAAATAGCTATAGAAAAAATTCTAAATTTAACTTTAAATACAACAGCCTGGACTCAAGCTACTTTACCTATAAAATTTGGTGGTATTGGTGTGAGAAATCTTTCTAGCGTTGCATTGCCTGCTTTCCTTGCTTCCGTGCATAGTGTCAGTAATTTATGTAACATAATTTTAAATAATAAAGTAGACCTGTGCCTTGCTACGGAGGCAGGGCAGACATGGCAAACGCTCTGTCCCGGCGAAAATGTTCCACTGGAAGTTAACCAACAAAAACAGTAGGATATTCCGTTGGTACAGAGGGTGCAGAAAGATTTGTTTCATAATTTCCACAGTGACCAAGATAAACTTGTAAATGCACTTTGGCGGCCTCTCATCTCAGGGGTACCTCGTTCAGAGCCGGGGCGCCATCAGAGGCAGCTGAACTGAGTAAGTGGCGCAAATATGAGTCTCTGAGAGATGACTACATATTTGTGCCATTTGCTGTAGAGACTATCGGTCCATGGGGTCCACGTGCGGTGAAGGTCTTAAAGGAACTCCATCCGCAGCTGGTCGTTGCCGCTGGTGATAAGAGAGCTGGCTCTTTTCTCGCTCAAAGGCTAAGTATAGCCATTCAGCGGGGAAACGCAGCCAGCGTTCTTGGCACGATACCGCGTGGAGTAGGACTGTTTGATAATTAAATTACTAGTTTTAGTTTTTTTTTTTATTATAGTTTTTAATATTGTATAAGTATTATGTAATAATCTATATTGAATAAAAATTATACAAAATAAATCAAAAACTAATAGACTTCTTACATCATATCATGTCCCGATGGAAAACTACACTCCAATTGAATTACCTCGACAACATCGTAAGAACTCGACAGATATTTATTAGGAAAGGTATTTATCAAGGTGACTCCCTGAGTCCTCTATGGTTCTGTCTTGCACTGAATCACCTGTCTCACCTACTGCATCAGTGCCAAGCCGGATATAGACTCAAACACACCACCGCAGAAGATATCACTATCTCACACCTCATATATATGGATGACATTAAATTATATTCAAAAACAGAAAAAGAAATGAAAAAATTAATAGACACTACAACAGATTTTAGTAAAGACATCAACGTGCAGTTTTGACTAGATAAATGCAAAACACTACACATAATAAGAGGCAAAATAAAACCAGGCGACTACACAATTACCACTACTGATACAATCACAGCTATGGAACCGACAGATCTATATAAATATTTAGGATACAGACAACTCAAAGGACTAGATCATACAGCAATTAAACACACACTGAATACAGAATACAAACGGAAAGTAAACGCAGTATGCAAAACACATCTCGCTGGAAAACATCTTATTAAAGCATTAAATACGTACGCGATCCTAATATTAACTTACTCGTTTGGAGTGATTAAATGGTCTAAAACTGACATACAGAAAATAGAAACAACCACACGCACCACACTTACCAAACACAATAATTTACACCCTAAATCCGCAATAGAAAGACTCACAATCAAACGACAAAATGGAGGGAGAGGCCTAATAGACATTCAACACCTTTGGCAGAAACAAATTAGTAACCTCAAAACATTCTTTCACAATAAATCTCGCACTAGTGACATTCATAAAGCCGTAGCTCTAAATAATTATAACTACACTCCACTTAACCTAAATGAACACACAGACACACAACACAATAACACTAATAACCCACAAAAACAAAAGTTAGAGGACTGGAAAAAGAAAGTCCTGCACGGACGACACCCACATGACCTGGAACAACCACATGTAGATACAGTAGCATCAAATAAATGGCCTAAAATTGGCAACCTATTCCCGGAAACTGAAGGGTTTATCATCGCAATACAAGACCAGATCATCAACACTAAGAACTACAGGAAGAATGTGAGAAGATAAGCAAATATGCAGAGCTTAAAGAAAAAGTAAAAATTTTAATGAAATATTGGTGTTGTTGGATGGATATTTAGATATGCTAGAAATTATAGTATTAACTGAAATAAATTTAAAAGAATATGAAATACCATTGTACCATATACCGGGCTACAATACACATGCATATACAAGAAATAATCGAAGAGGGGGAGAGGTTTTAATGTTTGTCAAAGATATATTAACTTGTACACCTACTGAATATAGCGGTATTTCTTGTGAGGTGTTGCATGGCCTTATGACAATAAAGAATGAACGGCCTATATACGTTTTCGCCGTGTACAGGCCCCACATACTAATAAAAATAGATCTGTAGAAGAATTGGATGAATTATATCGGGGTGTCCCAGCGACGACTGATATTATCCTGGCGGGTGATGTCAACATTAACATTTTACACGGTACAGTAAATTCGTCAACATCGAGATATAAAGACATGTTATGTAAGTACGGGTTGCAGTGTGCCTATGATGACGTCACGAGAGAAGTGATAATTGATGGGCGTATGGTCGTGTCCTGCATCGATCATATGTGGGTAAGGGACGGAGGACGCTCGGCGCCGCCTGCATCGTTTGTTTATACAGCTCAGAAGATAACGGATCATTATTTAACGGGACTTACTTTGCGTACACGTAATTATGGAGAGAGCGAACGGCCTGAACATGTAAGTACAATTATTGATAACAAAATAGTGAAAGAAAAGTTGAGTGCAGTTATTTGGTGGAACCTATTATCTATTAACTGTCCATTAAAACTCTATAATAATTTATATGAAATTTTCGATGAGATATATAAATGCGCAGTAAAATATAAAACAGTGATTAAAAACAAATGACATAAACCATGGATTACAAATGAACTAATATTAATGACTAAAAAAAGGGATGAACTTTTTAAAAGATCGAAATCTGCTCCTCAAAACATGTGTTATCGGTTAGAATATACAAGATAAAGAAATAAGTTAAATAAACGTATTAACCTAGCTAAGAATAATTATAAAAAAGAGTTAATTATTAAGTGCGGAACCTGAGAACCTGAGAAAAAAATGGTTGTATATTAATCAATGGATAGGTAAAAAAAAAGGTAAATGTGGATGATTTTGTATTTCAACATTTTGGTAGTAATAGTGATATAAGTTCGATTTTTACAGGCTTTTCTAAAACATTTACACAAGAAGTAGATAAAATTAAGCATAAATGTAATATGAAATTTTTGGATAGAAGTAAATATGTTAATGAAAGCTTGTTAAGTATAAGATACAGAAAAACGACTCCATGCCAAATTGAAAAAATAATATCTGAATTGTCGTGTGAAAAAGCTCCTAGTGTTGATGGAATAAGAGTCCAAGATTTAAAATATGTCAAAGATCAAATTAGTCCTATAATCGCTAATTTTATCAATTTATGTGTAGAAAAAGGTATTTATCCAGATAGGCTTAAAAAGGCGAAAATTCGACCAATTTATAAACAAGGATGCCATAAAAATTATGAAAATTACAGGCCTATTGGTATACTTTCTGTCATAAACAAGATAGTCGAAAAAGTAATTGTTAAACAAATAACAGATTTCTTAGAGGATAATTTTATATTAGGAGATCATCAGCATGGATTTCG
This sequence comes from Parnassius orleans, assembly GCA_029286625.1. Lineage (NCBI taxonomy): Eukaryota > Metazoa > Arthropoda > Insecta > Lepidoptera > Papilionidae > Parnassius > Parnassius orleans. The sequence goes on along the minus strand of JAGSMP010000348.1, from coordinate 149,821 downwards.
AAGAAATAGGAGTACAGCTACAGCCATAACTAACTTTACAGACTATATAAATGAAAGGAAACATGTAGTAGGCATATTTATTGATTTTAAAAAAGCTTTTGACACTTTAGAACATAATCTCTTGTTTAAAGCAATGGATGAATGTAGTATACGAGGTCCTATAAACACTTGGGTAGGTAATTATTTGCAAAATAGGAAAATAGTGACAGTTATTAAAAATATATCTGGAAAAGAGGAAAATGTAAAGTCAGGTGTACCTACTGGATCTGTATATGGACCAGTGGGCTATATAATGCACGTCAACAGTATATGTAACGTAATTGAACACTGTGCTGTTTTTATGTATGCGGATGACATGTGCATCCTTTATGCTGACAAAAATCAAGATGAAATAGAGAAGAAGATACAGAGTGATTTTAACAACATAACTAAGTGGTCTCATGATAATGGAATTATTATTAACACAGCAAAAACTAAAGGAATGCATATGTCATCACCTCATAATATTAAAAATGCAAAAGAATATAAGATAGTGGGTCACTCATACCAATGTATACACGAAAATATGCTTAATTGTAAATGTACAATTATAGAATTTGTAAAACATTTCAAATACCTAGGCGTAACAATAGATAGAAATATGAACTGGGGTAGCCATATAGAACAGGTGTGTAATAAATTAAGAGGCATATTAAGTAAATTCCATTTTTTGAAGAAAGTAACATCTAAAGCCGTACTGTATGTTGTTTATTACGCACTAGTTGAGTCAACGTTGCAATATGGATTAGTAGCATATGGAAGGACTTTTAAAACATATATAGATAAATTAATGCAATTTCAAATTAGATTTATGTATTGCTACTTAAAAGCTAAAATTAAATTTAGGGATAATTATGAGCAGCTCTTCCAGGAGTGTAATTTAATACCGGTTCACGAGCAATTTAAAATATCATTTACGACATGTGATAAGTATTATTCAATCTTATGTAACGCATTGAGTAGCTTTATGCCCATAAATAAAAACACGCGCAGACCGCGTAAAGTAATAAATGTGCTAATTATTATGGCAAAAGAACATTCCAACACTTAATATCGAAAATTTACAACAATTTACCGGAAGAATGCCTTACGCACAAAACAAAAACACAGTTTAAAAATAAGTTAAAAAAATTCATACTAATAAATAGTAAAAATTTGACATATGTATCGTGATGATCCATTATACATCGAAGGAAATAATCGAAATTACACTTTCAGAGCTTAAGGATCAAATGAATCCAGATGTCCTTTGTTTTACGGAAACTTTTGTAAAATCTGGAGAAGAAAAGAATATGATAATAAAAAAACTATGAAATAGCGTCGTATTTCTCACGGAACAAAAAACGAGGTGGATCTTGTATTATGGTCAAAAGAGGAATGCCTTTTAAAAAGATAACTTGTTTTGATGACTTGGCTGTCTCGTTCCATTTTGAATGTTGTTCTGTGTTAATCCCCCATAACAATATATTAATTATATATTTATATCGAACACCCACTAAAATAAAACGGCATTGTGATTATTTTTTTCAAAAACTTGAATTGTTGTTGTATAAATGTAATTATAAATATTCAAAAAAAAAAGATTGTAATAGCCGGCGATATAAACATTAATACGATAGTAAATGATAATGTAACGACCACATTTACAGATATTATTAAAACATTTAATTTTCATCTGCATATTACAAGACCTACTAGAGGACAGTCCTGTATTGATCACGTTATTAGTAACATAACAAATGCCACTGCGAAAATTCTTCCGCTTTCGTTATCGGATCACGAAACTGCTCAAATGTTAAGGTTTACCGTAAGCAAAAAGAAGGTCCTACCAAAAATTGTTTTTCAAAAGAAGTTATTCTCAAGAAAACATTAATAAGTTTCAGACTTATTTAGAAAGTTTATCGTTTTCTGAAGTGTTTTTGGAAACTGACCTAGATCTAGCTTTCAATAAATTTTATGAACTGTTTCATCTGTTTTATAAACTTTGCTTTCCGGTAATAAAAATTAAATCTAACATTAGACCACATATAAAATGGATATCAAAAGGTATTAAAAAAAGTTGTTCTACGAAAAAAATATTACGTTACAAATATTACATTAATAAAACAAATCATAATAAAGTTGCATATAACAATTACACAAGGCTTCTAAGAAGATGCATCAATTACGCAAAAAAACATAGTAATAATAAGTTTATACTAAATAGTAAAAATATTGTAAAATCAACCTGGAAAATTATTTTACAAAAATAATCATATGATTTTAACACATTATCCCTATTGAATCCTCGCCATTACCTGCTGAAGTTGATAATCCTGAATTCGTGGCTTTGTATAATCACGTCATGTTTGAAGAGCCTATTCAAGAGCATGATTATTCTATAGTCAGTTCTGCAAGCCGAGATATAGAAAATTACAAAAATGATGTAGTATTACAAGATATAAATTTCAATGACTTGGGGGCTCCTAAAACTCCACTTAATATTTATTCACCAAATGTATTGACTTCAACCCAAAAACCTTCTCCATTGACATTAACTCCACCAATTATCGAACCTTTGTTTTCATTCGTCTCTAATGATCCTTCTGACAGCATAGATAATTCCCCCGTACCTTCACCTTATAGTGATTTTTCGGAATCTTCACAAAGTTTAAACGGTACTTTAGTGCCGACTTCTTGCCAAGAAACCGAAGATAGAACACTCACACCAGAAATCAGTACGTCCGTCCAGGAAAGTCTTCCCGATTCGCATATGGTTAACTGCCTCAGCAATAACACAGATTCAGTATCGGCAATATCTACTCCCTGTAATTCAATTTCCTCGCCTGCAACGTTTAATTATAGTGACTATTCTGCAGTATCGACCCCAAAAAATAATAAACGTAGATCTAAAAAAAGAACTGATGTGGGTCTCAAACGTCTTAAACTTGAAGATGAGTGGATAAGTAGAAAGAGAAAACGTTTGTGTAACAAAGGATTGCAGTATACTACGTCAAAAGGGAAAACTAAAGCACCAAGAAGCATTAAAGTCAGTTGTGTCAATTGTCGTCTACAATGCTATAATAAAATAAGCCAAGAAGTTCGTATTGACCTTTTTGATAAGTTTTGGGATACTGGTGATCACGCAAAACAAAGGCAAATCATTGCCAAATATGTAATACAAAAAAGTAAAAAGACTGCCACTAATGTTGAAAACGAATCTAGTCGTCGATCACACACTTTGCATTATCACCTTCCTATAAATTCTGACAATGGTATCATATTACAAAAAGTTTGCAAAACAATGTTCTTGAACACCTTTGATATTAGTAAAGATTTTGTGTATACTGCAATACGAAAAATCCAAGAAAACAATGATTTTACTCATGTTACTGACGACAGAGGTCGGCATAAAAACCATAACTATGTAATTTCAATTGAAATAAAACAGAGTGTCATAGATCACGTTAATTCTTTCACCCTTGTTGAATCTCACTACGTTAGAAAACGTACGAGTAAAAAATACTTAGAACCTTCTTTATCTTTTTCTAAAATGTTTAAGTTGTATCATGAGTGGTGTTCTGATAATAATTATAATGTTAGAGTACAGACAGTAAGACAGTATAGAGATGTTGTTAATACTAATTTGAAGATAGGTTTTCATTTACCAAAAAAAGACCAATGCGATATCTGTCATCAGTACAAAAATACATCTAGCCCTACAGATGAATTGAAAGAAAACTTGACAAAACATCAAATAGAAAAAGAAATTTCCCGTAAATTAAAATTAGAATGTAAACTGTTAGCTGTCTCTAGTAACAAAGTAGTTTGTATTGTATTTGATTTTCATAAAGTTTTAAGCTCACCACATGGTAATATATGTGTATTATTATAGGCAAGCTCAATGTATATAATTTTACAATTTACAATATGGGATCAAAAGAAGCGTTTTGTTATATGTGGGATGAGCAAACGGCTAAGAGGGGGGCTAATGAAGTGGCTAGTTGTTTATACGATTTTTTTATTAAATTAGCTTCTAAGGGAGTTCACGAAGTCAATCTATGGTCAGACAACTGTGGGGGACAAAATCGTAGCCGTATTGTTTACTATATGTACTTATTAGTTGCTAAAAAATTTTAAAATGAAGATAAGCCACCATTTTATGGAAAAGGGCCATACACAGAATGAAGGAGATTCAGTTCACGCTTTGATAGAAAACTGCAAGAGGTAGAGAGGTATATTCGCCGGTTGAGTGGTATTCACTAGTACGATGGACAAAGGTCAATGGGAATCCATATAATGTTATCGAGGTTAATCAAAACATGATATTTGATTTTAAAAGTAATATTAGCAAAAAAAAATTGGACTAAAAATTTAAATAACGATAAAGTTATGTGAAATAAAGTAAAAAAAATTGAAGTTTCTCCCGATAATTACGGGTTGTTGGAATATAAGTGAATGCATGATTGGAAAAACCCACCTCAGACCACTTTTTCCAAAATACTGTTTATTGTGGATTTATATTCTCTACGGCAAGACAAACTGTTTGAGTGTAAAAACACACCTCAGTCATGTAAGCATTCCACAGTAATAGAAGCACAAATATTTCAATGAGCGTAAAAATTCACCTTATCCTGGATGAATTGTTTTTTTACAACCAAACATGTGGCAACACCTAAAACTGTCAGCTGTCAATATTGACGTTTTTAACGTTAGTTTGTTTAGTTTGAACAACTGAGGTGACTGTAACGGACACGAATTACTTGTATTACACAAATTAAATTAAATTTTGCTGCTTAATGGTGAAAATGAGTGCTGAAATGGAGGAAAGTGTAATATATTTAAACCCAGGTGAGTTCTCCTCGGGTGAAACACGCACTAAAAAACGACGTGATAACTCTGCTGATTATTCTCGGAATAAGATCAAACAAGCACGTATTCATGGGCAGGCTTATGTGACGGCAAAAAATAAAACTGTACGGGCTAAGACAATAGGACCTCCATGCAAGTGTGCTAAAAAATGCTGGGAAACCATATCCGAAAATGACAAATTAGAGAACCTTGCCAAATTATATAACTTGGGGACAAAAAATGAACAAGATATCTATCTCCAGAGGTTAATATCCTGTAAGGACATAAAACGACGCCGAGTGCTGAAGGAGAACACATTGAGACAGAAAATGTTTACATACACCGTTCAAATTGGTAATGCGAAGAAAGATGTATGCCATTCTGCTTTTCTTAGCTTGTTTGGTATTACTAAGGACCGTGTTAAGAGGCTCCGTGACTTGTTGGTCTTGGGTAAAATACCGGAAGACAAGAGAGGGAAATCGAAAACGGTCAATGCGATGTCTAGTGATGAAATCACTGCAGTGATCTCTCATATTTCCCGTTTTCCAGCAAAAGAGAGCCGCTATTCTTCTGGCATAATAAAGTATCTTCCTGCTGACCTATCAGTAAAAAAAATGTTTCGACTTTATAAGGAAAAATATCCAGGAACTAGGATTAAGTACGAATATTATAATAAAATATTCAGGGAGAACTTCGCTCTTCGCTTTGGACGACCATCAGTAGATACGTGCTGCCTCTGCGAGAGTCTAGACTTGAAAATCAATTCGAAAACCCTGAATGACGTGGCTAAAAAGGTAGCTTTGGCCAAAAGCTAGTACACAAAAAGAGGGCAAAGAAGTTCTATAATAAACTTCAAGAAGCAAGGCTAAGATCCCAAGAAGATGAAACATTTTTGGGAATTTGCTACGATTACATGCAGAATGTGTCGCTGCCAATAATTCCAGTGCAAGAAATATTTTATTTGCGGCAACTGAGCGTTTCTATCTTCTGCATCCACAATTTGAAAACGGGTAAAAATGTCCTGTTCGTATATCATGAAGGGCAAGCAAAAAAGGGACCAAACGAAGTATGCTCGTTTATTATGACATACATTAAAGAGTACGTCGACAAAAAAGTGGTAGAACTAATGCTCTTTTCTGATAACTGTGCAGGGCAGAATAAAAACAATACATCAGTACGAATGAATATGGCCCTAGTTGACAGCGGGCGTTTCAAAAAAATTCAACAGATCTTTCCGATGCGTGGCCATTCTTTTCTGCCGTGTGATAGAGCATTTGGGATTATAAAAAGAAGCCTTCGTCGTAAAGAAAGACTGTACAGTGTACAGGAACTTATGGAATTAATCGTATCTTCGAGCAGGCAGAGTGATTTTTTTACAGTTCACTTGATCAGCGGAGAGGATGTGACCGAGTTTAAAAAATATTTATGCTACCACTTTTTAACATACCATTATATTAAATATTTTTCCACATAAATAGTAAAAAAAAGAAAAACATGGACCTAATTTTTTTTTACACCAGACAGTTTTCATTGATTTTCTGAAACTTTTGCATTTGGTCTGAGGTGGGTTTTTACAATCATGCATTCAAGTATAGTTTAGACATCTACTAGATTATCCCACTTGGAAGCCTTTTCCCGAAAAAGCATACAAAACTTTGTTAAAAATTAATGTAGCAAAATATAAAGATTTAAAATACTACTGTGATAATAATATTATACCCGAAAAGTATCATACATTTTATAGGAATTTATTAACAACTGAATATGATGAGAAGAATGTAAGTGATGATGAGGTTTGAATGATTATAAGTACTTAATGATTACAACATACTGTTTAAATTATTTGATTTATATTTACTACTTAGAAGTTTTTGTTTTTTATTAAGAATAACAATTATGTGCAATCTTGATTTAAATATAATATACGAAGTGGAACTGTGATTAATCCGATCTCTTATCGTTAATAATTAATAAGTACTTACCTGAAATTTAAATAAACAGTTGATTACTATTTTTGTTTTAATTATATATTTACCTACAAAAAATAATATTATCTACAGAATTTATCAAGAATTTATAAAAATCTACATGTATTATAGCTCAACGGAAAGTTAAATGATATGCTAATTTATAGCACACGTCGATGTATAGTACGCTATATATAATTTGACGGCTTTTAATACGATATGCCAGTGATGCATGTACCGGTAAATAAATAACTTTAATAACTTATTATTTAGCATAAGAATTTATAATTATATAGCTTGTGAATATATATAAAAACCTAAGGTTATAATTAATGTATAATATATTTTACAATTATGATTGCAAAGCAAAAAATATAACACTTCTTTAGCACTACGATCTCCCGTAATACTCTACGCTAACATTAGTTAGACGTGTGTAATATGTAAAATCTTATTGAGGAATTACGTGTATATACGGCTAATTTACGCTAAATCAAAGAATATAAATAATTAAGGAAAAATAAATATGGGAAATTACGATGAATAAATTAAATATTAAGCATACCAAATTTCAAATAAGTGTCTTAATTAATATAAAAGTTATCACGTTTTTCCCTTCATATGCCTCTACTGTAAAGTTCACTTTTATGAGTAAGCTTAGTATAAATTGCTGGTGTCGAAATAGCTTATGAAGCCTCTGAATCCTAAACTAGGTAAGAACCTGTATGTCAGAATTCAGCACCTTCTCCCAGGTTTCTTAGCCTAATTCAATTCAAGACGATTTTCCAGAGTGTGTTTCCAGAATTAACTAATAACAGTAATTCACAAAGAATGTTATTTGATAATTTTTAGGAGCATGCAGAACAAATGCAGAAGAAACAACATTACGTAATTTATTTGGGTCATAAGGGTTAGAAACATGCTGTTTGGTGATTCATTAATGGTTAATTTGGAAAATCTTAATGATGAACGTACCCCAATAGATATTATAGGCATAACCGAACACAACATGATAGACATGATAAACTTGCGTCTCTCTACAGCAAACAACAACGTAATGGCGGATCTTGTATTCTGATTAAAAATCACCATGAATACGAAAATGTAAGCAGTTTAATCAACCAATCGATACCTGGTGTTATTGAGTGTTCGGCAATAAAATTAGTACAACATAAGGTCTACATAGTCTTTATTTACTGAAAATCGGAACTAGTGGCTCTATTTTTTAGTAAACTGGATAATATATTAAGCTCCGTTACTAAAACAACTACTACTAACAAATAGCAACTATAAATTAATTATATGCGGTGACTTCAATATTGACGTGCTCAAAAATGATAAAATATCCAGAGATTTTAAACAGCTATTATCTAAATACAACACAAAATGCCAATTTCATGAACCCACTAGACCTCGCAGTAAAACATGTTTAGATAATATGTTACATAATATTCGTGGTACAAAAGGAGAAGTCATAGAATTCGCAATTTCCGATCACTCTGCTCAAACTCTTAAGATACCTATCAAAAAAACATGTCGGCTAAAATACTGGTATACTTACCATCGAGATTTCTCTCTTGATAATATAAGGAAATTTATGGACTACATCAAAAGTCTAAGTTAGAGTGAAGCATATAAGACAAGCTGTCCAAAAAAAGCTTTCAACTCATTTCACGACCTTTTTACACTTTTTTATATTTTATGTTTTCCAGAAATCAAAGTAAAAATCTCTACTTTGAACAAACCGAAATGGATTTCAAAGGGCATTAAATTATTTAGTAAAAAGCGTTGTAAGCTCCTGTGGAAATATGGACTATCTTCGTCATCATTATCATCATTACAGCCCTTCACAAGTCCACTGCTGAACATAGGCCTCCCCCACGGAATGCCACAAAGCACGGTCCCGAGCCACCTGCATCCATTGACTTCCTGCATGTCTTACCAGGTCGTCACTCCATCTAGTGGGGGGACGCCCTACACTTCGCCTGCCGGTATGAGGCTGCCACTCGAGAACCTTTCTTCCCCATCGGTTGTCGGTTCTTCGAGCTATATGGCCGGCCCATTGCCACTTCAGCTTACTAATCCTTTGGGCTATGTCGGTTACTGCGGATATCCTCATTTCTAAGTTTATCACGCAGAGAAACCCCGAGCATAGCCCTCTCCATAGCTCGCTGAGCGACCTTGAGCTTCCTCATACGGCCAGCAGTGAAGGACCACGTACACGTATCTTCGTCACCAACAAGTAAATCAGTTTTTACTAACTATAGTAGACGGTACAAGAGAATAATTAATCTTACTCAAAAGGCACAGAATGTCTATTATATAACTCAGTCAAAGAATAAGTCCCAAGCAACGTGGAAGATAATTAATAAGTATAATAGCAGCCTTCCTAAGGAACAGATTAACAGTATATTAAGTAACGATAAAGAGGTAACTGAACCGACAGAAATTGCGAACGCGTTTAACGACTTTTTTACAAAATCATCGGAAATAGTCGATAAGGACAAGCCCGAACCTACTTCTATTCCACATAGTCAACGTAACTCAATTTTTTTGACCCCAATCATTCCCTTAGATGTTGTTAAATCTGTTAATTCATTAAAAATACTAAGTGTAGGTTTTGATAATGTTTCCACTAAGATTATTAAAACAGTAGGGAATATAATAGCTCGCATCTTGTGCTACATTATAAATTTATGTTTAGAAACGGGAACATTTCCAGATATATTGAAATTGGCAATTACTATTCCAATATTCAAAAAGGATGACAAGAAGCTGTTAAAAAACTATCGTCCTATTTCACTTATTTCAATATTTTCAAAGTTAATAGAATACATTATATATAAAAAAATAAACCATTACTTTGAAACCAATAATCTATTTTCGAAGCATAAATACGGCTTTCGAAAAGATAAATCAATCAATACGGCTATATACTAGTTTTTGGAAAGGGTCGTAAAAAATGTTAACAACCGAAAGCCTATACTAGCACTATTTATGGATATGACCAAAGCTTTTGACAATATTAATCATAAAACACTACTTAATAAACTAGAAAGGTATGGTATAAGAGGCAACGCCCTAAAGCTAATCGAATGTTACTTAAGTAATAGAAGACAAATTACGCATATAACCAAAATTGACTCTAAGACCGGTGAAAACAAAATTTACAGATCGAAAGAGAGTCAAGTACACTATGGAGTACCACAGGGAAGTGTATTGGGCCCTCTCCTTTTTATCATCTATATAAACGACTTTGCTAACTTAACTTAACCATCATATGACTATTTTTGCTGACGATAGTACTGTTTCATTTACTTATGATAATGAGAATAATATAAAAATTGACATTAATAATACATTGACATCTTTATTCAAATAGCTGACATTAAATAACCTGACAATTAATTTGACGAAAACACAAATAATAAACTTTAAACAAAGAAATAATTATACTTTAAATTTTGACAGTAACTACTCTGGGAATTCAATTAAAGAGTTCTAATTTAATTTAATTTTTGGGTTTGACTATAGATAATAAGCTGACATGGAAACCTCATATTGATAATGTAATTAAAAAACTAAACCAATTCTCTTATACTCTTTATGAACTAAGGAAGGTTGCCATTGTTAAAAAACACTCCTAACAGCCTATCACGGATAATTTGCATCAACCTTAAGGTATGGAATAATGTTTTGGGCCAACACTACTGAAAAACAGTGTCTTCAAAGCGCAAAAAAAGTGCGTTAGATCCATGTTCGGTCTAAACCAGGATGATTCATATGAACCGTACTTTCGCAAATATAAAATTCTGACTCTACCGTGTATGTATATATATATGAGGTTGCAAACTTATTTCGAAATAACCCAATTTATTTTGAAATGAATACTGCCGGAAGTCGTTGTGAAGGCACATTGAAAGTTAATCACAGATGCAAAACCCTTCTTCGAAGAATGTGGCACCAAAAATCTATAATAAAATCCCATTAAATATTCGATTAATTAATGATGTCAAATGATTTAAAAATGCACTCAATGGCTTCCTTGCTGAAAAAGTGTACTATGACATAAGAATATTTTTTGATGACAAAATGTAAAATTTACTTAAAATATGTTCATATACCTTTAAGATGAAACATGGCTGTACCTGATAATAATTTTGTATGTGACATCCTGTAATACCCATGTTTATGAATTAATAAATGATTGATTGATTGATTTGAATTTGGCGCATGCAGACCTTTGTCGGCCTATGGAAACCAAGTGACTTGGTGACGCCAGATACTTTCTGTTGTTTGTAGACGACTACAATCGGATGGCTTTTGTATATTTTCTCAAGTCTAAAGATGAGACATTCACCTGCTTCAAACATTTCAAAAACTTAGTAGAAAACCAGCAGTCAAAAAAAATCAATATTTTGAGAACTAACAATGGTGGTGAATTTTGTTTGGCAGTTACGGAGAATTATTTAAAGCAGTAGGATATTATACATCAGAAGACAAATCCATATACCCCTCAGCAGAATGGACTTTATGAGAGATATAATAGGTCCATAGTAGGGAAAGCTAGATGTCTTCTATTTGATGCCCAATTTGAGAAAAGGTTGTGGGCAGTGGCAGTCCATACTGAAGTGTATCTTAAAAACAGATCTCCGGCTGCAGGTCTTCATCACAAAACTCCATTTGATTTATGGATGGGTGAAAAGCCAGATGTGATTCACATCAATCTTTGGCAGCATAGTCATGGTACATATACCAAAAAAAACGTCTCAAATTGGACAAAAAGGCCAAGAAGCTCTTCTTTGTTGGTTATGCTGACAACATTAAAGGCTAATGGCTATTTGTTCCCTTAACACGTACCGTGACAATAGCAAGAGATGTCATAGTAATGGGAACAAGAAAATGAAAGCATGAGATCACAGGTGATAGTGCAAGAAAAAAGTGAAGACATACAGGATTCAGTGGGGGAAGAACAATCTAAATGTGATTCTGATATGAGCCATGAAGAACAGACTGATGAACATGATTTGACATATGTTGCTGAGGAAGACTCGAGTAACTCATATGACAGCTTCCATAAATCAATGACATTGACATCAGATGACAAAGAGGTCAGTGCTCAGGAACAAAGCACTGATATATCGGAGAAACGTACCAGGCGTAAACCAGATTACTATGGCTATGCCAGCCTGTGTTGTGGATACGTTGTGTATCTGGAAGTCCAATATCTTATGAGTGCAGAAAACAAAAAACTGTTGCATTGTCAAGTACCGAGGCCGAATATATGGCTGGAGGCAATTTACCTTAAAATTTTAGTGTCAGAAATTAATAATAATAAAGTTGATAATATGCCAGTTATTTCATTAAATGATAACCAAAGTTCACAGAAGTTAGCATCTAATCCTTTGTTCCACAGGACAAAACACATTGATACATACATACATACATACATATAATCACGCCTCTTTCCCGTAGGGGTAGGCAGAGACCACTTCTTTCCACTTGCTACGATCCTTACATACTTGTTTCGCTTCGTCCACTTTTATTATTCCCTTCATACATGCTCTTCGGTTTAGGGTACTCTTGACCTGGCCTTTTTTCAAGACGTCCCCGATTTGGTAGAGAAACGTCCTCCTAGGTCTACCCCTTCCAACACTTTCATTCACACTCGCCTTATACATTTTTTTCGTCAATCGTTCTTCATTCATTCTCTCGACATGGCCAAACCATCTCAGCATACCTTTCTCAATTTTTGTCACTACATCTTCTTTCAAACCACAACGTTTCCTTATCTCACTATTTCTTATCCTGTCACTCAATTTAACTCCTATCATACTTCTTAACGCTCTCATCTCAACTGCATTTATTCTGCTTTCAAGTTTCTTCTGCCATACCCAACTTTCACTTCCGTACATGAGTGTCGGAACCAACACCCCCTCATGCACAGCCAAACGAGCCTTGTTAGACAACTTCCGACTGCTCATAAAGGAGTGCAAAGCTCCATTCACCATGTCACCCTATAAAGAGATTGCAGTGCTCGTATGAGGATACTGCTCACACGGTTCACGGACAGTGCTGACCACAATTCATTCCTCATTACTCTATCATAGGCCTTTTCTAGATCCACGAATGCCCAATAGACCGTCTTGTTTTTAGCCAAACACTTTTCGGCTATGCACCGCAAGGAAAAGACCTGATCCATACATCCCATTCCCTTTCTAAATCCCGCTTGTGCATCCCATACTTTTTCGTCTGTTTCATTCACAACCTTTTCAATCAACACTTTCGCATACAATTTACCGACTACGCTGAGAAGGCTCATACCGCGGTAATTTATGCAGTCCTGCCGTGACCCTTTTCCCTTATACAATGGCACAATTACAGCTTTGCACCAGTCTCCCGGTACTTGCCCATTTCGCCAGCACAAATTGAAAAGGCGGTACAGCTGACTAGCCACTATGCCCTGTCCAGCCCTCAGCATCTGACGGTAATCCTGTCATACCCTGCAGCCTTACCTAATCTCATACTTTTCAACGCTTTCACTATTTCATCCATGCTTATCTCACTTTCATCAACATTTAGATTAGTTTCCATGGAAGATGCCGGATGCTGTACCTGCACTTCCTCTCTTTCAAACAAACTTTCAAAATACTCTTTCCATCTCTTTAACACACATTCTTCTCCTTTTATAATGCTCCATCTTGACTCCTGATTGTACTCAGCTCCGAGGTAGTTTTTCCTCTGGCTGTTTTGATGGATTTCAGAAAACTTGATGTTTGACTGGAAATCTTCAGTGAGCTCTCTATCGAAATCATCCTTTCGTTCTTCTTTCTTTCTAGACACAACTTCTTTCGCTGTTGATTTCAATCTTTTATACTTCGTTCTTGCTTCCTTTATCTCGTCATCCGTTGCCTTTTTGAACTTTTTTAGCTTTTGTTGCAACCAATCCAACCAGCTTTTCTTTTCTTGCACAACCTTTGTACATTTCCATCCCACACATTATAGTTCTTTCTTCCTTTCCTCTTTTTAGCTACCCGCATACCTCAATAGCAACATTCACGACCCCTTTCTTAAATGTCTCCACAAATCTTCAATCACACCTATCTCTTCTATGCCTTTAAAACTTTCTTTCAGTTTCTACATACTCGTCTTTCTTTTCTTTTCTTGTAGATTTTCCACTTTTACTCTGTCCAAAACACTCGTAGGCTCGGCCCTCGGTGTCGCCACCGTTTAAAGAGGCCACGCATTAGGGCTATAACCAGGAAGTGGTCTGTGTGAGGATCACTCCTGTATGCCTGAGTGTCTAGCACTTTCTTCCTCAGTCTTCATCCACAATTACAAAATCAATCATACTTCTAGACTCACCTCATCTCTTGTATACAAATGGATCTTTTGTGGTCAAACATTGTGTTGGCTACGCACAGATTCCATTCCAAGCATAATTCAAGCAGGCTTCTCCCATTGTCATTCACTCTCTCGTCCCCAAACGTACCCAGAACTCTTTCATACCCATCACGCTTTACTCCAACCTACCCATTAAAGTCCCCTAACATCACGATCCGTTCATTTTCTCCGCATTTGTTCAAGACCTCTCTCATGCTATCCCAAAATTCCTCTCTCTCTGATGTTAGGCATAATTTTCTTAGGGAGTGTTTAGCAAATAAGTTAATACAAATATCCTATTTATCTACTGCTGAGATGCCAGCGCATATGTAAACAAAAAGCCTGTCATGTAAAGCATTATAAATTTATGAATGGGATAGGGTTGTCACAAATAAAATAAGTAATTTATTTCTGGAAAAACTTTTATTTGGAATATGTATGTATCTTTGGGTTAACATTATTTTTATAAGTGGGGGTGTTATTTGTAATCTATGGTTGTATAAAAATAATAGCTTGTCATAGCACAACTATGCTGTTGAAACTTACCGTTATTCAAATAAAAGAGTTAGTACGTTCCAAATCGCTACACGAGTTTTATTTAATAATTCTTACTGTAGGGTCGCATTAAAAATGCCTTTAAGGGAAAAGCTTCATCTGCAACAATCACATATGGCAATGGTTTTGAATTTGGAGTTAAAGGGTTAGGGGCTGGCAATTCTAACTTTCCTTTTTCTATTAATTTTCCTAAGGCGGATTTTTAAATATGCCACCATCGCCGTTTTTACCATAGGATCCGACGTCCACAACTAAAAATATACACTTTGAATCTACTACTGCTATTGAATTTGTCTTCTTATAATTCCAGTAATTTGAACCACCATTTATATGACAATTAATATTTACATGTTTTCCGTCTAGAGCCATTTTCTGATTCCGGCCACATTGCAGTTGTAGGTTTGGGCATATAAATTGGACCCATTTTTTCCAGATTGCATCGCAAACATTCTGCACTATTTTTCGTACGGTACTGAATCCCATTCGATAATTGAATCCCATCGATCTAAATGAATTGCCCGGACTTAAAACCCTGTAACAAAAAATAAACATAATTGTTTTTCCAGTTGAAGATATAAAAAATAAATGGGGAAAATTAAGAAACTGCTTCACTAATGCATTAAAAAGACGCCGCAAGAAAATTGGCCAAGCAGCAACTAATTTAGTACCTTGGAAATTTGAAAAGCAAATGGAATTTCTGTTACCACATTTAGAAGTGGGACAGACTATTACAAACTTAGCTAATGTAAATGATGAAGATTCAACACAAGATTTTGAATTGAAAGGAGACAGTTTCTTTTTGTATGGAGAAAGGGCCCACCACGAATTTTAGAGAAACTCAATGAAATGTATGTCGATTTATTCCTTATTATCTATAGATTACAAAATTAATATTAGTTTTATCGCATCTAACAGGAATTGTGAGAAATTAAAAATTAAAATATATCATAATAACCTTAAAACAAACTAAAAGCGATTTTCTAGTAGTTTTCACCGATATTATGAGTTAGAAGAGTGTATATAGAATAGAATAGCTTAATAATTAATAGTATTATACAAAGTTGTAGGTACATTCAGCAATTATAGATACTTTAAGATTGATGGAAAATCCTTTTAGCAGTTTCGGCAAAATAGTGCACAGACAAACAAACGTGGTGTGGAGACTATTTTTATAGGTATTAATTCATTAGTGAATATACATCACAAACACCATTACAGTAATTAAATAAATATGATTAAAGCCAAGATGAATAACAGATAATATGTCTATTTATAATATTACCTTTAAATGCTATATAGTAAGAAAGCTGTTTTGAACTGGTTGTATAAGGACACAAAGTAAAATGCCACTGCATATATTGTTGTAATTATTTCCAAAGCAGTCTATTAATAGTGGAACAGACAGACAGACAGACGGGTGCGGTGTCAAGACTTTGTTTTAATATGTTTTGGTTGATTAGTAAAGGTACAGTGTGTAAACTTTGTTTTAAAATATATTAACTGACTAGTTATCATACCCCAAACACCATTACACACTGATAAATATGAAGTAAGATGTTTTAAACTGGTTGTGTAAAGATAAAAAAAACACATGTATAATTTAATTGTATTTATTATTGTCAGTCATTATCATTTCAAAAGATATTTTCAATGTTATGAGATATGATATAAGACTTGTATTCAATATCCATATACTTTTTTGTCTCTGCCTACGAGTAGTTCTCCAAGATTTCAGCCTACAAGACATACACATTTAATCTAAGCGATCCACCTGAAAAAAGTTAATGAATATTGTATTGTATAAGACTATATATATATACTATACTTCAATGTCAATAAACTACATTTCCATATTTCTGTCAGTATTTTGTTGTCTCGGCCTGTATGTTAAATAAATAAGAAATATTTACATAGTCAAATAAACAATATTTGACTATGTAAAAATTGTCTGATTACTTATTTTCACTAGTTTCATGTAGGGGAAAAGGATATTATTTTTATATTAATTATCTGATAGTAGATGTCAAAATAATATTCCTTTCTGCAGAGTTAACAACACGTCAGTCTAAGGATAATAGAAGCATCTGATCAACAAGGATATAACCATTACACAAGTAAAAATGGCTTAACTAAGTTACAATACTTATGCAAACTGTATATTTGCTTCTAGTACAAGTAATAAGTACTTATTTACACATAAATATATGTACTATCTATACTCTCTATCTATGCCATTTGGTATTATCAAGTTTATGGAGCAACTTGCTGAATATATAAGGTATTTATACCTAAATGGAGTTAAATGAATCGCTCTTCAAAGCCGATGAAGCTATATCAAATGGAGAAATCTTTAAATCCTTCGACCCATAGATTCTAATTTTCTCATAACATACAGAAAAACTTCATTTATGTATTTATTCTATCTATTATTTAATTTAGATTTTACTAATAACATAAAACTTTAATACTTTGTCACTGTTAACATACTAATAAGGTTCTAAGACCTGTGTTTGTCATTTTTTTTAGGTAATTCATCATAAATTATAGTTCTTATTTAGATTTTCCAAAATTCTAGGTGTAAAAGTAAACTCTTGTATTATATACATACCTTAGAGAGTAATTGTGTTATGTGATACATACTCTTATATTAATTAACTAAACTCATTAGTTTTCATCTTCCAATTTCGAATGTCATAGGCAATTTTACCATGCGACCAAAAAAAAATAAAAAGGAAAAATAGATATTATCCATATTATGTTAACACTTGTGTATCGATGAGACGATATTTATTTTATTGTCTTGTAAACAAACAAGTATAAATTTTTTTACTATTAAGTAATTTTGCTAGTTTGCTACCAAAAAATATTTTAAAGTATATAAAATTAACCACAGACTTTATTCTTACAGTAGTGATGCAACTCGAACTCTGTTTTCACTCCATTCAATCGAGTGAATCTGTGTAACTCGGTACTCGAGTGAAAATAAATTTTACTCGAGTCCGCTTGCACTCGAGTTACCGAGTCAAATCGACGCACCGTGTGGATTCGGAGCGCTAGATAGATGTCAGTTCACTGATTCATTAATTCTATCATCTAATCAACTAATTCACATAGTATAAGGCGCCCCGGGCGTGAAACTTGCATCTGGCATGTTGTAGTCAAATATGAACTTAGTTTGATTTATAATATCTTGATTGTGCTATCATTGTTATTGTTTGTTACTTCGTATAAGTAGTGCATAACATAAAAGGTGATTTAAATATACTTGTTTGTTTAAAGTATGAATGATAACAATGAAACAACAAAACAAAAATCGTCAGTGTGGCATTATTTTGAAAAGTTGAAGCGATTTGTAAGGTATGCAAAAAGCAGTTTATATAATTAGATTTTGAAATACTACACATGTCTGTAGTAAATAAAAAAACATGGAAATACTACAAATAAATAAATAATAAATATTTGTGTTTTATTTCATATTGCCACATATTACTTATTTAATAAAGGTACCTATTTAAAAATGCTTTAACTAAGGTAATCGCTATTCTCAACTCGAGTGATAAACTTCAATCGATGCAGTGACTATAAATAATTAATTCGCATAACTCAAAAACTCGAGTACAACTACAGTGACATGATAAAACCCGAGTGACTCGATTCACAAAATTCTACTCGAGTCGCATCTTTATTTTCTTTACGGTCAATGCAGTGTCTGTCTACAATTTAGTGATGAACTCGACTTACTAATTCGAACAATTTATTGATATATTATGTAATATCAATAAGCTGATTAAGTATAATACGTGATAGTTAAATTATTAATAACATTAGCTATACGCTACGTCATAAAGTTAGAGTGATATTATTTTAAGAAAATTGTCTATACGCAAACCAATAAAATATAACTACCTATTAAGTTAAGTAATAATAATTATCTTGGATGGAGGAACAAATATAAAAATAATTTGTAACAAACTGACACAGCTTCGTTCCGCCAATTCGAGTTGCGTAACACGAGTACTATTCGAGTTACGTGAATTTCAACTCAAGTTAACTCGAGTCGAGTTTCTTCTGAATTGGCACATCTCTACTACAATTTTTTTTTAATATTACATTATCTGAACCAATGACATGAACACAAATATCGAAACAACTTTTTTTTTCAGATTTCTTGATCCCATTTAGATTTTCATAAAATCTTTATGCTATTTACAATAATAAATTGGTATCTTTAGTTTTTTTGTATATAATACCATTGAGGGTCGCGAAAACGTCTAGTGGGCTCAAAAACGATTGACTTCTTTTCTGTAGAATCTGCACTTTCACCTTCTCCTATCATTTGTTCGCCTACTCCAGGGACCTCTTGTTCAAGGGCATCTGCTGCAAAAGCTGGTACTCCAAATTCTACTGCAAGTTTTACTCCAAGACGCACAAACACCATAGCGTAGTAGTCGAACTGTATACGGATTTGTAATAGTTAGTTTCAATTTACCTTCAATTCTGTATTAAGTTAAAAAAAATGCAAGTCCATAACAAAAAAGTTACCTGGGCTTGAGTGCAACAAATGTGGAAAAGTAGTATACGCCAATCAATTATGCACAGGCTTATCTTCGAAGCAGCTTTCAGCGCTGCGCAATACTGAAAACCTGGAGTGGACATGCGAAGATTGTCATAAAGAATCGCCCCATCTCAAGTCTTTCATAATTCCGGAGGATGATGACCATGATACTGATGGGAACCAGCTGGGCGAAAGCAGTTCAACAGCGATGAGTAACCTACTTCGTGATATCTTACTTGAGGTAAAGAAAGCAGTGAAGAAGGAACTGCCTTCTGTGAACGAATCGTTAAGCTCATGGTGTATTAAAATGGATACTAAACGCTACACTGGGCATCCTAACGGAAAAAGTTAAAGACTTGGAGAAGAAAAACACGTACTTGACAAATCAAAATATCCACCTGGAATTAAAAGTTAATTCAATGGAACAACAAATAAGAAATATGGAACAAAAACAGCTGGATAATGTACTGGAAATAACCGGAATTCCCGAAGGTAAGAACGAGAACCTAGAAGAACTTTCAAGTAAACTAGCCTCGAAGCTAAATATAGAGAAACATCAAGTGTCAATGGTTAAGAGACTGAAAACAGGGACGGCAAAGAAGGTGTAATCCAGGTAGTATTAAAACAAGAGGAACAGGTCGACCAGTGGATCCGCGCAGCACGTAGGGAAACAATTGCTATGAAAGATATAATTCCCAATGTCATTAATCCTGATGTAGCCAAGACAAGAGTGATACTTAAACGCGCACTAACCAAAGCAAATAAAACGCTTCTGTGGCATGCTAAACAAACCTTGAAGGAGATGTACAAATATAAAAAAGTTATACTTTGCATATTCCGTCTACATCAAGCATTACAGAAGAAGACAATTACTCGGATTATAAAGCAGGGACGCTTTTGTCTTCTTACCAAGGTGAATGATAATATTTGTAAATAAATAATTGTTGATTTAATAAGTAAATAATTAAAAGATTTTATCATGAAGTTTTTTTTCTCACCTGTATATATTCCCGTAGGACATATATAAGTGCTTCACAAGTACTCATAATTGCTTGACTCACTGATTCAGATGACATTAATCCTGAAAATCTCATGTTTTTAAAATATCTTCCAGTTGATAGATAATGTAATGTCAGAGCTAGCTTTTCTCTCACAATAGTAGCCTTTCTCATTACTGTATCTTGTTTAATCAAGTATGGCGTAATTAACCCCAGCAGATGTTCAAAGCAAGCACTGGACACGCGAAAATAATTTTCATAATCATCCATTTCCTGGTATTCCCGAATCTGATTTAATAAATTCAGGTGTGTATATTGATCTCTGTCTTGAAGCCAATGCTTCATCCATTTTTTTCTCTTTACACGTCTTTTTAATGCTATCGCTAATATAATAGCAACGCAAGCTTTACTTTTATAGACACTCATTACGTTACTGGCTTCGGATTATGTAACGTACACGTCTTTAGTGAATGAAATCTACGTTGTACTGACGCGATTAGTATCGAGTGTGTGTAGTATGTAGATTCGATCCAAAATATTGCAAGATAAAAATCACGTTAAATATCGCGATAATTATCGAGTGTGTAGCATGCGCCTATGATGCGATGACAACACATGTCGTGCATAGGAAGCGGAGTTAAAAACATTATACAGAATGGTGCAAAAGTTAAACTGCTAATTGATTATAATATATTAATACCAAAGTATGTATGTCGATAAGATGCAATGTCCGATAGAAATTTATAATTATATAAAAAATAAATTCGAAATATGTTACAAACAATCTAAATATACACAAAGAATACATTTAAATAGCAAGAGAAACAAAGAATTATGGATAAATAATAAAATTAACAATATGTGCCAAAACAGAGATTTACTTTTTAATCAGTGGAAAAAAGATACGAATAATCATATACTTAGATTAGAATTTAATAAACAGCGAAACAAAACTCAAAAATTAATAGAAAAGTCTAGAAATTACTTTAATAATTTAATTAACAATAATAAAAGGAATAAAAAGAAAATGTGGGATACATTAAATTCACTGACTGGTCGCGTCTGTAAGTCAGTAGATGAAGCTGTAATCAATTTAAGAATAACAATTTATCATTAAAAAATATAGCTAACAATTTTGGTAAGGAATTCTGAGAAAACATTACGTAAATTTTGCCTAGGTGCAGCAAAAAACTCATGTCAGAATCAGAATATATATTTCCAGAAAACAAATCTATGTTATTTAGAAAACCTACTAAGCGCGATATATTAACTATTATAAAAAGTCTAAATGCAAATAAATCGACTGGCAATGATGGAATTCGATGTTTTGACGTGAAGATGTTAAGTGATAAGATAGCTAATGTTATAGTTAAGTTGATAGATACTAGCATAACAGTAGGAAAATATCCACCCGAATTGAAAACCGGCATCGTAAGCCAATTTATAAAAAGGGATCGCATAGTGACTATGATAGCTATAGGCCTATAACAATACTGCCAGTCATAGATAATAAGGTAGTTGAAAAATACGTGTCTCAACAAATTCACAATTTTTATACTAAAAACGATATATTGTCAAATCCTCAACATGGCTTTCAATCTAATAAATCAACTACTGTTTTGCTGTCTAAATTCACGGACGAAATAATTCAACACCTTCATGATAAAAAACATGTTATATTACTATTCATCGACTTTAGTAAGGCATTTGATACTCTTAGGCATGATATTCCTATTAAAAAAAACTTGACAATACAGGTCTCCGCGGGCCATTATTACAATGGTGTCAAGATTATCTCAACGGTAGAAAATACCAGGTAAAGATTGGCAATGACTTCAGTGACGAAATATTGGTAACTACTGGAACAGCAAAAGGCTCCGTCCTCGGACCCTTGCATTACTTAGCGTACGTCAATGACATGGAAAACATAATAAAACACTGTTCCATATACTAATACACTGACGATACATGTCTTGTAGCAGCTGATAAAGATTTAGCTAAGGCTGAACACTGTTTACAAATTGATTTTACTAACTTATGTAAATGGTCTCATGATGTTGGTCTAGTACTCAATGCTAGTAAAACTAAAATTATTCATGTCCGTTCTAACTACCTACTCAATTTTGATAAGAAAAAAGAAGTAATCGCGCATAGTCACCAGTGCTTGCATATTTTTCAAACAAAGAGGACCGGTTGCGAATGTGAGTTGTTAGAGCAGGTTCCTCATTACAAATACTTAGGACTAGTAGTTGATGACAGACTTAACTGGGATTATCATATTGACATAATTTGTGACAAACTTAGAG
Organism: Parnassius orleans; assembly: GCA_029286625.1. Taxonomy (NCBI): domain Eukaryota; kingdom Metazoa; phylum Arthropoda; class Insecta; order Lepidoptera; family Papilionidae; genus Parnassius; species Parnassius orleans. The sequence continues at coordinate 127,188 of JAGSMP010000348.1, read as the reverse complement.
CAATGTTAGCCAAATTTGCTATCTTGAAATATAAAGTACCATTTAAAATGTTACTAAATCTATATAATGCACTCGCTGAGTCAATCATTTCATATGGGATCACTAGCTATGGTAGGACGTTTAAAACTTATTTGGACATAATATACAGCCTTCAACTTCGGTTTTTAAAAATAATAACACCTAATAAAATTAAAAAATCAATCTGCTCCGATGACGATATATTGGTCTTATTTAAATATTGTAAAATCTTACCTGTACATATAAAATAAAAATGTGGCTATTAAGGCGCATTTACATTAGTCGGTTAGACCGTATTCGGCTGCAGGCCGTATTCGGTCACCGACTAATATAAACAGGTATTCGTTTGGCCGTATTCGGCCGTGCCCCGCCCGTCGCCCGCCGCCCGCAGCCCGCAGCTCAGATCGAAGAGCGCGAGCCAGTCCGCCGCACGCGCACGATTGTGCATATTAAAATAGCCTCTCGAAAATTAAGTGACTCGGAAATGACGCACTTGGTAGAACTGTATCGGGAAAACGAAGTTCTATGGAAAGTTACACATAAGTCGTACAGAAGTCGAGAAGCAAGAGATAATGCCTATGCAAGAATCAGAGACTCGTTGAATACGCCATCACTTTCATTGTAAGACATAAGCAAGAAAATAAGAAATTTACGGTCTACCTACATAAAAGAAAGAAAAAAAATTGACGCTAGCTTCCGATCCGGTGCCAGTACACAATCTGTTTATAAACCAAAGATGCCATGGTTTGAAATAGCTGATGGATTTTTGAGGACATATACAAGTAAAAGACATACAAATACAAATATGGTAAGCAAGTTTATTAACTTAAATTAACACAGTAATTACATATTATTTATTTATTTATTGAAGACAATTTGTTTGCCAAGAAACAGCGCCAGTATCACTGTTAAAATAATCACGTAAAGCATTTCGTTTTGTCTTGCTTCACTACAGTCCATATTGTTTTCTTCAACAAATGATAGAAAATTAGATCTCCAGGTATTTGAATATGCAAAGTGTGCATGTGCAGGGATGTTTGCAGCCAATTATGAAGACAGCAGCATGTTTTCGACTTCCTCCGTATTGATAATTTCCAAATATTTATAAATCATAAGCCAATATGCCAAGAGAAAATTTCGACAATCCTCCGAGCCCTCGATAGTCGATAGTTGTATATTTTTTCAGCAACAGTAAGATCATGACCCGTGTAAGGTTTCATTAAGTAATTTTTGAGTAGGAATGCAGCATCAGCTACGAACACGTATCTTTCAGGAATATTAAGAGCATTGTTATCAATTGCCGATTTCAAGGGAGAATGATCAAAAACACCGCCGTCTGAATCTCTGCCTTTTGCACCAATGTCAATATACGTAAAACAATAATCGTGATCTACACAAGCTAATAATATTATACTGTAATTTTTTTTATAATTAAAGTAATCTGACCCAGTGTTTGGTGGCGCCTTAATCACAATATGTTTACCATCAAGTGCTCCAATATAAATTGGGAAATTCCATTTCAATTCGAAACCTTTAGCGATTTTAAGCCAATCTTCTTCTGTTTTCGGGATCTGAAATGAAAAAAATAAAAATTACCTATTTTGACTTACCTATTTAACAACAAAATTTTGATTGTGCTTCAACAATCAGCGATACAGGCAGTGATGTCACGCAAACTCCCACATTAACGGAAGATACCTTTTTAAGTACATCGCAACATACAACTGATTTTTCTGATGATTCTCGAAACTTACCTCAAAACCTAAACGCAAAAAAACCATGTGGTGGGAAATAAAGGTAACGAGAACTCTGAAGACGTGATTGCTGTGGGAGAAATTGAACAACTTAAGAAAAGTTGGAACTATGAAGGAAGATGAATATGATATATTTGGCAAATACATTGCGTCTTCGTTGCGACAAATGCCGAAAAACACTTTATTTCAGCAAAATCAATAATCCAATAAACTATTACAGAATTTGAGTTGAGGATTTTATCTGAGGAATACAACATCACATACTACAAGTAATTATCCAGTACAGAATATTTCACACCCAATTATACTACGGTACTACGTACTAGTAACATAACATAGTTGAAAACATAGAGCTAAATACACAACGATTCTATCTCAAATGTGATTGGTGTTCTTTCGAACCTAGAAGATTCTCAAAATGCATGATCAATTAGCTTTAAGATCATTTCTGGAAACGATCCAACATTCATAATACCTATGTTTCGTAATTTTAAATTATATTGATTGTAAAAATTTTATTGTTTTACTTACATAACTACATTAAACTACACCAACCACTTACCTCGATAAATGACAACGTCTCAGAAATGGCATCGCATACTTCTGGAATAAATAAACTTATAGCACTGTCAGAAACTCTAAAAAAGAACTTAAGACTTTTGTAAGAATCGCCTGTTGCTAAAAAACGTAAAGTTATTTGTAGTTTTAGCGTTTAAACACTCTCTGAATGTACTGTCTATAATCGGAGATATTTTATTCAGTAACCATTCGAAATGGTTTTATCTATTCTAAAAAATAATAAAAAATCATCGTCAGTTTTGAATTCAGTACACAACAACACTGAAGCTCCTAACAAAGACCGTTGACTTAATAGAGGTGTTATCCACACTCTCTTTCTCTTTGCTCCTATTTTTCAATTTTTCCTCAAAACTTCTTTATTACACACAGTTAAAAATCCTTCTAACACAAGACTGTTCATGACTATGCACTTTTGACTTTCACATTCAATATGCATCAATCAAGTCGCCGAATTCGGTTAACCGACCAATGTAAACAACTCAATTTAGGTAAGCGTTTCAGTTAAACCGAATGCGGCCGCCGCCTTCGGTGACCGACCTAATGTAAATACGCCATTAGTTGAACAATTTACTAACAAAGAACTACAAATAAAAGTCAATCATAAAATAATGACACGGAAAGTAGTTCAATCAAAACTAGAAATACCAAGAGTCAGAAACTATTACGGAAAACGAACAAATGCGTATTTAATACCAACTCTCATTAATGACATACCAACTAAAACCCAATTAGAAATAACGGACAAAAACTATAAACATAAATATAAACAATATTTTTATTCTTTACTTTCATAACAAGTAATCTAATTTTAAACAAATCAAACCTAACGTAATAACATGTTGATAATTGCAACAACCTGTATATAACACACTCAAGTAGCATCAGCCGGCCGGCCGCCTGCGCCGAGCCGCTATCTATAACCGGTTCCATATTGTCCGCTTCTGTGTAAACAATGTACCCGTAACTGCTAATATTGTATTTTTGATGTTCATATAAATTAATATATGTGTAAACTAATGTAAACATATTGCTCAAAAGTATCTCAACATCCAGACAAACCCGTAAGGGTTTTTGGGATGTTTTTATGTTTATACTGTTTTTTTTTTTCATTAAATAAATTTAAAAAAAAAACACACTCAAAGGGGAATGCCCACCGTTCATAGACACTTCGGCCATGGGTGCACACATATAAAAGCATATGGAAATGATAATATGCAATTAAAAGAATGAAATGGTTAAGGAATTGGTTTAAAAAAAGTCCGGATTTTTAAGATATAAAGGATTTTATTTTCACAAATACAGTTTTTATACAATAATTTTTCTGTAATACATATAAACATAATCAAGTTTTGATAAGATCTGTAAGGTATTTTATGGTCTTATACATCATCTGTATCATACACAATCAGTACATCATCCAGGAAATGAGCAGGAGTCAAAAGTCTGATGCCGTACCCAACCCAAATATCATATAACTGTAACATGGGCATAGCATCCTACCGTTCGACGGCCAACAATACAATTGCAACAATACTTTTTAATTGCACTTCTTCAGAATCATTGCCACTAATTATAATATATATAAAATATACTTTACGACTGATGTGTCGACTTGCGATTTACATGACAGGGGCGCCTAGCTGTCAGATACGATGTTGCCACTCAACAAATATAAAATCGATAAATCGATATCGATTTCTTATTAGATTTATAATTTCAAAAAAAGAATAATCTTCGGAGTACCCTTTACCGACGAGCGTGTATGCGTAGATATATGGATGTAAAGGAGACGAGAGAGGTGTGCCAGGATCGTGCCAAATGGAAGTCCGTAGTCTCTGCCTACCGCTCTGGGTGACAGGCGTGAGTGTTTATGTATTATGTATGTATGTAATAATCTTTGAGGCGCTTTATGTTCTGCACGCCTTTTAAAATATGTTTTCTTTTATTTATTTAAATTCTATTTTAAATGTATTTTTAAAAACAGATAAGAATTATAGTTTAATTTTTCAATAGCGCTTTTGTTATGCTCTAAAGAATTCATGGTAAATCAACTAGCAATTCGCTTGTTTAATTATCATAACATCATAATAATTATCGAAAAATAATATTAACATTATAATTATGACACCATAAAAAATCAATCGAAAAAAAGAGAATCGATTTTTTTAATGAGATTTGTAATTGGCAACACTTTATTTTATGCCCAAACTAATGAATTACGGATTTACCTAATTTCATTTTTATCTTTTCGGTACTTTTTTTGTACAAAAATGTTGCAATCTTTGGATAAATGAATACCGCGATTAATAGCCATAAAAAGGATGTACTTTTTAAACAAATGCAAATTGTTGGGCGTTTCATGGCCAAAATTGGGCATTTCAATTTTTAGGGAAATGGTTGATGTCATGAAAACATGACGGAAGAGAGCAGTAACAGACATGAATGAAAATGACTATTTTTTTATCAATGAGTAAACAATTGAAGAAGTTACCTAAAAGAGACCAAGCTGAAATTAAATTTCAATTACACAAGCTAATACATGATTCGGAAATGAAAATGCTAAATAACCGTGAAAGAATTCTGAACACTCTGATAAATATTACTGGTAACAATATAAATCACAATTCTAATAAGCCATTGATTGTAAAACCAAAACAAAGTACATACACACTCACTTGGACACCAGAAAAAGTAAACATACTGGTGAATATTATACCTAATCAAATAATGTCAAATCTAAATGTTACTCAACATAGAACTTTTGACTGATATGAATTTTGGCCACGAAGAAAAGTTTTGAACAACATTCGGTACTTATATTTTTTTTTATTTGGTACTTACCTGAGACAAACAGCAAGTCTTTCTTTTGTACTGATTGCTTCGCGGAATATTGTACTTTTCTTTTGTATATCATTTTGAATAAATTGGTGTATTTCTTCAAATTGTGTTTTAGTAACCCGAAAATACATATTTTGAAATCTTTCATTTACTAGAAGCAAGTCTGGATATAGAGTACAATATTAACCACACATACTTTTCTTTTGATTTATTTTATGCAGTGATACTGGTCTCTCTCTCTAGACTTGCATAGCTGCTTATCAAGACCCCTTGTTCTTTCAGAAATGGATGCAGTAACAAAATCAATGATGAACAACGAAGACAAATATTTGAATAATATTGGGACGAAGGAAAGACCTGGGACATGAAACGACAATTTATTTTGACAGGTGTTCGGAAAAAAGCTATAGAAAGACAAGAATACGCAATGGAGACTCTAAAAAACAAAGAAATCATACCTTAGAGAATAGATTTCTGGTTGATTAAAACGAAATCGGTGTTTGTAAGACATTTTTCTTAGGAACTTCGGGTATATCCGAAACGGTGGTTCGAAATACGATTAAAAAATTTAGCTATGGAATTATAGAAGAAGAAAAAAGGGCACCTCAAACAAAACAAAGACTGAAATCATAGAAAGGATTAAAAAGCACAAAGTGGTTGCGCCAACGCACTCATTTTGTATTTCGTTAGTTTAGGATTGGCTGGCACAAATTCCTTCTCCCATCTCCCTCTCCTTACATATTAAGAGTGTGGCTTGCACCGCCGAGTAAGTCAGTCGCCCCAGCGAACAGTCATCGTGATCGACACAAAACGCAAAGGAACTGACACAACAGTTCGTCGCTCTCCGCTTGAAGGAAATATCGTACAGAATGCACACGGTCATAATCGCGTAATGTTGTTTTAAAGTTATTTAATTGTTGGAAGTTTTGTTTGGTGCATATAACTTTATCGAGAAGAAAATCAAGTGTCATCACAGTTCATCGCCGGTGCAGCAGCATTCGTCGCGAGATGGGAGGCACGCCGCTTTTCTCAAGGTACTGTGCTTATCTATCCTTTTTTATGAGCTATTTTATTTGTTGTTCTTTATTCCTGAGCAGTACATCTCCCTTCGTGCCAGCCAACGAATTAAATCAATTTTACGCAAATTATATTTGTCCAATAGTTCACCTTCACCGCGGAACCACATAGAATAATTCCCCAAATATGAAAGATACCACAGCAGAGAAAAAAAACGGGCGTGAATATTTAGGTGCACATTTAAATTTAAAATTAATGTATAAGTTATATGTAGAGGAATGCACAAAAGATAATGTTGACAAGTAGATGATTGCGAAAATTTGGACATACAGGAACATTTTTAATACTTATTTTAATTTAGGAGTAAAACCACCAGAAACTGACATATGTGACGTTTGCGATCGTTTTGTAACTCAAATGCGTCGGTCTGAAGGATCCGAAAAAGAGACACTAAAAAGCAGATATGATGATCACATGACGCAAAGGCTAGATATGATTTCAAAGCTTTTAATAAAATGGAATGTATGAATACTGTCGCTGGTAAGAAAATGGTTACAGAATCACAGAATTGTTAAGCAACTCCTTTGTTGACGAATGGTCTTAGTTTCTATCTGCGCAAGTTGTGGATTTTAATAACACAATATTAGATAGTTCCACGAACAAAAGTACCTGCATTATGTTGGCCGAATCCGTATTAGGTCGTGGACGGAACGAATTATCATCAGGCTTAATCAAATGGTTCGAAGTACATAAATTTTTCAAACACATCTACCACAATTTGGTCCGAGAATTGTGCGGGACAAAATAAAAAAATCATATTATCATGTGCTACTTGTGGCTACTACAATATATACTAAACTTGCAAGTTATTAGCCGCAAATACTTAATGAAGCGTCACACCCATATGGAGGTGGACGGTATAAATTATATTATAAAAAGGAAAAAAATAACTATATATATAAACTATAATGACGCCATGGAATTGACAACAATTGATTTGGTCTTGGTTTTCAGATAAAGCTATAATGGAAGTCGTCGTTACGTCAAGGGAAGCATTTAGAAATTTACTTAATCTCTAAAAAGGTACCACTGCTCCCTTTGTACATCGCAAAAAGGGCGATATGGGTTAGTCAGTGTCTTACTCTAATACAGTATGGATGCAACTCAAGAAAGAAGACATTCCATTTTAAATGTAAGCACCCCTTGGGTGAACAACATAAGTAATTTATTATCCACTTGACACACAGACACAGCACATATTATACTAAATTTTCAAAAAGAGCACACAAACTAAATTTCGCCTCGACTTTTACTGTAAGATTTTTAAGTGATTGTTTGGTTTGGTTAAGATTTAAGGCGAAATGTGATTTCATTACTAAAGAAGCAATGGCTGAAACACAACGTCGTCGTCGCGTAACATACTCTCAATTAGAAATCCTATGGCAGTTTTTAAATTCCAATAGGGATGTTGCAGTGGGCTTTAATAAAAGTGCACAAGCTCGAGAAACTTGCCGCCGCATGGGGAGGCCCAGCTAACCAATTATTGGATTGCCCCAAGGGCAAGCTGAAGAAGCGGTATGCTACTATTAGATCTGCGCAATCTCGAACTGATGGAAATCCATCTGATGTTCCACAGCTGTCGATTTTAAAAAAGATTTTAAATATTGTGGGTGAAGATTTTGGTTTGGGCCTTCCTGGTATTCGTGTAAATCCATTTGAAGATTCAAATATTTATGTTTTTTCTTGAATCTCATTAAACCATGGGATGGCCAAAGTTTACATTTTTTTTTTATTTAAGCTAAGATATCTATTTTCGCGATAACTTATTAAGTTATTTATAACATAGTTCCGCTAAATACGTTTTGTGGTGAAACAAGTGGAAATAATTAAAAATTTTGTACAACCGACTTCAATATAAATTATTAAGGATAACTCAAAAACTATTAGTCAGACCTTGATCAAATTTAATGGGATCACATGAGAAGCACCAGCTTTACAATAAAAGAAGAATCATCGAAATCGATTCACCTAGAAAAAAGTTATAAGGTAATAGACATAAAAAAAGAACATACAGTCGAGTTGAGTACCTCCTCCTTTTTGAAGTCAATAGAAAAGGATTTAATTCGTAACGATAATTGATTCTTCTCATTTTATATTACTTGCAGGCCGCATCGACTTCAGATATGGCCCAAATACCTCTGCAAGAGGTCCAACAGTCCTTGGAACAAGAAGTTTTTCTTAATAACATTGAACTCATGGAGGATATTAACCTCAGGAGTTCACTGGTTCAAGAGCAGCAACAGCTAGAGGTTGAAAGTGAATCACCAGTACTTATAGATGTACATGCTCCTGAGTCTAAGCCTTGCATAGCTCATAATGCACCTAAAAGTACACCAGAGGCACATCCCACACCTACGGTTTCTGTTGCACCAGCTGGAGGTGAACAACAACAAAGAAGACAACGCAGTCGACGTGCCTGTTTTACTCAAGAAGAAGCAAGAAGAGCCTTGGTTGAGACGTCTCAATTGCGGGCTGAAACGGAGGCTCGTAATAGCCGCAATATTAAAGAGTTTCTGCAAGCTCTTTATCGAATTCGAGATGTTTTGGAACGCATTGAGAGAAGGTTGATTAGAAATAATTATATTTTACATAGAATAAACTAAGTAAAGTGACAGTGGTGAATCAACACTTAAAATTTCAATTAACAGTTTCTCAATTTTCGTTTAGGGCAGGATTTGGCTGGGTCTCCAGGGTTCAGCCATTGCGACGAGCGCTTCCGATTATCGTACAGTATCCACTTTTCATCACAAGTAATGATTCGATTTAAAATCCCTTCATTATTGTGTCGGTTGAGCAAAGTAATACAGCAGTCGACGCGTGTACCCATCGTTCAAGTTTTTTTACTTTCCCGATTTGCTTCAAGTGGATTAATACAGTTTTATCACTTACCCCGAAGCCTGCAGCTATCTCTGAAGTGCTTTGTGATGGATCCGCTTCCACAATAGCCTTTAATTCTTCATTTTCCACTTTGGTCTCCGGCCGTCCACGGGGTTGGTTCTGAAGGTCAAAATTTCCAGAACGAAAACGTTAAAACCAAAACGTACCGTTTTCTTTTTGCACAGCGCCGTACACATCATTAATCCTTCGAGCTGTTTCTGCAGCACTGGTGCCACAGTAGAACTCGTACTCGTAAATATACCGATATTTCATATTTTCCATCGTGCGGTAATAAGCGACGCCAAGAAAAAAAATAATGAGGAAAAAACAAATGAATGACTGTTTTCAAAACTCAAATGTACCAGCTAAATGAATTTATAAATTTGAATTTGGAATTCTTAACCAAAGAGGAGATATTTCAGATCAAAGTGGACAGTACGACAAAACGCTAATTTCATATATAAGGACCTAATAATAAATTACGATAGCAAAATAAGTGCGAGAATAAGGCCCGCCGCTGATTGCAATTTTTTGTCACCGTGACTTTTTGTCACTTAGTCAAGTGTCAATGAAGTCAATGAAAACTATATTGAATGCGCTCATTATGGTGACGTGATAATACGGTGACAAATAGTTGCAGCGGCAGGCAACACAGGAGTGACGTGACTGTCACTCGCCCTACTTATATGGGGTCCGCTCACTGACTTTTTTTTTGTCCTTGGCCGGCGCCGCGCGTTCCGAGTGACGTATGATATTGATATTTAAAGTGTAGCTGTGTTTTGTTTTAAAATGTCGTCTTCTTTGCAAGAGGAAGACATTGACAATGAATTATTAATAAAGGAGGTAGAGAGGAGCGCATATATGCAAAAATTTAAAGGAATATTCCGATATATTTTTAAAAAGATTATGGGATGAAATAGTATTACACTTGTTTCCAACAATTTTATCACAGGAACAAAGAAAATGCAGGTAATTGTATTAATTAGCGTTTATTATACTTTACTACGTTACTTATTTATAATTATTAGATTAAATTAGGGCGATAGGCAATTACAGTTCTTGCATAGGTTAGGTATAGGTATCACTAGAGCGTTGCGGAATTATTATTACCCACATTGACATAAGATTGAAATTTAAATGAATTATTGCGTATGCACTTGTGAATTGTGACTATTATTATCATAAGTTGTAACTTTGGCAATATGAAAAATATAACTAAACATGTATGTTTAGTTATATTTTTAATACCACAGTACCAGATCCTTGTGGTGAAATAAAATAAAAGTAAAATAATTTCTTATATTGACACAGGACATATTGATGCCACTGATGTGTAGCGTATTGCTGAGCATACATTCGTACATGGTATCTCGTTAATTCATCTAACGCGTACATGTAGTTATATACAGCAAATGTACAATCTTATCACAAAATTCTATGTTAACATCGATAGGTCTGTGTAGAATTCTCCATTTATTTTTAAAAATCGTCGAGTCGCTTGCGTTTCCTTGTGATCCGACATCAATGTAGATGAATTTATAATCTGCGTCTACCCATGCCATCAAAACCATAGAGAAATATTTTTTATAGTTAAAATAATCGGACCCACTGTGCTTTGGATTCGTTATTCTAACATGTTTACCATCGACGGCGCCGATAATATTAGGAAAGTTAGTACGCTCGTAAAACTGATCAGCAACTTTATACCAGTCTTCTTCATTTTTTTCTGCCATGTACAGAGGTTGCAATGCTTCCCATATAGATTGGCACGTTGAATTTACAATATTACGAAGTGTTGTGGCTCCAATTAGGTATTCAAAAGATAATGCATTGAAACTTGCACCAGTTGCTAAATACCTGTAAATAAAATAATTTTATTTTTACAGTTAAAGTGATACAACGTCGTTGGAAAAATTTAAGAGCATGTTTTCGAGGAGCTTCGTTGTCAAAAGACGTAAAATCAGGGCAAGCTGCACCTAAACGAAAACGATACGTGTACTTTGATAAGTTACTGTTTTTGGTACCTTCTATGGAGAGAGAGGAAACCTCAAGTAACGTGACATCGTTTGACGAAGAAGCAATAAGTGAGAACGATTCTTCTACACCAGCAATAACGACCAACAAAAGAAAGAAGAAGAAGAAACTTTATTAGAAATATTAAGAGATAAAACTAACCACCAAACATCCAGACACCACCAGACCCAGACAACTATTTCGCGTTATCATTGGTTCCATTATTAAAGTCAATTCCACCAGATCAGAAAATTGATGCACAGATTGCGATTTTGAACACCCTAAAATATTATACACAATCTTCTAGTAACTATAATAATTATAATTCTACTGCTGCAACATACATTCTTCCTCAACCACAACAACCTCGTATAATTTCGCAACAAATAATATCCCCAGCCCAACCAGCACCAGCTCGTATACTTCCTCCGCCAATGATCTACCCAACCCACAATCTCAACCACCACCACCACCTCGTGTACTTTCACAACAATATTTCAATCCCTCTGCACCCTCTACATCTACTCAATCTTTTTATGATAATATGTCTCCCCCGCGGTCGAACGAAACTGTACAATCATATGTGTCAAATTACTCTGTAGATGATTGTGATATTGCAAATTTTATGCCTCTGATTAAAGATTTTTGTTTAAATAAGTAATTGATGTAGTTTTGTTACTTACCTCAAAGTTACCGTTAACCTTTCTTCTGCTGGAATAGCTTTGCGAAATGTTGTATCTTGAAATGTAATCACAGGACCTACCAAAGCCAGCAACTCATCGAAAGAGTTTATAGACATACGAAGATAATTAAAAAACTTTGGTGGATGCTGACGTAATTCAGAATATATAGTGTAGAATTTTCCTTTAAATAATCTTTCCGTGTATATAGGATGCACCCAGTAGCGTTTTTTCCGTTTAATTTTTCTTCTACGTATTTCAAGAGCACAAATCACGGCAACCTCGTTGAAGTCCATTACAAAAATGAACGAGATTTGTTACCCAAGAACAGATTCAGTGAGCGCATCGTGGGTGACAGCAGGTGACAGTAATAATAAGTCACGGTGACAAAAAATTGCAATCAGCGGCGGGCCTAAGAGGTATAAAAATGTAGTAAAGTGTTTTTAATTTGTATGTTTAACTTGTTATATCAAGCTTTTCCTAGTAAATTGCAATAAGCGACGACCTCGATACAGCACCTGCTGACACCGCTCACACGTGCCGCCACCGGACGCAACGTGATCACCGCCGCTGACACTGCACCCCGATTGACGTCAATGCGCGTTTACCGCGATGCAACATTTTATTTCATAAAATTTAATTTAAGCATTCTGTATCTAGCATCGATCAGGCATTAAGTCTATGCCTTTAATTGTAAAATTAGTTTTATTAAATTTGTTTAAATAAATTTGGTTTTTTGGGTCCTTCGGCTGTGGTTACCATAATTGGCGCAGTCGGTAGGATACTCAAGGCGTCTTGAGGTAGTTTTGATAGGGTTTTCTCATCGAAATCCCGCGTCGTAAATCAATCGCTACCGTCGTCGTGCAAATCGCGATCGCGCGTCTTCGAGTATCCTGGAAAGAACCTGGAGCCTGGCTGGAGAATAAATCAAGAAATCGATCCCAGAGGAACCAGAATGCAATTTATGTAAGTACACTGAAACCGATTCTGTGTTGCTTCCTACATATAATTTACCTTTTCTTTTACCGCCAAGATTTTTCATCCTAGGCAATCCACCCTAGAGGCCTGCGAATAATCAGTGGCCCGTAGACTTAATTTAGGAACAAATAGGAATATAAGTGTAGGTTCAAATACTTTATCGAATAATTCTAAGGGACTAAGCGATCCGGAATCCGCAATAATGGCTGACGTAGACGTAATTATTAAGGCCTTACGCCTAGTACCCGATTCGACGGTAACTCATATTTTGCCCCTTTATAAATTTATGTGATCAGATCGCAGCGGAATATATAAATCAAAACGAAGGTAATGCATTAGCCAAACTTTACCTCGTGAATGGTATCTTAAATAAGATTACTGGACCTGCCACGAATAATTAATTCTAACGGTATAGCTGAAGATTGGAATAGCATTAAAACAGCTTTAATTAATAATTTCTCCGATCAGAGATGAGACCGCCCTTTATAATGATCTAATGATAGCCACACAGGGAATAGTTCGCCCAAAATTCTATGACCGATGTGTAAACCTGTTCAGCACTATCATGACCTATGTCACCTTACGATACTGTCGATACGACTATTAACCCTCTGCTACTGACGTAACGGTACGTCAGACACGCAAAATTTATATGTCTGTCACATTCCGTCATTTCGCGACATAATCTCCTGTTGCTCGTGCCTTCCTCTGAGGCGCCACCTACGCTTTAGTACGGCGACAGCGGAGCAGTGCGCATGTGGCTGGTTGGAGCTATCAGGTGTCTACAGGACGTAGGTCAGTAATAAAACGATGGATCTGTCATGCGTGTTGCCAGTAAAATATTTATAATACCCTACTGTCTTACGCATCACATCAGAAAATGCTTATATTTAAAGTAACTCTGTCGTTCATCACCTTAGAAATATGTTTCTATATAAATTTAATGACCTATGTTTTGTTTCTCTATATAGATACGAGTCGAGGAGAAATCTTACAGGAAAATTACTTGAACAAGCACTTGAAGACAGTGGTTTAGAAGAAGATAACGAGGCACGAGGTTTGGTGATGTGAGCGGCAAGTAGCTGATCAAATTTTAAGAATTGAAAAAGAAGAACATGTTGCGGGTGATTTCAGAAGTCGAAGAAATAGAAATTGAAACATCAGTGAAGGGACAAATCGTTCTACTATGCCTGACTCAGAACCGCAATTGTTATCGAGGTAAAAATGGTTTTGTTTGGTCAGTTACTGCTTTTAAGGACATCACGAACAACTCGTAACATTGTGTCTTTACCTAACAAAACCTGATCATACGAGATTTCCAGTTTGCAAGCACTCTGGCTGAAGCTTTTGTGTGGGTGACCATGCTGCAGCTATATAATAATAGTATAGTTAGCACGATGGGTCCAGCTCGACCGGGGAAGGACCACGCTCTCACAGAATACCAACGTAAAATAGCGAAGCAATGCTGCTGTGTTTCTATATGGTGTTGGTGTAGAACCGGAGACCCTTTTACTGGAAAAGAACATTCTATCTTAGTCCTCGGCTGACAACGCATGTATTTAAATTCGCTAACGAAGATAGATGTAGATGTCTGGGCAACAGCACTTACCACCATCAGGTGGACTGTGTGCTCGTTTGTCACATATTCTATAAAAAAAACAATAATAGAAACAATAGTTTACAAATAAAAATTTGAAGTTTACCGCCGCCAGTTCTCTAATTATTCGAAACACGAGCTGAGAGATACAAGTGCTGTAGAAATTCGATCTTTATTTGGATTATTATACTATTCCTCAGTATTCAAATGTAACGATGCTGATTCAAACTATTTGTTTGCGACTGATGGAACAGGTCATGAAATATTTAGATGTCATGTCTAAATATAGATTCAACACACTTTTGATTGCTTGAGGCTGGACAATATTGATGACCGACAGGAGCGCTTAGAAACTGACCCTCTTCCTGCTGTTTGTGGATTTTTTGATAAATTTATCGCAAATTGTCAAGCAAATTACACACCTGGTCCATACACCTGCGTTGACGAAATGCTATTAGCCTTCAAAGGTCGCTGCAAATTTGTCATCTACATGCCCAAAAACCATAAATATGGGATCAAGATAATGGTCTTGAGCGACGCCGAGAATCCTACGTATATAACGCATACATTTACCACGGAAGGGTTCTGATGGTATAGGTCTCCCGGAGGCTGAGAAAAACTGTCCCACAGTCTGTGTTGCGACTTATAAAACCCATTGAAAATACCAATAATGTGACAGTGGACAATTGGTTCAGCTCAATACCTCTGGTAGAAATGCTATTGAAAAAGGACTGACATATTTGGGAACATTAAAAAGAACAAACGAGAAATACCTCAGAGTTTATGCCAAGTAAAAACAGAGCTGTTGAAAGTTCTCTGGTTTTTACAAAAGACCTCACTTTGTTGTCTTTTGTCCCGAAAAAAGATAAAGTCATACTAATTTCTAGCTGTCACCATAGTGCAAGTACGGACACAGAAACTGAAAAACCATAATAGTCGATTATAATCACACAAAAGGCGGGGTCGACGAAATCGATAAAAATGTGCGATATATTCCTGCAGTCGTAAAACGAGACGTTGGCCACAAGCTATATTTTATCAGTACTAGATATTGCTGGCATCAATGCATATGTACTTTATGGTCAATGTGAAGAAATTGAGAAGAGGGAGATTTCCTTATGCATCTATCCAGAGAACTAGTATTACCCGCATTAAAACAGCGAGTTTATAATGAAAAACTCCCAAGAGAATTGCGATTGACTCTGCGACGTGTACTAGGTCAGGACTTGCCACCACCTTTGCCAGAGTCTTCTAATGAGCCTAGTACATCATCTTATGTCGCATCTGCCCAAGTAAATTGAAGCGACAAACAAGATTTGTTTGTTGTATATGAAACATATTTGTTTGCAGTGCTCCTCACATTTGTGTTGACTGCAAGACTGAACTTTGAGACTGATTAAAAAAAAATCACTGTAAGGTTTTTTATAATTTAAATGCTTTTTTGTTTTGAAACTTGAAGAAGGCAACGTTATGTTTTTTTGTTATTTCTTTTAATTTTATTCTTTTTCTTGAATGTCAAAGTTCCTAATTACAAATGTTCCTATAATTCATAAGGTTTCGGTAATAAATAATGTTTTCTTAAAACAATGGTTTTATTGGTCTGTTTTTTACAATGGCTTAAGAAATATAATGTAAACTTTGCTAAATTCAGTTTTATTTTCAATAACTAACAATAAAATTTGAAAAATCCTTACCTAAAGTATACGTCCGACAGGCTACTCCTCAGTAGAATAATTACAAGAAAGGCACCTCAGTAGCAGAGGGTTAAAGCTAAGCGCGACCTCTACAGAAAGCTCACGATGCAGGCATTTGTTCGCGGATTAAAAGAGCCTCTCGGCTCTCGCATACGATGCATGCGTCCTGATAGTGTAGAAAAGGCACTTGAATTTGTACAAGAAGAATTAAATGTAATGTATCTTTAGAATCGCAGTGGATCTGCCGCAGATAAAAAACCGCTGGCACCACAAGTACCCATGCCTTTGCCCATAGCCGCGTATAAATTCCCCGTACAACCAATGCCTATGCCCAATTTTAAATTCTCTCAACAACAATGGCGGCCGAATAATTTTATCAATGCTCCCGTACCATATAGGCATGGGTATGCCGACACGCAACAGTTATTCCGCGCAACCACCTAACTATAATCCACAACAATAGATTCCTCCACCAAGAAACGATTCATATATTCAGGCCACAAGCCTATGGTGGTGTAAGCCACTACGTTACAAAGAAAGGCCCACGGGTGGTCAAATGTCTGGTCACGATTGGCGAAAATTCGGAAATCGCCGCCATCTAACTACTTTAAGACTAGGGAGATGAACATGAACGAATTTGTGAACTATGGTGATGGTCATTGCTATTACCTTCCAGTACGCATATAACGAACCCAATGATTCTTACTATGGGGCACCCGGAGTATTACGACCCAGAACCGATAAATTACGTGATTAACGAGCTACCAAATTACGATTTATCTCAAGAGATCCCATCAGGATCACGTTGATCCCGAAATGCCTAGTACGAGCTCAACAGGAGCAGGATTTTCCCAAGCAAGGAAATCCGAAAAGCCAAAAAATGAATTTGCAGTCACAGAGACAGCTACCGTACATCAAATTTCAAATCCACCTTTAAAATTTTTGATCGATACGGGTGCTAATCAATCTTTTATTTGCCCGGAAGCTGTAGGTAAATTTTTTCACGAAATCCCGTTAAACTTTGACCCTTTCGAGGTAACAAACGTACACGCTACGCAACGATTATTCTATAACTTTGCCATGTTTCAGCGAATTTCGGGAAACAGAAAATATTAAACTGTTCGTTTATAAATTTCATGACTTTTTCGACGGCCTTATCGGTTTAGATTTGTTAGAAAATTGGGAAGCCAAAATTGATCTTAACACGTTGCGGGACGCACTGAATTAGCAGTAGATTTTTTGAAGTTGAAAAATGACAGTACGGGCACCGCCGTACAATTTTAAACTCTTCTAAAGTGAGGTACGGGCATTACAGTGAAATTTCGTATTGAGGAACAAGGAAAACCGTTTTTACTGTCGTATCACATCAATCCCTCATACGTATAGAAGCATTAGAACGCACAAACTCACACATTGAAAATATATGTGTTAGTGCGTTTTCTATGAAGTCCTCGCACGCACACTACGGTTATGCCCGTAATCGGTCTATAAAGATTCTATGCGACGGCTCGAGTAGTGTCACACCACGCGCGGTTGAATAAAGTTGTGTTCGTCGACTTTCGCGCCATTTTTTGTTCACCATATTTATGGACTAACGTGAGTATTTTGACTGATATTTGTATTTACAATAGTTTGTTTTACACTTAGGCTGGCAAACAAGGTTATGTAGACGGATAAATCTATTTCAAAGGCGCGTATTCGGATGTGTAAGTGAATGATCATTTGTTTTGTTTTAGATGGATTCAAATAAAGATTCGAACCGCATTAGTCGTCTTCTGGAAGAAGTTTCAACGCCGGAATCCAGCGACAATAATGAAGACCCGTACCACGACGATGGAGGAGAGTATGATTCTGACGACGATTATCGTCCATCTGCTGAATCAGATTCTTCCGACGATGAAATTGGCTTCAATGGAATCTCAGCGCGCCACCGCCGCCGTTATCATTCGTCGTCTAGTAGCGATAACAATGCGCCGGTAAGTCCATCCCTGCAGTATCCAGCCCTTCAGTCAGAACAGCCCGTTGCCCAAGGAGCCAGTGATTTATTGCAGCCTACCGACATGGACCTCTCCTTTCAGTCTCCAGAGATGGAACAGCCTGGTGCACAACCTGCCAATGATAATTTTCACGATATGGATATTTTCGTTTCGTCTCCAGAGGCTACCGATTCAGAGCAGCTCCAAAACAATGAAGAGTGGTCGCCAACGACTATACCAATCGCTGATTTCCACTTTGAGGAGTCCTCATCGGGACCAAGATTTGATGTAAATAGCATTCAAACGCCACTAGATATGTTCAAATTGGTTTTTCCGGAAAGCCTAATTGATCACATAGTTGAATGTACTAATAAATATGGTGAAAAACTAACTGGTCAAGGTGGGCCACGCACTAGGAACAGTCGTCACTATAAATTCCGACCTGTGGATAGGCAGGAAATATTATCTGTTTTCGGCATATGCCTTCTACAAGGGCAATTGAAATTCCCCCTTAGACGGAATTTTTTTTCTAATGATCCGCTGTACTACCATCCGTTTTTTCAACATGTAACATCTGGTAGAAGGTTTGAACAAGTCATAAGATGTCTGTGTGTAGCGGATGATCAAGCAAAGGGAGAACACAAAGTGCTTGATTTTATAAAAGCTTTGAATAATAACTTCCAGCTTATCTACGGTCCTTCGAAAGAATTATGCATAGATGAATCACTTATTCTATTTCGGGGTAGAATAATCTTTCGTCAATACATAAAGTCTAAGAAAGCGAGGTATGGTATCAAATTCTACGTCCTCAAAACTGCGAGCGGTTATGTCCTTGATATGATTATGTACCGTGGTAAAGATGCATCTGCAGAGACAGGAAAGAAAACTCAAAATATCGTGCTGAAATTATTGGAACCATATGTGCTCAAAGGTCACCATGTTTTCATGGATAATTTTTATAATTCAGTGGAGTTGTCGCAAAAGTTACTTGATTTGCGGACACACTCTTGTGGGACATTGAGAAAAAACCGTAAAGGCAACCCAAGGGTACTAACAAGTCTAAAACTAAAAAAGGGAGATTATTACTGGTATCGCAAAGGCCAAATTTACGTTTCGATGTGGAGAGATAAAAGACCGGTTTATACAATTTCTACTCGGGATCACCCAAAACTAGAACAAGTACCAAATCGACATGGTAAATTAGCAACTAAACCCGCCGAAGTAGCTGCTTACAACACTTTTATGGGGGGAGTAGATAGGGTCGATCAGATGACTTCATATTACTCATCCCCCCGCAAAAGCATAAGATGGTATAAGAGGGTTATCTTTCACTGCCTCGATATAGCTGTCTGGAACGCATTTTATCTGTACAAGACTTATGTGAAAAAGAATCGAAAATATAAGTCTATTGAGTTCAGAGACCAATTGATAAAGGAAATGTGTCAGATTTCTGTTGATATAAAAGGTCCCGATGTGGTAAGAAAAGATAGTGTGTACAGCAGCCGAAGATTTAGGCAAAATGTTGTTGAAGAATGTAGCGTCGCTGTAATGAAAGGTCACTGGCCAGTCGTGATGCTACCTCCAACCTCAGATGGCAACAAAAGAAAATTCAAATATTTAAATTGCAAATTGTGCACTAAGGTAAACAAGCGAAAGGAAACTAAATATATCTGCAAGGGATGTGTGAAAAGAACACCTTTGTGTCCTGAGTGTTTTGAAGATTGGCACATTTTGCATGGGCATATTCAACAAGATGCAAATAATCGGGAAGACTAGATTTAAGGTCAATTTAATTGTTCTGATTACATGGCACTGATTACAAGTTTCTTTAATTACTGTTTTTGAGTATTAGATATTAGATACTACATTAGGTGATTTAATAAATGCTAAGTATTCTTTTAAATTTTGGTTTTATTTTGAAAACAACTTACATTCCTATAATACTGCAATAGCCGTAGCATCATATTTTGAGACCGTAAAATATTTATAAAATACGGTACGGCTATAGCCGATTACGGGAATAGCCGTAGTGTAATTTTAACATGTCATTTATGCATAATTAAATGACAGTACGGCTATAACCGGCATACGGCTATGAAAGTACTATCGTTATATTATTATTCTTTAGTATTGCTCTAGGTAAGTACGGATATAGCAGTGGTCGTAACTTGTATGGGCAATTTTACTGTCATATCGCATAATTTGAAAAAGTCATTACCGTCCCGCAACGTGTTAAAGATAAAAAATTATTCACTCGTAATTCTGTTACTCCAATTCATATGTATAATTCACGGAATATAAACTTTTATGAAGACGTGATCCCTGCAAAAACAACGAAGCTAGTTAGGGTCCCTATTAATTTGCAAGACGGAGACGCTTATATTGACGAACAGATTATTTCTAATTGCGTAGTAAATGAATGCCTAACCACCGTCAAAAATAATCATGGTTTTCTTGAAATTACAAATCCAACCTCGCACGACTTAATATTTTCTATGGATCGCGCCGTTCATGCCGAGGCTTATAACGTCCAATGCACGGGCATTGAACAAATGACGTCACGCGAACGCGAAGTACTGTCACGCTTGCGCACAGACCATCTTAATATGGAAGAGCGCATTAACTTAGAGAATCTGTGTCAAAAATATGCAGATATATTTTATATTGACGGAGAGGCTTTGACTTTTACAAATAAGATTAAACACAAGATTAGGTCATCTGACGAGATGCCGGTTTTCACAAAAAGTTATCGTTACCCTTACATACACCGCGACGAGGTCAGGGATCAGATAGGGAAAATGTTAAGTCAGGGCATAATTAGACCATCGGAATCTGCCTGGAGCTCCCCTATTAGGATAGTACCAAAAAAACCTGATGCCTCAGGAAAGACCAAATGGCGTTTAGTCGTAGACTGAAAATTAAATGAAAAAACTGACGACAAATATCCGATTCCCAACATTAATGACGTTTTGGATAAGCTAGGTAATTGCCAGTATTTCTCGACCCTCGATCTGGCTAGTGGTTTCTATTAGGTCGAGATGGACCCAGAAGACATACCCAAAACAGCATTTAACGTAGCAAATGGGCATTACGAATTTTTACGCATGCCCATGGGCCTGAAAAATTTACCATCTACCTCTGATTTTGAGGTTATATCCATTTAAAAATGATACGAAAACGTAATAACAATATAATTATTAGAAAGAGATAGCAATAGAGCATGGTCTGTATCTGTTTTAAAAAATAACACGCAACAACAATATAATTATTTAATAAATATCTTAATTATTAAATATCAGTCAGGCTTTCGCGCAGGTCACAGTACTACCACTGCCTTGATAAAAGTCACAGATGACATTCGAATGGGAATGGATGAGCAGAAGCTTACAGTGGTAGTGCTTGTTGATTTTCAAATGCTTTAACACAGTCGACCACGATATCCTTATAGCCTTCCTAGCTAATCTTAAATTCTCAATCCCAGCTTTGGAATGGTTTTCATCCTATCTTCGCGGCCGCCAGCAGTCAGTTCGATTAGGACAAGAGTCCTCAACATGGGCTGACATTGAAACAGGCGTGCCGCAAGGCGAGAATCTTTCTCCTATAATGTTTTTCTATTTATAAATTCTATCACTTCAGTTCTCAACTGTTCGTACCATCTGTATGCAGATGATCTTCAGCTCTATGTGCAATCTAGTGTTAATGATCTTAATGATAATATTAACAAAATCAACCACAACCTTGATGCCATAAGAGATTGGTCGTACAGACATGGTGTTTCGGTTAACCCATCCAAATGTAAAGTAATGGTTATAGGTAGTAGCAGAATATTAGCCAAGATTAATAACGATGATCTTGCTCCCGTATTTTACAATGGAACGTTGCTGCCATTTTGTAAATCTCTAAAAATCTTAGCTTACATATGGACCATACCTTAAGCTGGGGAGTTCAAGTTGCTGAAATAAGCCGTAAAGTTACTGCCACCTTACGTTCTCTTTGCCGTCTCAAAAACTTTCTGCCTTTTAAAACTAAACTTTTACTTATCCAGACTTTGATATTACCCATTATTGATTATGCGGATGTGTGTTACCCAGATCTATCTCAATATCTTCTCGATAAGTTGGAGCGCCTTCTTAACAATTGCATTAGGTTCATTTTCGGCTTACGTACGACCATGTTTCCCAGTACCGTTCTAAGCTTAAATGGCTTTCTATTCGTCAAAGGCGTAGCTCCCGAATTTTACAAGTACTATATTCAATTTTAAATGACCCAAATTCTCCTTCTTATCTTAAGGATAACTTTCAGTACCAATATTCTACTCACGATAGAGTTCCCCGTCCCCAAAATAGTCTTAAAATTCGTATTCCACCACATAAGAGTGGTTTCTTTAATTCCTCTTTTACTGTGCAGTCCATACTGCTCTGGAATGGCCTGCCTGTTCATAAAAAACCAGTACCAAACATTATTTTAAAAGACTAGTTCGAGAATTCTTTAACAGGAATTGATTTATCCGACTTTTGTTTTTCTCTCTTTCGCTTTGTAATTGATATTTTGTATAATATGTATTTTAATATGCATCATGTTTTTATTTTTATATTATATTATTTTATATTTATTTAAAGATTTTGTATATATAAGTATCCGTTTATATATTTACTATTCATTCTTTCTTTATTACAAAGTAGATATTAAGTTTGTATATTTTAAAAATATTTTATTTATTTGCATTTTGTTGTTAGATATAATCTTTTTACTTATTTATTAATTTATGGAGTGATTTTACACCTGCCACAGTTTCTCAAATCATCCAGGGTTGACTGGTAGAGAATGCCACAAGGCATTAAGTCCGCCCTTTATATCCCTAGTATAAGGTAGATGTAAAAAGATTAAATAAAATAAAATAATTATTAGAAAGAGATAGCAATAGTATGGTTTGTATGATCTGTTTATAGTGCTATCCTACTCTAACATATGATATTAAACCACGGTTGTGTTACATGACGCCATTCCACTTTCGCCTTCGGACTTGGAATGTATTGCGCTCATTTTTTGCTACCAACTCTTGACCCTTGCTCGATTACCGGACCTCCGATTACCGCCTGCTCTACTTTCGACCTCTGTTTGTTTCTTGGACCTGTGTTTTGCCTTGACGAAGACCCGCGCTCGAATACCCGACCACCGATTTGCCCTACGACGACCCCTGCACGTTTTTTTGGACTTTGCCTACTTGCCTATTTACCTGGGAGACCCAAGATGGCTGACGACCCCACCCCGTCAACTAGTTCGGCCGGTCCGTCGAATGCAAGCGACGCCGCCGCAACGGATGCAGTACCCTTCGCGTAGCTTTATGGCGAATACGTGCGCAGGCGTTTATACGTGGAAGAAGAAGCAAAAATGTTTAATTTACCCCGAATCGTGCGAGAATTCGGTACCAGAGAGCAGTGTGTGGAGTTTGCCGTTGAAAATGGATTAATCCCTGCCACTAAGGAATGCCGCACCCATAGAGTGCCAATGAAAGTGGAATATGGGCAAAATAAAAATGTGGGCTCCTTTGTGTGCAATAAAGGAAATTGCAGAGCCCGATCAAGGGTAGCTCGTGGCAAGGGCACCTGGTTTGAAAATATTAAAATATCATTGTCACGGGTATTCTATCTGATGTACTGTTATGCACATCACTGGAGCCATGAAGATGCAATCCATGAAAACCCTGAAAAAGATATGGAGGGAGGCTGTTTATCCGTGGAGACTGTCTGCGATTGGTACAATTACTGCCGGGAGACAGTCGTCATTTACCAAATAGAGCGGCAAGAGGCCATCGGCAAGATTGGTGGCCCAGGAAAAGTTGTCCAAATAGACGAGTCAAAACTTGGAAAACGGAAATATAATAAAGGTAATTTGATTTTCTTATATTACAGACTGAAACAATTTATTTATTTAAAGTTTACTTTTAAAGCCAAAATATCTTGAATATTTACTAACTATAAATTGTTTATTGTTGTTTATAGGAAAGCGGATTAAGGGCCACTGGATCCTCGGCCTCATTGAGGATGGAAGTGAAGATTTGCGACTAGAGGTGTGCCCCGAAAACATCAGGTCAGCGGACGTACTAGTGCCCCTAATTAAAAAACATGTGGCTGAGGGCACCACAGTCTATACAGACTTCTGGAGGGCGTATCATTGTTTGGGGGAACATGGGTTCATTCACAAGAAGGTGAACCATTCCGATCCTGATAACCAATTTGTTGCCCCTGATGGCACTCACACTCAAAGGATCGAATCGCAATGGCGGGTGGTTAAATGATTCTTCAATAAATACAATTATAACCACCCGGAAAACTTTGCAGATATTATTACAGAATATTTGTGGAGAAGGTCAGTCCAAAGAAACAAAAAGGATCCTTTTATGGAATTAATTAAAGTAATTAAACATGTCTATAAATAAATGTTTTTATAATATTATATTTTGTCGTTTCTTTTGATCAAACCCTAGTACCAGAAGGTATAAATCACAAAACCGAATCTGTCAACCCCGACTTTCACGTGGTCTTTCCGCTCTTACCCTTAGAGTGTATATGAAAACCCGGAAGCGCGGAGGGCTGTAGCTGCTGAGGCTGGTCAAACAGCCGAAGCTGCGCAAGTGAGCTAGGTGCCTGTGCTTAGTTACGCTAGGGCGAAGGGGCTGCACTTACCGCAGCGCTGGAGCAGAAGCAAAATCAAAATAGTGTTAATT
Organism: Parnassius orleans; assembly: GCA_029286625.1. NCBI lineage: Eukaryota > Metazoa > Arthropoda > Insecta > Lepidoptera > Papilionidae > Parnassius > Parnassius orleans. The sequence continues at coordinate 102,380 of JAGSMP010000348.1, read as the reverse complement.
CCCACGGTTTTTTCCCACCTGAAAACTCCCTCATTCCCACCCGAATGTGAATTTTTCGCCGGACGCCTTTTTTTAATAAGCGAAAGCGATTTTGCCTCAATATGTCACAAAACTTTAAAAATTCATTTAAAAAAAGGGGGGGTTTCCGGCACTTCCCCCTTTTAGGGGGAGGTTCCCCCCCTCCCCCGCCCACTCGGCGACCATATATTCATGCCGCAGATTACTAAAGAAATACCTAAGTTTCTGATTTCCCCATAACGCCTTACTTAAAAATCACTATTTAAAATGTAGTATATTAAAACTTTTTTAAATGTATGGAGTTACTTTCCAGGTTTTCGCAGATAAAACAGCAGTCAATGCAAGAATTACAAAAACAAGTGCTACTACAGCGAAAGAAAATAAAAGTACCAAAAGTGCAGAAGGCTGAAGCAAAACGAATCCACTTTTCAAATATAATAGAAGAACTGAAGAAACAAAATTTAGTTCCTCACGAATGTGCTATTTCATTGGAAGAATGCGCTGGCTCTCCGGAATTTTTCTAGTCAAATTTCGCAACATAGGGTGTCTTCTCAACAATTGGACATTTCGGAGACATCATTGAGACGAATTTTGCGTAAAGACCTTGGTATGACGCCGTACAAAATCCAATTGGTTCAGGAGTTGAAGCCAACTGACCATCCAATGCGTTTTCGCTTCGCTAAGTGGGCCTGCGATCGACTTGCAGAAGATGCGGATTTTGCCAAAATCATCTTTTCAGATGAAGCTTTTTCGAACTTGGCGGGTATGTAAACAAGCAGAATTGTCGCATTTGGGGCACAGAAAACCCGCACGCATTCATCGAAAAGCCGGTGCACCCAAAACGAGTCACTGTTTGGTGCGGATTTTGGTCCAGAGGCATAATTGGGCCATTTTTCTTCGAAAATGAGCAAGGTGGCCGTTACGGTCAATGGCGGTCGTTATCGGGCCATGTTAAACGAATTTTGTTCACAGAAATTGAAAAGGAGGATATTGGCAACATTTGGTTTCAACAGGACGGCGCAATGCCATTACAGCCGACGCTACACTTGATGTTTTGCGCCCTGTTTTTGAAAATCGCATTATCAGCCGCAGAGCTGATGTCGTTTGCCACCTCGAGCTGCGATTTGACACCGTTGGACTATTATTGTGGGGTGCCGTCAAAGATAAGTGTTACGCCGACAAGCCAGAGACAATTGACGCTTTAAAGGACAATATTCGTGAAGCCATTGGTGAATACAGCTGCACACAATCGATAATGTACTAAAATTGGACCGATCGTAGGCTACTGCATGGCCAGCCGAGGCAGCCATTTGAATGAAATTATTTTCATCATTAACGGAAGGATTGTACTTTCAAATAAAAAAGGAAATTTGAAAAAATATTTAGTAGTTTTTTTTTAATAGCATTTTTAAAAAAAAAAGTTATTTGGCGGACCCATTAATAGAAGAACTGAAGAAACAAAATTTAGTTCCTCACGAATGTGCTATTTCATTGGAAGAATGCGCTGGCTCTCCGGAATTTTTTTCTAGTCAAATTTCGCAACATAGGGGTGTCTTGTCCACGATCATACGGTGAAGACATAACAAGGTTTGCACTGACATTGAACATTTTGTCGCCCAAAGCCTATCGATTAGTGAAGACAACTTATAAAAATTGTTTACCTCATCCTCGGACACTATCGAAATGGTACCAGCATGTAGAAGCTGAACCCGGATTTACGGCCGAGGCTTTTAAAACTTTAAAAATAAAGGCCCCAAATATCCCAAGACCGATCCTCTGCGATTATAAGCAAAAAGGTCTATATTGAGACAATGCGGCAAAAGTTTTATGGCAGATATAATACAGAGATAACCGAAGAATCGGATTCCACAGAGGAAGCCAGAGAATGCTTTATGATGCTCCTTACAGCCCTTAATGAGGCATGGAAGCTCCCAGTAGGATATTTTTAATTAATTCTCTTACGGGAGAGCAAGAAGCCCATTTAGTAAAAATTTGTATCCAAATGGTGGAGGAAGCTAGCGTGAACATAGTTGCACTTACTTGTGACAGGCCAGCAGCTAATTTTGCCATGTACCAGGAGCTTGGTTGCGAATTGCAAAAAGACCAAACAAAAACGGAATTTTATGTTGGAAAACGAAAATTTTCTACTTTCATAGACACCTGTCATGCCATTAAATTAGTACGGAACGCATTTGGTGATTTAGGAGTAATAATAGATGAAGAAAATAAAATCGATTTTTACTATATAAAATTGCTTCTTGATTTACAAAAAAATTATAAGTATAAAAATTACAGAGATGTAATAAAAATGTTCCATGAAACCACAACATATATAAAAGAAACTGAAGTAGGAAACAGGGCAGTTAATAGTTACTTCTCGTCAAAACAGGGTTTATTGGTATGCTTATGAACATGTCCAGTGCACTCAATTTATACCAATCATTGGTAATAGAATAGCATTACATTGAATACTTGCCTTTCTATAAAATTTCACAGGATCATCTAGAACTTTTTTTCTGCTATTCGTTCAAGAGGTGGATGCAATAATAATCCCAATGCCGTACAATTTAAGGCAACCTACATAAAAATATTAGAGACATGGCATTGAGAACTGTATTCCTCTTGAACAAATATCAATTTTGAATTGTCCTAGTACAGATGATCCTGTAAAAAATATTAATAAATTAACGGATCGAAGAAACATATTAATAGAAGAAGACGACAGTACACTGTATGAGGAGTACCTGTACATAGCAGGCTTTACTGCCAGAAAATTATCATAAAGCTAAATGTGATGAGTGCGTTGGAATGTTACAAGGTTCAAAGGGACACTACATATAAAGCCTTATTGAAAAAAATTCTAAAGGTGGCTTAACATACCCTCTCCAACTTTAGTAAAACTTGTAAAAAATACTGAGAAGATTGTAAAACAAAATATCCATACTAATATTATAATTCATACTTTAATATTATAAATGCGAAAGTGTGTTTGTTTGTTTGTCCTTCTTTCACGTCGCAACAGAGCGTCGGCATGGCATGATTTTTTGTATGGGGATAGTTCGGTGGCTGTAGAGTGACATAGGCTACTTTTTTCCGCGAAAAACATCTCATTCCGTGGAAAATCGAATATGTTACAAGTTTGTCCTTCTTTCACGTCGCAACAGAGCGTCGGCATGGCATGATTTGTATGGGGATAGTTCGGTGGCTGTAGAGTGACATAGGCTACTTTTTTCAGCGGAAAAACATATCATTCCCGTGGGAAAATCGAATATGTTGCAAAATTAAATTCAGCTAGGTGGCGCCACCGTGATTCTACAAGACGGACGACGGTACGATGGACGAACACAGAAGGTCAAAATATCTGGATTATTATGTCTTTTACCAAAATTAAGATAAAATGTATGGATCTGTATTTTTCCACGCAGGACCGGAAAGAGCGATAAAAACATAAAATTCACCAGCTGATTTTCTTCAAACGTTTTGGTGCATCGTAATTCAGAATAGGCGATAACCTCGCAGACGATATTAAGTAATCCGTTGATGCTCTGCCTACCCGCAAGGGTTACAGGCGTGATTATAAGTATGGATCAGAAATACTATCACCACCTGTCACGCTTTCACCCTTAACTATTACTTAACAATGGTAGAAACAGTTCTTAGTAAGCCTTATTAATAAGCCTTAGTAATATTTATTGAACGGAAATGAATACAGTTCTTATATGTGGTTATGAATGAATCGGTATTACAATAAGAAAAATTGTGCAAAATTATAAGAAAAATATTTTTTGAGAGTTCTTATTAACTAACGTATACATAGTTTACATTGATTCCGCTAGATGTCGTTACTAGGTTTCTATTTCGTAGCTTATTCGACTACCTGCTTTCGGTTTCGGTTGTTTGTTATTTGCTTTGTGATTTGGTTAAGGTTGAATGGATTTATATTGGCTTTCATTTTCGGATTTGTGTATTTTCTTGGATCGGTTTTGTTGATTTGGTTGGTATTCCTTTATACATATTTAGACTCTGGCTTTGATTTTGGATTTTGTTTATTTAGAATCGTGAATTGGTTTTCGTTGTTTTAGGTTGTTTAACAATATTTCAAAGGAATATTAATAGTATAGATAGTGTATACGGTACCTATACACTTACTTCTTTTTTCGTTGGTTATATTTATATTGACTACTGCTTTCGATTTCGGTTTTCTGCGATTTGTTTTGGGATTTGGTTTAAGATGATTCGATTTATTTTGGCTATCGTTTTCGGATTCGTGTTGTGTCTTGAATTGGTTTTGTTGTTTTGATTTTAAAAAATATTTAAAAGGAATATTTATTCCTTTTAGATATTTTGGATTTGCTTTTAAAAAAATATTTAAAAGGAAATTTAATTCCTTTTAGGTATTTTAACGTTTTTTTATAAATAGGATTTTTCTTACTTCATAATGCCTCGCAAACGTAAGTCCAGCCTTTCAAGAGTATCTTCTCAAAGACAAGCGAAAAGATTAGCTCGATCGCTAGAATCTTTAGAAGATGCTGAACTGAGAAGGCAAGAACAAGCAGAGCGTCAGGCTGATTTTAGAGCATCTGAGACACCTTCTCAACGTCAGCAAAGGCATCTTGAACAGACAGAGCGTCAGGCTGCTTTAAGAGCTTCCGAAACACCTTCTCAAAGTTAGGAAAGGCGTCTTGAACAGGCAGAGCGTCAAGCTACTTTAAGAGCTTCTGAAACACCTTTTCAAAGTCAGCGAAGGCGTCTTGAACAGGCAGAGCGTCAAGCTACTTTAAGAGCTACTGAAACACCTGCTCAAAGTCAGCAAAGGCGTCTTGAACAGGCAGAGCGTCAAGCTACTTTAAGAGCTACTGAAACACCGGATCAAAGTCAGCAAAGGCGTCTTGAACAGGCAGAGCGTCAATCTACTTTAAGAGCTACTGAAACACCTGCTCAAAGTCAGCAAAGGCTATTCGAACAAGCGGAACGTCAGGCCGCCTTAAGAGCCGCGGAAACACCTGATGAAACTCAACACAGACTCATTGAGCAAGCTGAACGTCAATCTACTATAAGGGCATCTGAAACACCAGAACAGACACAGGCGCGAAGAGATGCAAATGCACAGCTCCAAGCTGAACGTCGACAAAATTTTCAAAGAAACAATTGGTCGGTTTTAATAACGCAGCATTCAATTATGATCCGTTGATTGATTATAAAAATCACAGGTTAGTTGTTATCGGACTGAAGGACAAGGCGTGTCGATTTTGCAGCGCTTTAAAATGGAAAGATGAGACCGCAGGCATATGCTGTTCCAATGGCAAAGTGTCTCTTCCGTTACTTGGGGAACCAGAAGAACCTTTGAAAACTCTTTTATATGATGCTAATGAGTCACGGCGCTTTTAAACAGGATCCGAAATATAACTCATGATTTCAAATGACGTCCTTCGGAGTTGACCGGGAAATAATAATGCCGATTTTCGCTACATTTACGGTGCAAGGGCAAATTTATCATAGAATAGGTTCACTTTTTCCAGCTGAAAACGAACAGCATAAATTTTACAAGTATATTTTATGGGTGACGAAGAAATTGAGGTAGACCGTCGCTGCCAATTTATCCAGGGAGTTGAGAGAGACACAGTGTTCAAAATTCAAAGATTCTTGCATGAACGTAACATTTTAGTCAAAACATTTAAAACTGCTTTAGAAAACCTACCTGAAGAGGATTATAAAGTCGTCATTCACGCAGATCGGACCCCTCGAGGAGAGCATGAAAGGCGCTACAATGCACCTTTGATAAACGAAATAGCAGCCGTAATTAGTGGTGATCAATTTTCTTCACTAGACATTGTCTTGCGGGCACGTGATGATACGTTGCAACGGGTAGCCGATACACACAAGTTTTATGACGCTCTGCAATACCCATTGATTTATTGCAAAGGACAAGAGGGTTATCATTTTCAAATTCCACTCATTAACCCGGTCACAAAGGAGCCTACTCCGAACAAAAAAATATCATGTATGGATTTTTATGCGTATCATATGATGTTGCGAGAAAATGATTTTAACCTCTTAGCCCAGTGTAGACAATTATTTCATCAATTTTTGGTAGACATGTATGTGAAGGTAGAAAGTGAACGTCTCCGTTATATATCTTTAAATCAAAAAGCTGTGCGTTGAGAATTATATACATTTACAAGATGCAGTTTTAGCGACGCCAATGTAAACCCCAGATTTAGGTAAAATGGTAATTCTGCCTCATCATTCGTTAACAGTCCCCGCTACCTACATGAGTACACACAAGACGCATTCGCCTATGTACGAACTTACGGAAGACCTGATCTTTTTGTTACTTTTACTTGCAATCCCACATGGAAAGAAATAACCGAGGAGCTAATGCCGGGCCAAAAAAGTACCGACAGACACGATTTAGTTGCTAGAGTATTTAGATTAAAATTAAAAAGTACAAAAATTAATGTATGTAATTAACAAAGGGAAAATTTTCGGAGAGGTGCAGTGCTTCATGTATTCAATTGAATGGCAAAAAAGAGGATTACCGCATGCCCACATTCTAATATGGCTTAAAGAGAAGTTGCGGCCCAGCCAAATAGACGACATAATAAGCGCCGAGATTCCGGATCCTGAGCAAGATAAAGAATTGTATGATACCATCGTCCGAAATATGATTCACGGTACATGTCGAGCACGAAATTCAATATCGCCATGTATGAAAGAAGGAAAATGTACAAAGAAATTCCCTAAACAGCTATTAAAAGAAACAGTGCACAATGACCATGGCTACCCTTTATACATACGCCGAGCTCCCGAAGATGCTGGAGCGTTCGAAACCTTAGATAACAGCTGGATTGTCCCGTATTCGCCCATTCTATGTAAAATGTTTAATGCCCACATTAATGTAGAAGCATGTAGCTCTGTCCGCGCAATCAAGTATATCTGTAAGTACATAAATAAAGGATGCGACCAAGCAATAGCAAAAGTAATCAAAATAAAATTAAATATAATTAATATAGCAATGAAATTCAAGATGATGAACAACTGATCGGTTTACGACAGCAGCGGCGAAGCGGTGTCATCTTATCTTCTGATTCAGAAGCTGAAGAAAGCCCAGGTACGTCAGGTAACTCCGCTTCATCACAACGTATAGTTATTCCATCTGCTCGCAATCTTAGAGGAAAAAATGGTCATAAATGGTCTTCAATTCCTTTTCAATCTGCGAATACAAGAACCCAGGCTAGAAATATCGTACATGTGATTCAAGGACCGACAAATAACGCGAAGAATATGATGGAACCAATTGATTGCTTTTCTATTTTTATGACGGCTGATATGATACGTAATATAGTTGGACATACAAACGAAGAAATTGTATTGAGAAGTTCAAATATAAAGAGCAAACCGCAACAATTTCATCAACATGCGAAGAATTGACTGCTTTGTTAGGATTGCTTCTGCTGTCAGCTGCGAAAAAAGACAATCATCTCACCAGCTTGGAACTATTTGATCCTACATTTAGTGGAACCCGATACATATCGGTAATGTCACGGGACAGATTTGATTTTTTGTTGAACTGCTTGAGGTTTGACGATAAGTCAACAAGAGATGAACGTAAAGCACAAGATAAATTCGCGCCCATCAGAGACCTGTGGGAAGTTTTCATTCAGACATGCAGGGACAGCTATAAAGCTGGAACTTATGTTACAATAGATGAGCAACTACTAGGTTTTAGAGGACGTTGCCCCTTTAGAATGTACATTCCGTCAAAACCTAATAAATATGGCCTAAAAATCCTGATGCTATGCGATGCTAAAACTAAATATATGATAAATGCAATGCCGTATGTTGGAAAAGTTGAAACAAATGGTGATTCACTCGGATCTTATTATGTAAAAACTTTGTCTGAAACTTTGTGGGGCAGTAATCGTAATGTAACCATGGAGAATTGGTTCACGTCTGTCCCTTTGACTCATCAGTTACTAAAGGAACCATATAAACTTACAATAGTAGGAACCCTTCGAGCAAACAAACGTGAAATACCACCTGCAATACTTGATATCAAAGAAAGACCAATAGGTTCGTCTATGTTCTGTTATGATAAACAAAGCACGATAGTATCTTATAAGCCTAAACATAACAAGAACGTTCTCTTGTTTTCTACCACTCATGGCAATGGTACTATTGCACCTTCTGGTAAACCAGACATTATTGAGTTCTACAATTCGACTAAAGGCGCCGTAGATACCTTCGATCAAATGTGTAGTGGTATGTCTTGTAGCAGAAAGACGCAAAGATGTCCACTGTGCTACTTCTATGGCATGCTCAATATGACAATCATAAATTCTTATGTTATTTACGTACATAATAATGTAAAACAAGGTAAAAAACCAGCAAGCAGACGATGTTTCATGAAAGATGTTTCAGTGAAAATGACCGAACCGTGGTTACGTAAGCGTCGTGAAATGCCAACTTTGAGGCGATGCCTAAAAAGGAAAATAGCAGAAGTTTTGAATGAAACGCCTATCAGCGATACGCCTGGTCCAAGTGAAACCCAAAAAAAAATTTGTAGCTTTTGTGATTACAAAAAGCGTCGAATGACGAGGTTCCAATGTAACCACTGTAAAAAGTTCATGTGTATGGACCACCGTGGCCTGATGTGTCTGGAATGTTCAGAATAAATATGTTTCTGTTTTATCACATAAGTTTTAAATAACTCAATAAAGAAGTTAAATAATACAATTATCTATTTGTTTTCTTTCATTAAAAATTTCATAAATAACCATACCTGAACATGTTCGTCTGTGAGACGAATGTTTATTAATAGTGTTATTCCTACATATGTTTATGGAATCCATTTCTCTTTTTGAAATTTGTAAGTCACCCTTCACTTGCCGCAAAGTTTTTGATGCTTAAAGTAGACGCGAACTCTTTGGCTTTTTCCTTTAACAAGTTTCCGCTAATAGACACTTTTGTCCTCTACACTGTCTTAGCTATGATTCCTTATTACGGCAGGCATGGGTGTAAACAGCACATAAGAGGAAAACCTATCAGATTCGGTTTTAAAACTTGGGTAGCTTTGCGACTGGGATATTGCTTGCATGCTGATCTTTACCAGGGTAAATCTGAAGGAGTCAGGACCGGTATAGGCCAACATGTCGTAAGTAAACTTATGGACGGAGATCAAAGCTGCCTACGAAAATACAAATTTCTCTGTTTGTCGACAATTTTTTACAGGGTTACCCCTAGCCGTGGTAGCTCAGATGGTTAGCGCTCGCTGTAAGTTACACAGTACGCGAGCAACCCGGGTTCGATCCCCGCCGGCACCAATGAAATTGCTAATTGCAATTTTAAGTGCTGATTTACCACGTGCTCGGCAGTGAAGGAAAACATCGTGAGGAAACCTGCATGTCTGAGAAATCAAAAAATATTTCGAAGACATGAAGTTCGCCAACACGCATTGGGGCAGCGCGGCGGACATTTCTTGCTTCTAAAACCCTCTCAGAAATGAGAGGAGGCCCTGCCCAGCAGTGGGACGTATATAGGCTGTAACTTTACTTTACTTTTTATACCCCTAATTACTCAAATGAAAGAACAAAATGTTCTAGTAACGGGTACTGTAAGAAATAGAATAGAATAGAGAAGTGTCCAAGATGTCAAGTTATGCAAGAAAGAACCGAGAGATTATCACGATAGTCGGCTGGATCAAAAAGTGGTATTTGTGCTATTCGCTGGCATGATAATAATGTCGTGACATTTTATCGAGTGAGCATGGCGAAACCTCTGAGAACAGCAAGTAGGTATTCAGTCGCGCAAAAGGCAAGAGGATGCCACAACCTGATCTTGTATATCAATACAATTGCTATGTGTGGCGTGGATCGTTTAGATGATAATGTAGGCACTTACAGGATTGCATTAGAGGCAAAAGTGGTATATCCCCATAATTTTCTGGCATATTGATGGCTGTAAACAATGCAACACTTCTCGCACGACAAATGCGCAATGATGTAGACACTTTAGAATTTCGGCGTAGTATTGCTCGAACTTTGCTCCAAAAGTATGACATTGATAAGCGGCGGCCGGGTCCTTGTAGAAAGATTTCTACGACTGTACCTCCCTCGGTGCGAAAATTTAATGCTGAGCACATGATCGGCAGAACACCAAGCCGCTTGCGTTGCGCTTATTGCAAAAGCTTGACGGTTACTTCATGCCAAAAGTGTCAGGTTAACTTACATGCCAAATGTTTTATAGCGTTTCATTTCTAATAGAGGTGTAAAAGTAACGAAAAAAAGCGTACCCGTATGTATTCGTTACTATAACAATTAGTACTCGTTACTATCGTATCGTTACGTTACTCGTTACTTCTGATACCTCATAACATGCTATGTTATGTTAGAGCGTCGAATCAAGTCGTATTGCGTACGCGTACAGTATGACGTCACGGCGTCGCAACATTCGTAATTTGTAGAAAACATACTTAAACATTACATACCAAGCTGCGTAAGGTGCATTTTTTCACTTTTCCGTATTTTGAACCAGACTTATAGGTTTAAGTTATTCTAAATTTAATTTGATTTAATAGGTAAAGTGTAGAACTACAAGTGAACTGTTGACGGAATCTACTAAATTTGCAATGGATTTACTAATTTGAAAATTTTAACCGTGAGCTTATGTTATATCACAATAACATCGCAATCCATTATGCATCGATTATAATGAGAAAGCAACAAATAGGTGTCGAAAATTATTTGTAGGTGTGTCAATACACGCATCAACGGTACTTGCATGAACTGAAACAGTGTAGGTACCCATAATACGAAAAATGCGAGTAACGAAATGCATTCGTGAGTAACGTTTCGTTACTCGGTACTAGATGGCGTACCCGTTACTCAGTACCGAATACATACGGTTTGCTACAGCTTTAATTTCTAAATTGAGTTTCTAAATATATTCCCCCTAAATTTTGCTTAAATCTTTTGTTTGTTGATATTTTAGATTTATATGAATATGTCATTTGAAAATAAATAAACATAGAAAAATGTTGTTTTTTTACTCATAGTAAATGTATGGAAAGTGCCCAATGTTTCGTTTTCGAACAATTAAAAAAAAGGTACATAACGAATTCCAACCTTAATGAAACTAATTCTAACGTTATTAGAAACTTATTACCACTAACATATCCAAAATTTAATAATAAATAGTTCTGGGCTTATAGAGGGTATTGATCGTTTTCGAATCAGGGGGCAAATATGGGTTAAAGTAGGGCGTTCAAAAAAGTGCGAGCTTCATGGAGGATGAGAGGCCAGGGGGAAGAAACTAGGAGAAATCGTCAGTTCAACGGCGATTTCATCTAAAACTTTTTTTTATTTTTTAACTTTTAAAATTAGGTGGGCCCCTACTAAGGCCCTACTAATTCCGCGTTGAAGCTGGAAAGAAACTGAGATTCGTAAGTGATAAAACTCCTACGGAACCCAAGCACATCGATGACCATTTTTTTTTATGGACTATCGAGGGGATCTTTCAGCAAAAGGCAAAGAGGTAGAATAGGAAGCAGCGAAAGAAAGAGAAAGGGCAGATTTTTCTGCTTCCCAAATAAAGACAAGGATGCTGAGCAACCTGTCGTCCCAGCGGTGCATGCAGTTGTTCTAGAAGCCATGTAGGAGCAATGAAGGATAAGTTACCATTCTATAAGTACCTTAAGTCTGTGAGCTCATCAAAAACACAATCCGAGATACCACAAAGAATCAAATATGGTATCCTTCTCATAGACGCCCAGGTGGCTTGAAGCTATTCCCGCGATGTGCGGTGTACATGTTAAGTTAGCCTTTAAGTATGATATGTACTAAACATTAGATTAATCAATGACTTGTGTAAAAAAAAAATTCTCGTACAATATCATGTTGGCTTCCTAATAAATAAATACAATTTTTCTTTGTACCTATTTATAAGTAGGAACTATTTATTAGCCTTCAGTACATTTATTTTGTTGTTGTTCATAAATTTGTAACTAGCTGTAAGTTCTCCTAAAATCATAATAAACAATAAAATTCATCCAGACGTTGTCCAGATAAAATGCAATTGATTACGAAAAACGAAACTAAAAGTAATAACTGAACAACTTTAAGACTTGTTGCACGTTGAATAAAACTATTTTTACGGAAGCAGATGGCAACACCCATCCATCTTCTCTATTGAAATTAGGATGTTTTTTTTTTAATTTCAATTGCCTCGCGTATCATCCTTGGTAGGAATCTGTGTTCTTTTGCGAGGATTTGTGGTATATCTATATAAATCAAATCTGATGTAATGGCGGGGACGATCTTGAACATGTTCACAGACTGCAGACTTCCCAGAGCGTCGGTGCCTCACGTCAGCTATATGTTTTTTCACGCGGTTTTAATGGATCTTTTTGTTTGTCTTATGTAAGAGAGACCACATTCGCAATCAAGCTTGTACACTCCTGCATCTTGTAGAGGGATATTACACTCAACGGATGGTAAAAATTAACTAATCTTCTTCGGCGGCTTGAAGTATGTTTTAATAGACGCTCGCTTCAAGATGTAGCCCACCTTGTCTGTGACTCCTCTGACATAGGGTAGTACAGCAGGCACACGCTCGACTGTGGCCGGCTTCACTCGGTCACTGTGACGTAGGCGCGGGACCCGAAGCTTGTTGTCTTGCAATACTTGCTCGACGTGCTGAAGCTCGGCGGCCAGATGTTTTCTGTCACAGATCCTTCGTGCTCTCTGAAACTTGTTGCACTTTTAAACTCTTGAATGAAAAACACTCTTTCACCACTCACTGTAGGGGTGGGCGTTGCGACGACGAACCGTTTACAAAGACCGTTTTGTGTTCTGCGACGATGAAACCTTTTTAAGTCCTAGGTTCAAACAGTATTCGTTGCACAAACGAATTACTTGGTGCGATTTTTTATTTTACGCCTATGAAAATACAGTCGAGAACGCAATGATTCAACTATCTATCTCGTCAACGTTAGTCGTCCTTAACGTTCCGCGTTATATTGTAGTCTTTGGTTCCGCGTTCGTTTACAAACGTAGACAGAGACAAAACAGTCCTTACAATAAAAAGTAATTTTTTTATAAATGAAATACAGTCGATAATGTATTACCAGTTGTCAATGCTGTCGTTCGTGATGCGACGGTCAAATCCGTGAAAGCTTATGTTGTTGACATAGAGTTCAAAGTCGACTTGCATGAACAATGAATTGGGCTAATCGTTAAATTTCCTAGAATTCGAGCCGGTGGGCGCGTTGCGTGGATATTATTTGTTTACATTTTTTTTGGTCAGTCAGTCAGTTGCTACGAGGGTGGATTGAAAAGTACTCGGCCTAACACAGATCCATTCAATTCTAAAAATCAAATCTACCCACATTATTTAGTTCAGTTCAGACTAGTTCATTGTTTGAAGTTCGAAACGTGTGCGATAATTAGTTGTGATTTTATAAATTTATTAACAAAGTAATCGGACATAATTTCCGCGAATGTAGCAAATCGAGCAGCGTCGTCATTATACCTCCATAAGAAGGGCTATCATCAAAAGCCATCCATGATGACATGGTCAGTACATTGGCGATTGTGCTCTGTCATATTATCCGTCAAAAATGGATAGCAGAATTTAAGCGTGGTGAGAGAGTGTGAAAGATGAACCCCGCTCTGAAGGCCTTCGACGTCAACTACTGACGAAAATATTAACCTAAAGGCTACTACGGTGTTTTACACCGAGTGACTTAATTTTGTACCTGTATCTTTTTCAGTTTTAACGCAGCGCCTTGAGATTTCGTGTATTCTCGATATCGACAGTAGCCCTCGAGGAGGGAGAGGTTGTGCGCGAGCGCCTGTCCCGAGATACACTAGTGACCGGTGTTTTTCACCCATAGTAGTCATAGTGGGTTACAAACCAGGTAATTAACTTTTTGTTTTATTTTTAGTACGTGTACTAGTGTATAGAATATGATATTCGTGTGTGTATTATTATGTGTATTGTATTTATTATTTTTATTTGATGTTATTGTATTTAGATGTATATTATGATATTTTTATCTCAGATTATGCAGCAACTGAGGAACAAGAAATAGAAGATGCACTGCTGGCATCGGATGAAGAGTCGGCAGAAGAGGAGGACTCTGTAGAAATGGATATTCATGAAGAAGATGCACAAAGTGTCACGATGACACTACTTCTAATATATCAGAAGCTCAGTTGGAGATGGAGTTGATGAGTCTCCTTCTCCACTGGATGGAAGACAAGTAAAATTAGGTAATACACATTTTACTTGTATTGGAAACATGTTGTTACCCCAAAAAAAAGTTTTGAAGGGCAAGGAAAAGCGAGGATACCCTACCTACAAATGGAGTACTAAGCCACCGCCTCCTCATCGAACTCCTGGTAGCAATATAGTCCCATATTTACCAGGTCCTGTGGGTGTTGCCAAAGTGACTACAGAACTGGATGCGTTTGAATTGTATTTCAATAAAAATTATTGATACTATTCTTGTTCATTCTAACCAGAAATCCTTCAAACAAAAAGCAAATTATGGCCCGCAAACTTCATATACAAAGATGTTGACATCTCAGAGCTGAAAGCCTTTTGGCCTTTTGTATCTGACTGCAGTAAAGAAAGATAACAGAGTATCAACTAATTTTTGTGGGCATCTCTGGCAGTGAAATTTACTCAGCCATCATGTCAAAAGAGCGTTACAAATTTCTAACCAATTGTTTACGGTTTGATGACCGTATGACCAGGGACATCAGAAAAAGTACAGATGAATTTGCACATATCCGTGATATTTGGGAACTGTTTATGAAAAATTGCGCTGATCTGTATCGTCCATCCGTAAATTGTACTATTGATGAACAACTTGTGGGTTTCAGAGGACGATGCAAATTTAGAATCTATATTCCTAGCAAACCAGATAAGTATGGTTTGAAACTGGTCCTCATGTGTGATTCTTATGATCGGTACGTGATATCTGGAATGCCCTATCTAGGAAAAGGGACGCCAAATGGAAGCAAACCTCTTGCAGAGTATTATGTTGAAAATTTGACTAAATCTGTTCATGGTACAAATATAAACATTACCTGTGACAACTGGTTCACATCTGTACCTATGGCAAATAATATGCAAAATAAATACAAACTAACAACGGTTGGTACCATGCAAGAACAAAGTAGAGATACCGCAAGACACCATCGTAACGAAGAATCGTCCCATAGGAAGTTCAGTGTTTCTATACACACATGATAAACTTCAACTCTACGTATTGTCCAAAAAAATAAGATTGTGATACTTTTGTCGAATATGCACCATGAATCAGCAATATCAGAAACAAGCGGGAAGCCAGAGGTTATTGAATACTATAATTCTACTAAAGCAGGAGTGGATGCTGTTGATCAGATGTGTCATAGCTACAGTTGTTCGAGACGAAAAAAGATGGCTGTTGGCTATTTTTACAACATGTTGGATGTAGCAGGAATAAATTCTCACACGATTCTCAATAACAACAATAATAGGAATGGCAAAGCCAGGAATCTCGAGCCGAATTCCTACAAGTTGTCACTGGATCTAATGTTACCATACATAAAAGACAGACTCAAAATTCCAAACTTACGGCACAAGATTAGAGACAAAATCGAAAGCGTAATCAGTGAACACCGAAAGCTACACTCTGATAATCAAGGTACTCTGTCGGGTACCAGCATTCGAAGAGTTGATAATACAGAGTCCTTGAGAGATTCACGAATTGATAATGAAGAAGGTTCACAAGAGAGGGCCACGAAAGCTAAACAAGGCAGATGCGGAATTTGTAAACCGAAAGGAGATAAAAAGTTCACAGCTAAATGCTCTAATTGTTCAGTATTTATTTGTAAACTACACCGTAGTTTGGTGTGCGTTAACTGTAGTAGTAATATTTTGTTAACCAAAGAATAACGCAATTTAGAAGTAATTGTTAGTTTTCATTATTTTTGTTTATAATTAGTAAAAAGAAGGTTACATTATATTTATTTTGTGTTACAAGCATTTAAAACAAAAATTATCTAGTTATCATTTTGATTTGAAAATTTCATATGTTTTATTTTATATACTAGGATAAATAATATACCAAATTCAAGGCTTATTTATGATAATTAAAATATAAAACTGATTAAAACTCGTACTAGTTTTCTTTTTTTTCAATTATTTTTCAAACCCTTCGAAATTACTATGTTTTTGGGAAGATTTTTGAACATGCAATTTAAATTGTTGTTATTTAAAAAATAAACCTATGAATGAATAAATCCAAGAACATTATCCATAATTTAAGAATATTAAAAAAAACAATAATATATTTATTCATTCATATAATTTTTTCTAATAAATAAATCCGTGTGTTTTTACACCCATTGTAGTCTTAGCAGTATACAAATTCATTGTAGTCTTTAAGGGTTAAAAAAGTACTTGATTTAATAATGGGAGACCGCAGATTAAAAATTAGAGAGATAGCCGAGATTATAGGCATCTCTTATGAACGAACTCAAAACATCATTGTCAACGAGTTGGGTTTCCACAAGGTGTCTGCGAGGTGGGTTCCGCGACTGCTTTCAGTTGAACAAAAAAGGACGCGATTGACTATTTCACGCGACTGTTTGGAGTTATTTGAAGCCGATGCAGATGATTTTTTGAATCGTTTTGTTACTATGGACAAAACATGGGTTCATTACTGTACACCGGAAACAAAACAACAATCAAAACAGTGGAGAAGACCTGGTTCACCACCCCCTAAAAAGGCTAAGTCGATTTTGTCGGCAAATAAGGTGATGGCTTCAGTATTCTGGGACTCGAAAGGTGTGATTATGATTGATTATCTTGAAAGGGGTCAGACTATAAACTCTGATTACTACTGCACCTTACTACGTCGTTTACGAGAGTTCTTCTGAGGAATGCTCAGAAGAAAAGTCCTGTTTCATCAAGATAACGCCCGTGTTCACACGTCAGTACAGTCAATGGCTGAAATTCACAACTGTGGCTTTGAACTGTTACCGCATCCGCCGTATTCACCTGATCTGGCACCATCAGACTTCTTTCTGTTCCCTAACCTAAAAAAGCACTTGGGAGGTCAAAGATTTTCGACAAACGACGAGGTCAAAGCAGCTGTAGACGCATATTTTGACTCTAAGGAAGAATCATTTTTTTTCAACGGTCTAAATGCTTGGAAGGGGAGGTGGCAAAAGTGTATTGAACTTGATGGTGATTATGTAGAAAAATAAAAATATTACTGATTTAGTATGTGTTTATTTTCTTGGTTAGGCCGAGTACTTTTCAATCCACCCTCGTATTAAGCACGCGCAAGAAGAAGAGAATAGTTTTTTGTTGTTGTTTTGTTTGCAAATAGTTTAAAATAGTAAATAGTTCTGGAAATATTGAAGTGTAGTGTTGAAATGAGTGTAGTGTGGAAATGAGTGTAGTGTACATATTGTTAAAAACGAGTACTTATAATAATTTTAATAACGTTATATTTTAAATAAACCCCGATCGCAATGTCGGCAGCGCGAAAAAATACTAGTGTTTTATGGTCGCATTTCGATAAAGATAGTGAAAATAAAAAAGCTAAATGCGATTTATGCCACGAAAAATTGAGCTATAAATCAACAACAACTAATTTGAGGAACCATCTAAAAAGAAAACACATTAGAACTTTTGCTTCGCTTATGGAGGAAGAAAACCAGCAAATCCCTTGTGAAAAGGAGCCTGTTTTACTTACAGATAGATTAGTAAGTTTACCTTCTACTTCAAGAGCTTTGAAACTTGTGATCCACCACCAAAGCGTACTATTAGTCAAAAATTAATAGATAGTTACATTAATAAAAAGATTAATGTAGAGCAAAAAAAGGAAATTGACCAGGATTTACTGGATTTATGCGTGGATGGTTTTCTTCCGTTTTCTATAGTCGAAGAACGAGGGTTTCAAAAATATTACTGAAACCCTCGTTCCGTTGGATACCCGGCTACAAATTGCCAACAAGAAAGACGTTGTCCAATTCTTTACTCGACGAAACTTAGAATAGAACAACAGATAAAGACTGAAGTAGCAAATGAAGCTCGATATATCTGTTTAACAACAGACTTTGGACTTCTCGAATAACAGAGAGCTACATCGCTGTTACAGGACATTACCTTAGTAATAAAATACAATTTAAAACAGTTTTATTGGGATGTTGCAATTTCTCTGGCAATCACATCTGAATTGATTGCTCTTGTGGATCAGTGGGGACGTACGGGGAAAGTTAACTTTGTTGTTACAGACAATGCAGCTAATGTTGTGAAGACCGTAAAAGAGCACCTAGGGTTTAAGCATTTTGGATGTTTTGCCCACACTCTAAACTTGATCGTCGAAGGTGCAATAAGACCTTGCAAAGAGCAAATAGACAAAGTGAAAAGTGAAGCGGGACATTATAAAAAAACACCGTATCGGCAGAACGCTTGGCCAAGTACCAGTTGCAACAAAATATGCAACCCAAATGCCTAATTCAAGACGTGGAAACTAGGTCGAATGCCACTTTTTATATGTTGAGCAGATTTTTGGAACTGAAAGAAGTAGTTCGCTCTACAAAGGCCCTAGTGGATCGATACTTGCCGCAAATAAGTGTTGAAGATTGGAGCATATTGTCTCAGTTAATCACTGTCTTACGGCCTTTTGAAGAACTGACCAAAGCTATGAGTGACGAAAAATATTTGATCGTAAGTTCGGGCATCGTTATAACAAGATGTCTAAAAGATGCGTTAAATGTTACAATAGAAAAGACAGATCAAGAAACCGTCATGGATATTGTTGTTTTATTAAAAGCCAAATTAACTGTACGACAAAAGGGTATAGAACACAGTGGTACATTTTCACTATGCACATTCATGGACCCGAGGTTTAAAATGCCGGTATTTGCGGATTAAAACGAGGCAGTAAAAACAAAAGACCGTGTAAGGGCGCTCATGGCTGAGATTATTGGCAAAGAATAAGCAAACGAAGAAATACCCGAACGGAACCATGAACCGCAGCCCCATGACGATATAAGCCCTTGGGCAATTTTTGATAAGTTGCTTGGGCAACCTACTGGGCAAGGCACGCCGCTACATAGGACCGTCACATGTTAGTCTGGGACTTATAGATCCCATATTTATGTGGGACTTATAATAGAGTTAGCATGTCGTAAACGTTATGGGATATTGGTTTTGTGGTTGTGTGGGCGATGGGCTAGCCACCTACCACTTCTTTCAGAATTTACCAACTAACTCCATATTTTTTGGCTAAACATGGCCCGAGTAGCTTGTTGCTCTTTAGACTCCGCCTATCCCCTCGGATTACAGCCG
This sequence comes from Parnassius orleans, assembly GCA_029286625.1. Classification (NCBI taxonomy): domain Eukaryota; kingdom Metazoa; phylum Arthropoda; class Insecta; order Lepidoptera; family Papilionidae; genus Parnassius; species Parnassius orleans. Next base: position 83,009 of record JAGSMP010000348.1, on the reverse strand, counting down.
TCATGCTATATGCATTGACTTATATATTACTAGCGAAAGGAACGGGCCAACCGCGCAACTAAATAGCACAAATGCGTTGGCCCTAAAATATGAGTTTAGGGCCAATGCGACTTTAGTTTACGCCAGGGTTGGATTCAGACCCTCAAAAATATTGTACATCGAAAATAAAATTATACTTACTATTTTTCCAAAATTATACCACGTTTGACGTTTCATGTTTTTTTCCCATGCGCCGGGGTTTTTACGTCACGCGTCTAGCGTTTCTGCACGTTTCATTTTTCGACGTTTTTGTTTTGAATTGAAATACAATTGCATTACGATATCATGTTCATAGCAAATTCAAAAATATTGCTATGAACATGATATCGCCTCCGTCAGAACGACCGGGATAATAAAACATCAAATGAAGAATTCCCGCCTACCCTGTCGTTGCCTGATTTGGTGTTGCCAAACATACAGAAATTCTCGATATTGTAGGGCATATATTAAAAAATAAAAGGACCACCAATAATACAAGTCGGTACCTGAAGATAAAATTATGGTATATTCGCGTAGTATAGTGGCATAGTACAGTATAAAAGTTAAGCACCAAGGTAAGAGCGAAATACCCCAACACGAGGAACTAAATTACTCTCTGGGGTTGTTTTACCACTAATTAATGAAATAGTATTATTGAAAAATAAATGTATTTTTATTTTTATTTATTTTATTTATTACGAAACTAAATACTACACCCTATGAATAATTATTATACTTCGAAATCCAGCCCTGGTTACGTCGTCGACCAATGCAACGCGGCACTCATGTAGTTCGTATGTGTTATGACAGATGGTGCTACTTTTGCTTTTATGAAGAAGGTATAAGGAAAATGTTTAGATGGGCGTATCCTTCCTTTTGAAATCATTGGCTATATGTAGTCATTGAAATGTCTATAAAATTCCAATGACATACATAAAGTCTGCCAGCGTTGAACTCTCCAGCCTAATAACACTCACCTAAACAACCTAATCGCATTATGCTAACTGTATAGTAAAGGTGCCCAACAGTTGGACCTACATAATTATTCAGAATTTAGGCGGCAGAGCTTTGCATGACGTTAGATTTTTTTTATCACATTCATTTCATCAATTATATCGATATCAAGAAAACTAGCCACCGTTACGAGTTCAATATGAGAGCCAGGGAACACCTACTTAATAAATTGGCAGAATCATCTTAGAAACAGTTTATTTATATTTTTATTCTTACTATGGCGTGATCGCGGAGCAGGAACAATTTCAAATTATTGCAATTCATACAAATGTGAACTTTAATTATATGAGAATAAACTTGGTTTTCGAATCACAAATACTGTTCAAAAGTATCTTCCAAAACTATCTTAATTGCAATAGAAATGAAACTTTTTATGATGGGAGTTAAGTTTAATAAAATAAATAATTTAAAAAATCAAAAATCCGACTGCAAAAAGACAATTTAAAAGTAATGCACTAAAACGACCGAAACAAGATTGAGAATAGAAAACAAAATTAAAATAAAGTATAATCCGTTAAACCGGAGTACAAAGTAAACTAAAATAAAATAAATATAGTCTGTTAAACCGGAGTACAAAGTAAACTCTACTCCGGTTTAATAGACTATACTATGAGCTGAAAGCCTAAATTAAATACCCGCATTAAGTTTAGTAGCAAGCGGAACCCAATTATTTTCTTTCGGTTTATAATTTGCAATTGGGTTCCGCCTGCTAATAAGCTTAATTTGGGTATTTAACTTAGGCTTTCAGCTCATAGTATAGTCTGTTAAACCGAAGTAGAGTTTTCTTTGTTAATACTTTATTTTAATTTTGTTTTCTATTCTCAATCTTGTTTCAGTCGTTTAGTGCATTACTTTTAAATTGTCTTTTTGCAGTCGGATTTTTGATTTTTTAAATTATTTATTTTATTTTAGACTTTTTAGTGTCCCGACACACTCTTATGAACTAAATTTCATAAGATAGCACGAGGTCCGACACAAACATGTGCCATTTTTTCGTTATCAAAAACTTTTTAAACCAATTTATTATTCCTAATTAAATTTAAACATATATATATTTGAAATCCCTTTTAATTTCCTTTGTTTTCATACTATTTTGCGTATCACTATTTTGCGCCAAAAATCCGCCATTTTGTTTATTTTTTTCAAACAGCTATCTAAGAACACTTGGGTTTTTAAGACGAATAAAACGATACCTTAATTGTAGAAATCCATCTAGCCGTTTGGAAGATACGAGGTAATAAAGAAATTTACAAACATACAAGATACGCGCGAAAAACATAACCCTTCCTTGGCAGTCGGGTGAAAATGCAAAGCAATAAAAAAAATCCTGCTCCGCGACCGTGCTTTACAGCTATATTTTATTTATATGGTATTTAATGCATACATACATATGTAATATATACAAATTTATGACTATATTTTTTTATAGAATAATGGTGACAAACGAGCACACAGTTCATCTGATGATAAGTGGATGCTGTGGCCCATAGACATCTACATCTATCTGTCTTTGATTAAGAATCAAAATTTGGATGCGTTGTCACCCCTGAGGACAGAGATGAAATGCCTCGTTTCCAGTAAAAAGGGTCTCTAAAATCACCATATGAAAAACAGCAGCACTAAGCTACTGCTATTTTACACCGGTATTCTGTCTGATCCTTCTCCGGTCAAGCCGACCCATTCGTGCTGCTACCATAAAATAGCTACAGCGTGACTCTAACTGTATTAAAAATATTTATTATTTTAGTTATAAGCATGCTTTTTATAATTTTTTTTTGTGATATACCATTTAAGAAGTTTAAGGTATTAGGTATTGTACGTGCTCTATGTATTACAAATTTTTTATTTATTGTACTTTTGTATTTTCATATCAACTTTTTGTTAGACCCACTTCATCCTATCTCTGCATCAAACCAAGGTAGACTGGTATAGAATGCCTCAGGCATTAAGTCCGCCAAATAAAAATACATATAAAACATGTAACAAAAACCCTGTGGTTCCCGTTAAGTGCGTTATTAGAATCCGGTAGTAATCCGGTATTTATTTTGTATCACGCGCATCGGAAAACGAGGCTTTCACAATACTCTTAATCCCCGGTCAATACAGAGGTAATAAAACCACATACAATTTGCAAATAAAATTTTAAAGTTAAAAAAAGTTACGACCTATATACGTCCCACTGCTGGGCACATGCCTCCTCTCATTTCTTTTAGGGCAATGAAATGTCCGCCGCGCTGCAACAATGCGTGTTGGCGAACTTCACATGTCTTTTCTTCTCAAACTTCTTCTCGAACTTCAAATTTTCTTATCTCAGACATGCAGGTTTCCTCACGATGTTTTCCTTCATCGCCGAGCACGTGGTAAATCAGCACTTAAAATTGCTATTAACGATTTCATTGGTGCCGGCGGGGATCGAACATGGGTTGCTCGAGTACTGTGAAATTTACAGGAGGCGCTAACCATCTGAGCTACCACGGCCACGGACAAATAAAAATTTATTTTAATTAAATTTAATTTTTTCATGGTCGTGTTTTCTGAAGTAGATATTTCTGTTTTTTGAAAACTCATTTTAATTAAGCACTTAACGGGACCACAGGGTTTTTTTTAAAATGTTGTATACAAGAATTGCTCACTTAATATATCTTAATATAGATATGTAAAACTTAGCCACTGTCACTTAATGAGGGCTAATAATTTTCCGCTCACCAGATGTCGCTAGTTGACACTGAGGTGAAGCTTTTTGTTACAAAATGTCATTTTATTGAGAAGCTAGTTTTAAATAATAGTTTTTCAGTTTCTAGAGTATTATATTAATACACAAAACAATGACTCGGTACTCTTTAATTTTTTGCAAATTTTTAACTCTTTTTTTAATTTTTCCACTTTTATGAATATCTGTGGCTTGGTATATTTATTTTTAAATCTATTTAATATTAAAAATAACTAATTTTACAGAAAGAAGCATTAACCCTTACATTTTTCGAACAAATTAACTTCCCCACTATGAAATCTGTCGAATATTGCACCTCATTTTGAAGTGGCGCCGCCCTGGTGGTAGAAAAAGTCGTGGATGCCCAGCGTTTCTGGTCTTCAGCTTTTCTTTTCAAACTGTTCTCTCATCTGTGCTTACAGCCGTTACCATCGTTTTAGGATCATCTTCGTCGGTCATTACGACAATTAAGTACTCATCGGTGTCTTCCTCTATTGACTCTGTAAAGAAAACTAATTATATTATATATAATGATGTTGTAGAACCGAGTTACAGCGGTCAGTCCTAACGAAAACAAGCCATCTACGCAGAGCATGATTATAGTGCACAAGTGTTATCGCTACCATGCTGTTTCTAAATATTTTCATACTAACTGTATAAAATATTATAACGTATATTACGCTTTTAAAAAAAGACAGTTTCTTGCTGGTTTTTCCCAGGACAGAGGTTTTTCCAGAACCAGTGGTAAATCTGAAATGACTTTCAATAGTATTCTTGTAATCTATATTGATTCCATTCCATTCTATTATATCTTATGCTCAAGCACAGATGCGCTCTCTATTCCCTCACAGTCATAGTTCGAATTTAGAAATTTATTGACAGAAAAACTCAACTAATCTTAGCCCGACCCAGAACCACTTGATCAGGGGTCGCGCTTACCACCAATAGACCAACGAGGCAGTCAAAACAAAGTACTAACTAGGTAGTAGTACCGTGTGGAGGTGACATAAAGGAATCATCAAACTATTTCTTCCCATACATATACCTTTAAAGCCTATCAAAAGTCTGCTGAACATATGGGAGCGCCCATAGATACACTCATAGGGGGATATTTGCCATAGTTGCCACGCTTCACAAGCGGGTTGGCAACCACAGTTTTTTTTATTTTGGTTGTTATTAGCAAGACGCTACTGCTCATCTCCTGGTTTGTTTCCCTTTGTCGCCTCTTACGACACCCAAGGGTATGGGGTAGTGGATATTCTTACACCACTACTACATGGGTGTCGTAAAACGTAACTGAGGGAAATAACAGAAATATCTTGTGACGTTCGACCGATGGCGCTTTAACCACCTCGTTTATGCTAGAAACAAAATATTCAGACCGGCAGATTTCAAGTGGGATGCCACAATAAGAACCTACACGCACAGATGCGGATCAATCATATGAAATACAGACAAACTAAGGATGCATTACCTAACATCAGTAGTAGCATATCTATCCAGTGAGCATGATGATTTCTGGACCTCGACAACAGCGCTACCTACCGGGTCCAATTGTGAATCTAAACCATTCTCAAATCAACTTAATCACACGTACAAAATTTCAACAAAATCGGTCCAGCCGTTTAGGAGTTCAGTCACATACACACAGTCAGAAGTGTATACGTCTTAGCGCCAACTTCAGTTTTTCTTTTTGTGACAAACGAGCACACGGTCATCCTGATGGTAAGTGGATGCTGTAGCTCATAGACATTTACATTTATCCTCGATTAAGAATCAAAATGCAGGTGCGTTGTCAGCCCTGAGGACTAAGATGGAATGCTTCGTTTCCAGTAAAAAGGGTCTCCGGTTCTCTACACTCACCATACGAAACAGCAGCGTTAAGCTGCTATTTTACGCTGGTATTTTGTGAGAGCATGGTCCCTTTTTTTTAAATAACAGCTTACAATCATGTATGTTACACAATTAACCACACAAAACAAATTAGAAATAGCTTGGTAGCGAACACCTCATTCCCAGGGGTTATTATCATCCATAAATTCCTTAATATTATAATAACCCTTTTTATACAAACTATGTTTAATAAAGTTTTCGAATTTTGAGCAGGTCGAATTTTGTATATTTTCTGGAATTTTGTTATAAAAGCAAAATCCCAGAAAATATACAAAATTCTCCTTTTTGAAGTCGGTTGAAAGACTACTATACTAAATACAAAGTAGAAAAAAAACTTACTGTGTTGCTTGCGATCACATTTTTCTTTAAACAAATGTTGTTTCAGCAAAACTTTGAAGGCAAACTCCTCTCCGCATATACACACGTGACTGGACGTTGGGGGAGGTTCGAGCGCTTGGTGATGAACATACCATATATGGTCTTTTACACTTTGCTCCCCGAAGCAGATCTCCCGACAGAGTATACAAATGCGTAGTTGAGTATCTTCAAGCAGTGTCATATCAACACCTTTGCAGGCCGTATCACATACAAATCTAAATTTGTTAATGTAGTCACTGGTCTTCGGCGAGAAGTATGGCTTCCATTTGAAATTGTTTCTTCTAGAACTTTTAACACTTTTCCTATGTCGGGTCGCAAGGTGTTCTCTGAAATATTCCTCATTCATAGTTTCATATCTGCAAACATTGCAAAAGAGAAACTTTCTGTGTGTCTCCAGATGTTTGAGGACATCTTTTCTGTTTTTGCATTTCGTCAGGCATATTTTGCAGCCAGCCACACTCTGTATATAGTGGGCTTGAAAATGGTACCATATCGTTCTTAGACGGTACATCCTGTGGCATTTTGCACATTCCGTAAACGTTTCGATTTTGTCAACGTCCATATGATATAGCAATAGGTGTGTTTGTATAAGTAATTTGTTGAAGAAGAGCATAGAACAATAGTCACATATGAAAATCTCTCGTTCCACACGTACTGCGTCTTCGCTGCTGAGAAGGTGCCAGGTTTTTATGTGACGGATCAAATCGTCTTTATTTTCGTATGACTTGTAGCAGATCTGAAAGAGATTAAAAATCGATATATAGAGAGTTATTTTTCAGAGTAGCCAAATTTTAAATATAAAATAATAATATACCATTATTGCAGTTTTTGAAAATACAAGTAAATAAGGCTTCTACTTTCATTTGAAGTTATCCCAAATTGAATGTGATTTATGGGTAACAACATTTTTGCCTACCGATCCACCCTTACAAATGTGTGCGTGCGCAGTAAAATCAGTTAAAATAATGCATTACCACGCATTTTGAATTTAAAAAGGACAGAATTATTTTTTTTAATTAATTTTTCTTCCCTATTTGCCTGATTATTCTGAACCTTCTCTGCAAATTTGGCCGGTTATTACAAAATAATCCTGTATAGATTAAAAAGATTTATTAGGTGGATGGTAGGACTCCTCTTCTGTCTAGGAGTGCAGGTATGCACCACCCTACCTATTTTTGCCGCCAAATAGCAGTGCTTGCACTGCTGTGTTCCGTTCTGATGGGTGTAGCCAGTACAATTACAGAATGTAAGGCATACTCCAGGAGGAGGCACCAAGAAGATTTCAAGAGTTAGCCTCCTATTCCAGGATAATACGTGTTTGAGGTAACGAATGAATGAATAAATGAAATATACTTTATTGTACACCAGAAAAACATAAAAGAGAATAAAGATAAACAAATTATTTAAAGGTACAATTGGCGGCCTAATCGCTTAGAAGCGATCTCTACCAGGCAACCACATTGCAGAGGATATAATGACCAGTTAGAAAGGGTAAGGGTGTACATAAGTTGTTAGAAAATATACATGAGATAGTTATAATTATATACTTGATAAATACATACATAATAATATAATATAATAAGGTAATTTCGCGTTTAGGCTTTACGTGGAATAGCTATGCTGTAGCGTCCAGATTGAAGCACGAGTGGATTGACTCAACCGGGGAAGGACCACCATCTTAGTTCTCACAGGTAACAAACACATTTTATAGTCTTCTTTGTTTGAAGTTGCTGCAGGTGTCTATAGACTGCAAATGGCCACTTACAGTCAGTTGGACTGTAAGTTTGTTTATCGCTTCAATTTTATAAAAGAAAGCAAATTCATCTTTTCATTCAGTATTTCATTACAGCCCATCAAAAGTCCACTGAAAATAGGCCTCTCCCATCGACCACCTCATAGGGTGTATATTTGCCATAGTTGTTTCACTTAGTAGGCAGATTATGATCATGAAGATGCTGTATTCCATCTCCTGTTTCGTTTCCCTCAGGCGCCTCTTATGACACTCATGGGACGATATGGGGTTGTGCATTCTCTTACGCCTCCGCCGTGTAGACGAATTAAGCAAGCATTGAAACTGAAGTGGCGATGTCGTAGTTATACGCATAGAATGGCGAAATATTTAAGAAAAAAAAAGATTTTCTTTTACGTGGTAGAGCCATGCTGCAGCTATATTACTTCTATAGTTGTAGCATGAAAGGGTCGGCTCGACCGAGGAAGGACCACACTCAAAGAATACTAGCGTAAAATAGCAGCTTTAACGCTGCTGTGTTTCGTATGGTGAGTGTAGCTGGAAACGGACTAAGACTATTTTTTTATGTGTGTTACCTGAGAACTTTTTTCTAGGTGAACCGATTTTGATGATTCTTTTTTTATTTGAAAGCTGGCCCTACTCATGTTGTCCCATATAAATTTGATCAAGATCTGACCAGCAGTTTTTGAGTTATCCTTAATAATGCGTATTTAATTGACTTTGAGTATATTGACAATATAGATAGGTTCTCGAGTGGCGGCCTAGTACCGGTGGACGAAGTGTAGGATGTCCCCCCACTAGATGGAGTGACGACCTGGTAAGACATGCAGGAAGTCGATGGATGCAGGTGGCTCAGGACCGTGCTTTGTGGCATTTCTTGGGGGAGGCCTATGTTCAGCAGTGGACTTGTGAAGGGTTGTAATGATGATGATGATGATGATATTGACGATATTCTCATTTTATTTATATTGAAGTCGGTTGTACAACATTTTTAATTTTACCACTTGTTAATATATGTACAATCAACCTGAGTAGATGTCTCTCTTGGCTGTCTAACTCAGTCATTCGGGCATAAGGCAAAGCATTAGATCTTTTGGAACCTATTCTTTAAATGATTTGCCGCCCAGATATACTCTTACCATTTCATTTAAATGCTGTTTAAAAACTTTTGGTTTACCTCAAAACCAACTAATTTTCATATACTTCAAACAACTGCAACTATAAATGAGTGACAAGTGATCTAGTTTTTGCTCATCAGCATATGAATCATAATCATAATTTTAATCTCTATTGCAATCAAATGGTAACATAAGATGTGATGTTTTAAAAATAGTCTGCATTGGTAGCAATTATAAAATATTAAATTACATTATTAAATATTATTAATAAATTACATTATTAAATCACATTATTAAACATTATTATTAAATTACATTATTAGAATACATGTTTAAGTTTCATTATTAGATTACATTATTAAGATACCATTATTAAATTAGGTATACAATATTAAATAAATTATTACATGACATGACAAATTGACATGATGGGCTATGTCACTTTTTAGAGCCCAGGCCTTCTCTTAGATAATAACCCTAGATATGCCAATGTTTTACTAGATGAACAGTAGGTGGTTCTTTCAATATTAAATATGTAAGTAAATGTTGTATACAATACCAAAAGAAGCAGTATACAGCTGGTTTGTCAAGCTATGCTACGGTTGTGTGGAAGGTTAACCATCCACCAGGGCTGGATTGCGGTTAAGGTATTTGAGGTTACACTACCTTTATGAAAGCGGTTAAAATTTACCGATACGCGACCGGTATAAAATAATGGTAACGCTATTTTTAGGGGTATTGTTATACCTTTGTATAACCTTTACATAACCTAAATTATATTGATAACCAAAAATATATATTTGTGTAACCAAAAAACCAAAATTATTTGTTGTTTTGACAGTGACAATTAAGAAATTTTAAGAAACTTATTGAAAACTAAGGTAATTTTGAACCACAAGAAGAAGTAAACCTATAAGTTAATAATTAGGTAGCAAAAAAATAATGCACCATTATTTTTCGGTACCGAAAACTTTGTGTATCATTATTTTAAGATATAGCAACTAAAAGATATGACGTCAACCCATAATTAAAACCCTACCTTCCGCCCATATAAAAGAAGTCTATGTTATTAAAACAGTAGCAAAGACGGAAGACTGTGTTGTCAGAGTCCAAGAGCCACCTCTCTGGTCCCTGAGCTGGTGCAGTAAGTATATATCATAATATAATATGTTTGTTGAACAGGGTAAGATTTTTTTTTTTTAATATGATATAGATAACCCACGATACTATTAAAAACTTCTCTATAAGCTTTATTTTACTAAAGCAATATGTTAAGAGTGAGGTTAGATTACTAATAAGTGTTTAAACTCCACAACTCGTACAAGCACGATAAAGTACTGCGCAGACAACTAGCTTGGGTCATTCAAGGAGTCTCAATTGTTGTCGTCATTCTGTTCATCGTGGTAATTATTTTAGTACCAGCAAATAAGGTGATGTTGAAGTGAGGCCGGCCCGTGTCACATCATGATGGGTTATGTTACTGTTGGTTTGCATACATCATTTATTTTAGGTATATATAATATATATAGCATTTACTTCTAATGCGTTCCATGAACATTTTATAATGTAAAATCTTTACTAAGTATGTAGTGTTCATTTATAGTATTATTTAACAAATATTATCACTTACGAGGTTACGAGACCCTTTTTACTGGAAACGAGGCATTCCATCTTAGTCCTCACGGGTGACAATGCATCTGCATTTTGATTCGTAATCGAAGATGGATGTAGCTGTCTATGGGCCACAGCAACCACTTACCATCAGGTGGACTGTGTGCTCGTTTGTCACCCCTATCCTATAAAAAAAAAAAAAAAAACTTACGAGGTAGTACAAATCTGATGAGACATGTAGGAACTCAATGGAAGCAGATAGCTCAAGACCATGCTTTGTGACAGACTAAGATGTATTGTTCAACGGTGAACTTAAAATGGGCTGAGATATAATGATTATGACGATGGAAACAAGAAGAATGAAATAAAAAATGCTGAGAATACCAACTTTTAGTTACAATGTATTCTTACCTTACAAACATGCTGGTTCGTGGCTTTTAACAAATCCAACATTTCTTTTCTATGAGTAGAATTGCGATGTATATCAACTTCAGTTTCACTGTCCCAGCCATCGTAGCAAAAGTCACAACAATACGCTCCCCCCTGCTCTCTTCTTTCACATTTATCTTCTCTAGGATTCCGAGAACAGACTTCTCTCGGAGAACGGAACATAGCCATGGTAATGACATAAAAAGTAATATATAACTATATGTAAAATAAGTTTTTCTAAATAAATATCAAAACAAACGCCACCAACATAAACCAAAATTTACATTTTAGATTTTAAGAGTAATTGTCATAGATTACTGCATAGATTGATTTTTTTTTTGGAGTTTATGGCCTGGTATCTAGACCTTTAGGCCAAGTCTTAGGTATTTTTATTCAGTTTATTATAATTTCCCCAAATGTTTATTCATCCTTCCTAGTACACTGCTTCACAATATGTTGATGCGTCACATTGTGCAGCCCTTTGGAGATTTTGACGGCAACTTGAATCAGCAGACAGCTGACAGTTGGCGATGGTATCTCAAGGCGCCTAAGCAGATAGACACCTTATCTTGAGAATCACATCACCATCAGAGCACTTTATTCACCGTTTCCACTAATAGTTTACATGCGCAGACACTTAATACACAAAATCGCACCACTTTTACATATCAAAATCCACTTCAAACCATTATTCAAACAATAATACAGGAGCAGCAAACTGCCGCCGATCATGTTCCCGCCAAAACTCCTGCATAGATTGATTACTGTATATATCACAGAACATATATAACCCTACAGGGGTATGTATAGTAATTGTGTTCTGTGATTTTACCACATTTTACAATCACAAATTCATTTTTTTTATAACTGGCTTTACGGCTCTGGGTTCTAGCCCTTCTGAGCCTGAAGTTATAATGTATAAAATTATCCTTCATAGTACACTGCTTCACAATATGTTGATGCGTCACATTGTGCAGCCCTTGGGAGATTTTGACGGAAACTTGAGCCAGCAGACAGCTGACAGTTGGCGATGGTATCTCAAGGTGCCTAAACAGACAGACACCTTATCTTGAGAATCACATCACCATCAGAGCAATTGTTTCACCGTTTCCACTAATAGTTCACATGCGCAGACACTTAATACGTAAAATCGCACCACTTTTACATAACTACTAAAACTTCAAACCATTATTTAAACAATAATACAGCAGCAGCAAACCGCCGCCTGTCAAGTTCCCGCCAAAACTCTATCCACAAATCATAGACCTAGATTATACTCGCCAGTATATTCTAAATCTATGCTCTATGCCACAATTCATTTTTTTTTGTAGTTTATGGCCTGGTATCTAGACCTTTAGGCCAAGTCTTGAGTATTTTTATTCGGTTTATTATAATTTTCTTCATAGTACACTGCTTCACAATATGTTGATGCGTCACATTGTGCAGCCCTTGGGAGATTCTGACGGCAACTTGAGTCAGCAGACAGCTGACAGTTGGCGATGGTATCTCAAGGCGCCTAAGCAGATAGACACCTTATCTTGAGAATCACATCACCATCAGAGCACTTGTATCACCGTTTCCACTAATAGTTCACATGCGCAGACACTTAATACATAAAATCGCACCACTTTTACATATCAAAATCCACTTGAAACCATTATTCAAACAATAATACAGGAGCAGCAAACCGCCGCCGATCAAGTTCCCGCCAAAACTCCCACAAATTCATTCATAGATAAGTATCACAGATTACTGTATAGTGTATACAGATTAGCCATGAGTGTTGAATCAACGAACTAGTTGAATCAACCGTTGATCTCTATCAACGTACTAACGTTAATTGTTTATGAATCAACTAGTTGAATTCGTCAACGACGTATATGAATTTAACTCGTGCGTCTCGTTCAATAATCGAGAACGCAAACGCAACGAGGTGAGCAAATTAAAACTTATTTATTAACTTATCATACAATTTGAACTCTAAGTAACGTACAAAAGAGCTGATTTTCGAAATATTTATTTTATGTATAGTACTTATGACGATATTGGTGGAAGGGCGCGCCCCACTCGTGCTGCCGGAGAGAAACAGGGTAATACTAGTTTATTTGTTTACATTTACGAATGATATGAAGTTCGCTTTCTTTAATTTTTGATTGACAGTTTGTGACAAGTTACGCGGAAGGTCAGAAGTTATTTTATTTTATTTATTTATTTATTCTTTATTGCATTCCTTAATATAAAAGAATACAAAGGGCGGACTTAATGCCTTGAGGCATTCTCTTCGGACCCATGGAGTTGTGAGAATTTGACGTAGGTGTAGCAATATAGAATAAAACAAAATAAAATGATAATTAATTACGTTATATATAACTTTACTAATATATACAATAAATAAACTATAGAAATATCTCCTAATTATACATATATACAAATATATACATAAATACATAAACATAGATATATACATATCAACATACATATACAAATAGTACCTATAAATAACTATGAATATATACGTCTAACAATATAAATGACATGGATGATTCATGTAGAAGTGTTGTCTTTAATAGATGATTACGCACCAACTTTTAAAAGCAAACTTATTGGGAGCTTTTCTGATGTCATCGGGCAAGGAGTTCCAAAGGCGTGTAGCCTGAACCGTAAAGGTTACCATAGAACTCGGTGAAGTGAACTGGAATACATATTTTGTTGTTAGAAGAAGAACGTAAAACCCTATTATGAGATGAGGAGATAGTGAAATTTACTGTTAACGAAAATGGGTCATTTAATATGGAAAAGAACAAGTAATATTTTGGAAATACGCCTTTGCCGGATTGTAAGCCAATTAAGCTTAGATCTATATTGCAAAATATGGATATACGAAGCCCGAAAATATATCTTATACAGTTATTAAGAAGGCGTTCCAGCCATTTCAGTAGATCTTGGGACAGACCCGGGTAACACACATCTGCATGGGTAATATGAGCGATTGGACAAGCATGATTTTAGATTTTGTGGGAAGAAAATGTTTTAAACGATACAGAGAACGTAACGTGGCAATGACTTTACGACTCACTTCAGAAACCTGAGTTCTCCAATTCAGCGTGCTGTCAATGTGTAGGCCAAGATTTTTTACAGACTTACTGAACGGTATTGTAATCCCATTGTAATAAATAGGAGGTAAGTCTGCAAGATTAATCTTGGCTAGCATCCTTGAGCTACCCACCAGTATAGCTTGGCATTTCAAAGGATTGACCAACACTCCATAACGAGTAGACCAATCTTTGATAGCTGATAAGTTGTCATTTAATTTTTTAATCCCATTATGGATATCCCCAATTTCAGCTTGCACGTATAGCTGAAGGTCATCGGCATACAGATGGTACGAGCAATCGAAGATGGAGGTAATAAAGTTTATAAAAATTGAAAAAATATAGGAGAAAGAATACCGCCTTGCGGCACACCAGCCACCACATCAGCCCAAGCTGAGGTCATTTGCCCACAGACTGACTGCTGTCGACCGCGAAGATAAGATGCAAACCATTCCAATGCTGTAGGGCCAAAATTTAGATGAGACAGTATGGAAAGAAGGATTTCATGATCAACTGTGTTGAAATCATTTGCGAAATCAACTAGTACTAGTACTGTTACTTTTTCTTCCATACCTTGTCTAATATCGTCTGGGACGTTAATTAAAGCAGTACTGGTACTATGACCAGGGCGAAACCCAGACTGATATATACTCAGTAGGATATGTTTCGAAATAAATGTAGAAATTTGCTTGTAAATACAGGATTCTATTTTGGAAAGAAAGGGTAGAATGGATATAGGCGAAAATGATTGGGAAGAATGGGAGTAGGAACTTTTGGAAGGGCTTTATGAAAGCCCTTTTCCAAAGTTTAGGTACTGACCTGAATCAAGGAAAAATTTATAATATGGGAAATTGCCGGAAGAAGGTGCTCTAGTATAAATACTACCATGTGTCTACTAATCTCATCATAACCCACCGCCTTGGACTGAATTGCTAAAATAGACTTTTTGACATCATCCTGAGAAACAGGAGAGAAATTAAAGATAGTTATATTAGAATTTGCACAGAAGCAATGGACGCCACAGTTTGAGAGCGAATTGTAGGTCCATTGCTGTTACAGAAGCGAAATGTTGGTTGATTTCATCAAGTGATAGAGAAGGACCACAATCCAATGTAGCTGGCCTGCAAAGACCAAAAGATCTAAGAAATTTCCACACTTCGGCGGGAGAAGAGTTATTAATACAATTATGGAAATATCGGCGTTTAGCTGCCCGTACCATTTGATTGCACCTATTCCTGGCTGCTTTAAAAGACAACCAATTTTCTTCAGAACGTTCTCTCTTAAAACGAAGAAAAGCTCGATTTCGTCTAGACATTGCCAACCTTACGCCCTCTGTCATCCATGGGGCTGGGGGACGCTTCAATCTAACCTTGTGAACTGGGGCATGAGCATCATAAAGGCTGAGAATATTTTGGTTAAGAATAGAGACTTTATCGTCGACAGTAGGTGCTGCAATAAATGAGGCTAGATCGAGATTAAGAGCGTCATCCCTTAGCTTGCAGATGCAGTACAGAAGGGAATATTTGGGAGGTTTGCTTATACGAAGCACAAATCAAGTCATGGCGTGAGATGCCCAGCAGGTAACTGTCCGCATCATCACACGATCAGGAGAAGCAGCAAATATAAGATCAATCAATGAGTCATCGGTTCCAATATTGTGATAAGTAGCCTTTAAAGGGAGAATAGAAAATTAACTGACTCAACAATAGAAAGAAGCTTTTGGAACGAGGAGAGTTTTTCAACAAATCTGTATTGAAGTCACCCATGATTATACAATGAGTACTCAGAACAAATATCAACAAGAGCCATATCTAAAGTCGCGAAGTAGTCTGTCGAAGGGGCAATACACTACCCCTAAAAGCATCCATATACCCTGACATCAAGTTCCAAAAATAAAAACTCTGAAGAGGCAGAATAGCAGGAAGGAGATGCTAAAACAATTTTATGAGGAATTGATGCGTGTAGGTTAATGGCTACACCACTCTACCTTTTCCAACCCGATCATTCCTAACAAGTACAAAGCCGGGTAGGGATATAAAGTTGACGGTAAAGAAGGCTTCAGCCAACTTTCCGAAACTAATATGGCATGAATATGCTCGGTGAATAGTGGCTCGGGATACTTTGAGCGTTTATGTGACATATGTTCAGAGAGTTGTTAAAAGACGTAAAAACTCCTTTGAGTAGTTGGTGTAAATCAAGCGCGCTGTCGTTGAAAGAATCATCGCAAGAGTAAAATGATATTGCAGAAGAATCATTTGCAGAGCTAATGACGCTTCAACATCACGACTCAACATCAGACATAATTCATAGACTAAGATAATACATAGATTAAATAAATATAAAAAACACTAAAAAAATGAAATATAAAAATATAAAAGTAAGGTATGTAAACTATAAAACTAATTTATAAGCTAAAACAGTGTAAACATAAACAACACCATCCCATCAGTTAACCGTTTACAAAGTAAACTATATAAATAAATTTTATGTGCAAACTTATATAAAATATCTGAAGTGGCAAAATATTTTTGTCTTATAATATTAATGTTCCTCAATAGGTATCTCAAAAATAATAAGAGAAAATGTCTACCATAATAAATCGATTACAAAATCAAAGTACAAAATCGATATTGGCTGTATGGTACATTTGTCCTTTGTCTATCAAGGGCTAAGAAAAAAATGTCAAAATTAAAAATCAAATAGAAAATATTATGTATAGTTTTAAGGTACATTTATAAAAGTAAAAAACAATAAGTATTGTTAGCACAAATTATAAAGATGATTATAATTAGACTATTACCGTTAACATGCATAGCATAGATAAACCTACTAAATAAGTAAGACTCCTCTACTAAGAAACTAAAAAGAAAACTAAGCTTATGCAAGTTATGTACTATACATGAAACATGATTAAAATCTATTTTGATTTACAAGGACAAACATTCCAAAGAGTTTATAATACAACGAAAAGAACTTATAAAAAAAAAAAAATTGCAATAAAACAGCTATTACAAGCGAACTCCTTATAACTATAGACCTATAGACATAATAGTGTTCTATGCTACAGTTGTAATCAGAGCCATGAAATAAGTACTTAATATTAAATAATAGAAAAAAAAGGATACCTAAGGATATAAAAAGATAGTTTAAGTAAGCTATTTTTAGATATTAAACGCGGACTTTTAGGATCCTCTTTCTGCCCCACCATACCATCTTGATTGCGCCGCGAAATCTCACACTGACTTTTGTGCTTGAAGAACTATGCTGGGTTTTAATGGGCTTTGCAACATTAGTAACGCCACTATTAGAAGCTATGCCATGTCTAGCTGGTGAACAATCGACAGGAAACTTTCCAATGAGAGAATCAATCTCCTCTTCAGTGGAGATCTTTGCCCGTTCGTTATTGGAGAGTTTTATAAAAATTGTGCCATCGAAGGTCCGCACATTCTTCAAACCAAAATGTTTGCGTGCTTTTTTATGAATAGATTGCCTCATTTTGGTTAAAATTTTGCGGCTTATCATAAATGTTTATGAGTTTAGAATTTTTAGTTAATGTTTATAGTAAAAGTGTTAATTTGTTTGTGTTAATATAATTGTGTATATTTGCATAAAATAGGAGTACTTAAGGTACAAAATTGAAAATGTCGGGACGTACTATGAGTAACAGTGAATTGTGCCTGTATTTCGAAAAATGGAAATAAAAACAAATTGTAAATAATAATTGATTTGTGTACATATAATCAGATGATCTTTTAAATACACCTGCGTAGGATATGGTTTATAGGTAATTGTATTCAGTCAGTCCTAAGCCTAAAGAAAAAGTGAAGGGAAGGTCATCTAAGTAGAACCATCAATTAAACGTTTTCCAATACATACATTGAATCAAATTGTTTCTAAAATGGAACGTCGGAGCGTTGAATTAAAACCGTTCAATGAATTAGAGGTGGGCGATGCAAACCGTATACTGATACGAAATCTATATATTGGTACAATATCTAAAAACCGCTTACTGGTTCGTTTCAAAGCTATGTATTACAAAATCTGATATTTGCGTACCATCCGCGATGCCTATATCGCTTCGCATCGGTCGGTGGCTAGATTCGCCGTGTGCGACAGAGCGCGAGCGATATAGGTATTATATTGGTTCGTTCGAAAACTATGTATTACAAAAACACATAGTTTTCGAACAAAATCTGATATTTGCGTACCGCCGCGATGCCTATATCTACATATTTATTTATCTATGGCCTATATCGTTTCGCATCGGTCGGTGGCTAGATTCGCCGTGTGCGACAGAGCGCGAGCGATATGGTTATTAGATTAGACATGGCGGAAAATTAAAGTCTAACTAAAATCTTATATTTGTACACTACACTAAATAATTAAAAAAAACAATTTCGCTAAATCTTAATTAACTCCCGAGTATTTATTTTTTCAACTTTTTATATAAATCCCTTGTAATATTTTGATGAAAATGTAAACTAAACAAAATAATATTAAACTGGCGAGCTTCGTTTAAATTACTACCTACCAACCAATATTTGAGCCAATATCGTAACAACAAAGTAGGTACCTACATAAAATGAACATCAACCATTAATGAATTCAGTCAATAGCGTTACATCTATGTGTTAAAAATATCATTTCGTACGATTTAATAAAAATAACACTTCAGAAGATTTAACAGCAAACGAGTTATTTATTATGATAATTTTCAACCGCAATTTCAGCATAAAATAAGTTTAACTTTAAGTATAATATATTTAGCAAATAATTGTAACAATCCTTATTTTTAGACATGTGAAGCCTAAATTTTAATGTAATAAATCAAAAGATACATGTTTGTATTGACGTTTTAAAAAAATATTCTTTCCAATTAAATTGCTTTGTAAACCGCCATCTACTCCATTCTATGGGTAAAGTCATTTTACCGAACGAAAATTGATTGACTCTCAAGGTGGTACGTAAAGAAGACGCTAGATGGCATAAATACGGCTAGGTAAGAAATCGATCGTGGATGGTTTTGAATGAATTTATTATTAAAGACGTCCATTACACAGTAGGTTTTGCTGTCATTTTACAACAATCACGGTTGTGATTGACGAATGACCTACCGTGTAATGAGGTGATTGACGGTTGCTTGAAATTGATTGACAAATATCTGGATATTTTGATTTTCACGTCAATCAACTATCAGTCACGAATTTTGATTGAACGTGTAATGGCATTTCGTCAATCACGCATCAGTCATAGATAAATAAATATGTAGCAAGCTAGCATCAGTCAACGCTTAGACAGCAAAGAAGGCGGACGCGGAATATATTGAAGAGGCGGCTTCCACGCGCTCGCGCAGCCTGTCGCCACTCCCGCCAAACGTGCATCAGCCAGAAAAAGATTTCATTTTAAATTTTGAGGCTCTCCCCGAGTTGTTGGACATGAAAAACCCAGGGTATACGAATAAATATAAAAGGTAAGCTTTTTTCGTCCTAAAGCTATTTAAATAAATAAATGCGTTTCAAATAAGAAGCACATCGCGTTGATATTTTAAATTACGTAAAAGTAGTGTTAGCAACGTTAATTTTTTTTCATAAATTAAAATAGGTAAAATGATATTAAATATTACAATTTTTCATATTGTTTTTTTTTTCATTTTCAAGATATTAAATTACAGTTAAATGGCGAATCGAAAATGAACTTAGTTTAAAGGTATGTATATGTATTATTTACCAAACATCGCTACCAAAATTAAAGGTAAGTAACAATAACGCGATGTGCTTCTTATTTGAAACGCATAGTAGGTATGTTGTCGTTTATTTGATGTTTATTTGATTGCAGAAATGAAAAATTGACCAAGTTGCTGCCCACTTTGAGAAAAACGCTACCATAGATGATGAGAAGAAAAAAATTATTTAATTAAATCCAACTACCGCCGAGAATTAAAAAAAATTAAACATCTAAGCTTCATGTCTTCAATACTTCTACCAGTAGCGAGATATCGCAACGCTGCTCCTAGTTTTTCTTCGGGAGTTATAGCTTTTCGCATACATGTACCTTGTTTTTTTTAGATATGGTGTTACCTAGACCAGTAACTTATCAAAACAAGCCTCTTTCATGCGAAAATAATTTGCATAGTCTTTATCCTCTTTTTGAAACCCGTATGTCAGTCAATAAGTTAATATGGGTATAGAAATCCCTTTTTAAAAGCCAGTTTTTTACCGAGCGCCTTCTTTTTATACGTTTTTTACACAAAATTACAATCAAAATTGCAACACAGGCCTTTTTTTAGGAATATCCATCCTTTCCCTCTGAAATTTTGAGTTTGACTGACGATCAGTCAGAATGATCGTGTAATGTCGAAATTATTCTATCATTCAAACATCAATCATGATTGATCGAACTGATTGACGCTTGCCTAGGCGTGTAATAGCCGCCTCCTTTTTCTAAAATAAAAGTAGCCTATGTTACTCCTTATCCTATCCTATTACTCCTTATAACATCAGCTATCTGCCAGTGAAAGTCCCGTCAAATTCGGCCCAGCCATTTCGGAGATTAGCCGGAACAAACAGACAGAATTTAAAAAAAAATAGTTTTTTGTTAGTACTTTCATAATATGCATCAGTAAAAAGCTGTTATTTTGACAATACAAACAGACACTTCAATTTTATTTAGCTATTTGTATTTAAGTTAGTAAAATATAATCAAAATTGGTACATTGGTTTTTTAGAATTCCGAAAATCTCAAACATTGATACATACATACGGGTCGAAGACAGATATTCCTTTTTTTTAAGTCGGTAGGTTCTCTATATAATATATCTACAAAAGTAGATCCGCTCAAAGGAAGGATTTTGAGAAATCCCAACGGTATCTTTTTAAATTGGTTTTCACGCGGCCGAAGTCGCGGGAATCGGCTATTTAATTTATTAACATTTATGTACCATAAATACGTTATTTACAGCCATCGATATATCCGTACCACGCGTGAATACGTTGACAACTCGAGATGTCGTTTTTTTTTTTTTAGCTTAAACGCTTCTGTGACCTTATACTTTACCGGTATTAAAAACTCAACTCGAAATATACTCAAACAAAATCAAATTATTGCTTTCGTACGTAAATGAATATCTACAATTATGGCAATAAATATTTGATAAAACGACATGTCAAATTAATAATACTTAACTTACTGCGTTTATATTATTACATTTCGATTTATCAAAAAGCTGTTAGCATAAGTCAGAACTTGCTT
Organism: Parnassius orleans; assembly: GCA_029286625.1. Classification (NCBI taxonomy): domain Eukaryota; kingdom Metazoa; phylum Arthropoda; class Insecta; order Lepidoptera; family Papilionidae; genus Parnassius; species Parnassius orleans. Next base: position 61,748 of record JAGSMP010000348.1, on the reverse strand, counting down.
AGTTAATATATCAACATATACGTTTGTGATTTGCGAGTGTAATATGACAAAATCAGTTATCAAGTTATGAACGTCTTTGAGTACGAAACACACATATATATCGAGTTATCTAGTTATGAACGCTATCAAAAGTTGTGATATTTAAGAATATTTCGATTTGTCGTTTCATCATCATAAAATCACACGAGTCATAAGAAGTTCTTTATAATGGACAGTATATTGTTTATAATAACCAAGCGTGAATTGTTACGTTTACTAACTTTGACAATACTTTAAAATACGCTTATAATTTAACTTTTATAAAAATAAAATCATTTCATCGTTTTAAGAATTTGATGACCGAATTTGACTCAAAATGAACTTTTAGGAAAACTTTAAGCGCAAGGTAATTTGAACTCATTTGTAAACATATTATAGGGCTGGTTTATACTTGAATGCCTTTCTTATTACGAGTCATCTGTAGGTATATGCTCAAAATCAGTTCGTTCATTCAAAAGATCGTGTCGGAACTTGTCAGTATCGAGTATCTCGTCGTCTGAGAAAGTTTTATTTTTAGTACGTTACTTAAGTGTTTTGTATTATAACAACTATTTTTATAAAGAAAAACAGTTATAGTGGCTTATAATAATTATGAGTGATAACGAGGAAAAAGTAAGTACGCAAAAATACGTGTGTTTATCAGATAGGCTATAATATAAAATTAAATTTGCCATTGTGTGCTTGTTATAAACACTGATTTTACAGTTGTTTTTTTATATTTTAGCAGAATGCTTTCAAGGGCTTATTACATAAAAAGCGTAAATTGCTTGAGCTACGAGAACTTGTTATGTCTAAGTCACCTCGTAATCGTTTGGTGGATGAAAAAGGTGAGATAGTTTGATGCTTTTGTATTGTATTTTTACCATATTTGCTAATTTATTAAATTATGAGTTTAACTCTTACGTTCTTAGCTATTTTTTTGTCAAATGGGTTTGCTGGTGTAGGAGGGAATTGCGTGACAGGTGATGGAATTATGTTGTTTTAATCACTTTAAGACTGTATTAGGACGTTCTAGAATAAAAAAAAATATCTTCAAATCAAGATGTTTATTAAGTGAAAATGTGGAATGAATAGCTTAATGAATGAATTAAGATGTTATAAGTAACTTAGTAAGTCTGAGAAAGCTATGCTGTTGGAAAATAATCTATTATGTTTATAATTATCTTTCAGATACATGCAATCTGAAATGTTATTTTCAAATGAGCCACCGTCTATCTCTCTCCCCCTTTCTCCATTGACTCCTTTGATACAGGAACTAAGACATAAGAACTCAACTCCAGGCAATTATTTTTCTTTCTTTTTATTATTGATAGAAAGGTGATACCTACTTTAAACAAAATCATATTATTTCAGGTCAGTCTAATTTTGATGCAAGAAGTGACACATTAGTAGCATTGAGATCCTCTCCACTATTAAACGATCTTGAAAATGAAGATCATACTTCGTCCCCTATTCGGCCTATGTCACCGGAAACGCAAGAACTTTATGATGTATTAAATGAACCAGGCCTAGTATTTGAAAATATTGACTTTGTGCAATCTCCTGATTTAATGGCAAATAAAACAAATGTACAAGATGAATCTGAAACTGATTGCGAATCTTGTGATGATATTTTATGTCCTAAAGATTTACAAAAAATACATCGAATAGTGGTAAAATCGATAACGACCTAGTGGAAAGTGCTGTTTCTGTAGAAAAAGAAAAAATAAGAGCAGAAAACCAGGAAACTATCACTAACATTTCGAACGATAATACACAAAATATAACTACAGCTTCTACTTCAGGTGAGTATAATAAATTAAAATCAATATAAAATAGGAACAATTACTATAAAATAGTTTTAAGAATATACTCAAATACATTTGTTTCAGATATCAACAGTATGACAGAGGCAAGGAATGAAGATACAACTAAAGAAAATTCGAAAGTGAAAAAAAAGGGTAGATCAAGGAAGGAGAGGGAAGAATCTAAAAGACTAAGGAATTCTGGTAAAGGCTATGTAACGGAAAAAGGAAAAAAAGTGGGTGAGAGGAAATTGAGTTCTCTAAGCACTTGTAGATTAAAATGTTTTGAACGATTTTCTGAATTAGAAAGGAAACAATGTTTTGACGAATATTGGGCTTTGGGCAGTAGAGATCGGAGAGCAATGTATGTAGCTAGTCTTATAACAATATTACCAAAGAAGACACAAAAGACTAATAGCAGAATAGTTCAGAGATTATTATTGCAAATATAAACTAATTATAAATAATGAACACAAACCAATTTGTAAAGAATGCTTATGTAAAACGTATGGGGAAACCAAAGGATTTGTAAATATTATAATAGATAAGAAAAAACACTCTGTAAGCGGAGTAATTACTACTGATAAGAGAGGAAGGCAACCACCTAAAAATAAAAAAACGATTGACGATACTACTACAGCTATAAACCATATACTGTCATTTCCAAATTACGAGAGTCACTACTGTAGAAAAAGAACGAACCGAAAATATCTGTCTTCAGACCTGTCCATTGCAGCTATGTATCGTTTATACAAAGAAAGTTGTTCAAACCCCGTGTCATTGAAATTGTACTCAAAATGTTTTCATGACTTAAATCTATCCTTCAAACAACCGGCAAAAGATACTTGCCATACTTGTGATTTACTCAATACGAAGATTTCGTTAGCTCAAGGACAGAAATCCAGGATTTGAAAGCTGAACTTGCTGCACATCATACATTAGCTGAAAAGCTTATTCCGAAAAGAGGAAGGACAAAGACGATGTAAAACGCGACTCATCAATTCGTGCCTACACGTTCGATCTTCAGCAATGTTTACCTACCTTACCTCAAAACTTCAGTTTCTTTTTATAAAAGACAATTGTGGTCCTTCTATCTAACAATTCATAACTTGGCTAATGATCAAGCTATTTGTTATATGTGGGACGAAACGATTGGCGCACGAGGTGCTAACCAAATCGCTTCTTGTTTATGGGATTTGCTTCATAATTTACCTGCAAATGTAAACAGGTCACATTTTATTCAGACACATGTGGGGGCAAAATAAAAACAACACAGTTGCTATGATGTTCATGTTTCTATTGCATCAACATCCAACATTAGAAGTGATCAACCATAAGTTTCTTATCAGCGGACATAGTCATATGGAATGTGACTCGGATCATGCTATAATTGAGAGAACAAAAAAGAAGACACAGATTAAAATTAACCATCTTAATGATTGGATACAACTGGTTCGGTCTTCCAAAGTTAAAAACCCCTTTGAAGTGATACCTATGAAGCAAGAACAGTTTTTAAACTTCTCTGAATTAAGTTCAAAAAAAGGGCCATTAACAATTAAAAAGAAAGACGTCTCTGGAAGCAAATTCCTATGGCAACCTGTAAAGTGGTTGCAATATAGAAAGCCCATTGGAGAAATATACTTCAAGACAAACCTTGACAGTGACACTCCATTTAAAGCAATAAACTTCAAGAAAAGAGCCAATACATTTTAGATAACATACAGTTAGAATCAGTGTCCAGAGAGCCATTGCCAGTAAGTCGAGAAAAAAAAAAGATTTGTTGGATCTATTACCTCTAATAGATCCAGCATTTCATGAATTTTATAAAAATATAAAAACGGATAATGACTCAGAAAATATCGACCCCGATCTTGACGAAGAAGATCCTGATAAAGAAGAAAACACAGATGAATAAGAAATTTAGAAATGTATATTTTTTTTTTTGTCATTTGGTACAATTTCATAAATTCAAAAATAATATGGGATTTTAATTTGTTTCTGCAATTAAACTTTATTACTTCATTTGGTTTTATTTAAATTCAATTATTACAGTTTGAATTTTTATCTTCCTTCAGGGAATAAGTTGATAAGTCGTCGGTGAACAACTGGATAAGTCTGTTTTTAAATGCATTAACAAATATTACATTTATTTTGTAACGTAGACTTAAAACAGCTCCTTTAAGAACCTAAATTCAACTATTAAAAAAGTAATCATCATTAATTTCGATTTACCAAGAGATCGTAAACTTTAAATTGGCTGCCCTGAAAAGTATGCATAAATGACATATCAACTTATTCACGCCAGGTACGGATATATGTTGGTAAAGCAAAATGTACTAAATTGACTTAACCGAAACCGAGCTCAAAACTATAAAATAATAAAGTTAAAACTACAATTAACTACCTATATCTGCATTAGCTCCAAAAAGGTAACATAATATACATTTACTCTAAAACTATACATCTACAATACTTATTCGCATCGAATAGGTAAGAGTAACTATAAAATCTTCGTATCGGATTTCAACAGCGTATGGGAGTTGAAATTGAAAATAATATAAACGCGTACGCAGAATATATAGATATTGAAATATATAGTTTTGATATCAGATATTGAAACTCGAAATCTGATACAGATACGATTCTCAGAAAATGCGATACGACCCAGGCCTACAATGAATGAACGGTTTACGTTGCAAGTTGACATTAGTAGTACGTTAACACGTTGACGAATTTAACTAGTTGATTAACTAGTTGACAGACGTAAATCAACGTTAACGTTTCGTTAACGGACAAACCGTCATACAGATAAATATGTAGCTAATAAAAAAAATCTAGTCTACGATTAGAGATGATCGATATTCATTGATAATAGATAAACATCGATGTTTCGCAAGAAAACATCGATGTTACATGACACCCTCATTTTCATGTTTTACATAGTCTTTGCGTTACACAAGAACGTTACTTGCGTGCGTTTGCAAGATACGACTAAAATTTTAATTCTGAAAAATGACACTGAATTTCTTTTGATTAGTTTTTCTATTCTAATATGACTATTAGATTATCGTTAACTTCAAAAATCTCATATACTATATTTTTTTTACTGATAAAATTATAAAAGTTTAATTTATTTCACTTGCGTGCGCAGTTATATACTATTTTTCATTTTTTTAAATCACTGTAGACTATAGATACGGCAATCGTTTAACAACAAGTGGTAAAATTAAAAATTTTGTACAAACGACTTCAATATAAATAAAATGAGAACATCAAAGTAGTCGACGTCAATCAAAAATTTTTTTATAGGATAGGGTGACAAACGAGCACACAGTCCACCTGATGGTAAGTGGTTGCTGTGACCTATAGACATCTACATTTATCCTCAATAAAGAATCAAAATGCAGATGCATTGTCACCTGTGAGGACTAAGACGAAATGCCTCTTTTCCAGTAAAAAGGGTCTCCGGTTCTCTACGCTCACCATACAAAACACGGCAGTGGTAAGCTGCTATTTTACGCTGGTATTCTGTGAGAGCGTGGTCCTTCCCCGGTCGAGACGACCCATTCGTGCTACAATTATACTATTAATATAGCTGTAGCATGGCTCCACTACGTATACTCTTTCTCAGTGCATACGGTCATACATTAGTTTAACGGGGTGGACCTGATTACATGGTAATATAATACTTAGAATAGAATAGAATAATTTTTATACAGATCAGAATTTTTTATATAGATATATAGAATATAGATCACATGTAATTCTTATTGAAAGTCTCTGTAATGGTAAGAACCAGCAAGAAACTCAGCGGGACTTTTTTTTAAACTAACTGTTCCCCGCGACTTCGCCCGCATGTAATTTAGGATTTTAATTTTTTGTGCGTAACCCCAATTCTTTTTCTAAAAGATAAGTAGCCTAAGTTACTTCTTATAACATTAACTATCTGCCAGTAAAAGTCCCGTCAAAATCGGTCGAGCCATTTCGGAGATCAGCCGGAACAAACAGACAGACAGACAGACAAAAAAATTTAAAATTGTGTTTTTGTTATAAGTAATGTATATACTTTCATATGCATTTAGTAAAAGGCTGTTATTTTGACATTACAAACAGACACTTCAATTTTATTTATTTGTATAGATAAATTTTACAATATGAAAGGTATTGATATTGTATATATTTCCAAAATTTATTTTAGAAATAGCTTCGAAGCGACCATAATTCATTCCAATAAATATAAATATCCGAGGACTGCACTCTAATCTCAGCGCAGTCCATTACCAACATCAAAACTGAGAAGGGGCGGCACATCTACTTTTCTTGACGGAGACACAAATTGGACGTCCGTTGAATGCAGCGCAGGTACGTAGACTATCCTGCATTCTCCCTTGAGCACAAATTCCACCCACGTGCCGGAGTCTGTGTGTACCGCATCCGCAATGACATGTATTCATCTTAAAGACCCCACTTTCCCTACTATATGGTGATGGTAGACACGGCACGGGTAGTGATAAAATCCTTTATGCCTGTGTCTATCTATCGCACAGCCGTGTTCGGGAGACATCTCGGTTATTTAAACATCTAAGGGAGGCTGTTGATGTGGCCTTAAATCGGTACCTTATAGCGCAGATAGTCTTTCCGGGGAACTTTAACGCCTGTCACCAAGACTGGCTGTTCACATACCAGAAGACCGTCCATTCTGGGAGAGAAGCATGGAATTTTGCCCTGTCGCAAAGCAACTATGGTACCCGATGTAGATGGATACACAGCCAATTGCCTGGAACTTTTGCCGACTACCGATTCAGACAGGTATGACATATAGGTTACCTCCCCTTTGAGTACTTCTGACCACTGTCTGGTGAAATTTGTATCATCATATTCTCCACCTTAATACAATTTTCGAGGTGTTCGACGAATATGGTGATATAAGTCAGCAGATTGGGATGAGATGCGGTACATTTTTAAAACTTGTCTGAAGTCGATAGTCGACGATTCGAACGCGCTCTGCGCTGGATGCGGTCAAGTCCCTGCCCAGAGATGGGAACAGTATTCCATGTGAGAAATGTAAGAATGTGAAATGAAATAAATAAACATAACATGGCAAGAAACATTTAATAATACGTGAAAACCAAATTAGATTACATTTACGTAAGCACCACACATTTAATTATGAATATTGTTAACTATAAAATTCGTAAGTTGTTGTAAAATAATTTGGCAACGCTTTTTAACAAAAAGGATGCCATCCTCTTCCAAGTAAACGGCTGCGCAGGAGATATTGTACCACATGTGTACTAGGTACTTACTTCTCACCTGTCTTAACCTGACCTTCAGTGGCTTAACGTGGGTACTTTTCATCTGGGGCCATTAGATCTAAAAATATTGCTTTTCACCCCCTCCTCTACCTTATTTTAGAAGTGTTTTAAAAACATTAAAATTGGCAAGTATTCTATTTAAACATCATATTATTAATGAAAATAAGAATGTTATTGTTATTTTAAATACATCGATTTTGGTACCCAAATTACCAAAATTTGCCTAAAATTCAGTAAATTTTAAAATCTGGCAGAACCGTCATTGGCGGCGGTATTTTTGAATGTGTGGGAGCACCGCGTGTGCTCAAAAGCGCCGCCGCAGTACGTGTAAGCGCGATTACATTTTATTAAAGAGAGAGTCTGTTCTACTCACACGCACTTAACACTTGTTAAGTGCGTGTGAGTAGAACAGACACTCTCACTTTAGAACATGCAATGCAGCTTATAACAGCTTATATTTAAAAAAAAAACATTTACAAGTGTTGCACTGCCAAATATTTTCGTGACACTTTCTTTTTATAGATGTTGTCAGTTTTCGATTGTTAAATTTAATTATGTAGTGTATTAGCATTCGGATAAACAATTTTATTAACAAAAAAAAATGAGGGAAACTTAAGCATGGCTGTCATTTGAATTCAATTTCACTTAGTAACTCATATAACTACAACAGTAATTCACCATTATAGATATCGTCACTGGAAAGGCAAAATAATTTAACCGCCAAATTAGATATATTGAGTTACATACAAATTCTGAATCAGTGCTTTTTCTGCATCGATCTATTTAGGTAGCATTGCAATTGAAGCATTTTAGTGGCGCTTCAGTAACCCGTAAAGAGGTGGGATTTTTCATTTTTCGATTACGGAAGCGACACTCTTTTCGGCATTTTTTATAGGAGTGTCACTTAAGTCATGTTTACTTACTGTAAAAATTAATAATTTGGTGCTCCAGTAATTTTGCCTTTCCAGAGACGATATTATATTTTTCGAAAACGGCACTTAAAATTAGTTAAACAAGTAATATAATACATGCACGCGCCAACCGCATGTGTTGTACAGCAGACTTAGTGCAGTGGGCTGGCACAAGGTCGACCCGCCCCCCGCCCCGCAAAGCCCCCGCCGTTGCTCTGCACAAGTACATTCGTTTTCCAACTGTTAGACTGTCTTTAAGCTGTGACATTGATTTATATATTACCACCCAAGCCGCACCATAACCTATTGTTACCACCGAAAAAAAGATAGCAAATTAGATATAATATACGCAAGAAACGCTCATAACGTATTTATTATGTAACAGTGTCATAAACATTATATAAATGTCTGCGGTTTTGCGGCCCAAGAACCACCGGAGCTGCACCTTAATCTATTTTTACCGCCAAAAGATGACAAATTAGGTATACGATTTTTATATTAAACTAGCGATTCGCCCCGGCTTCGCACGGTTGATTTTTGGATCTCGACAACAACGCCACCTACCGGATCCAATTGTGAATCTAAACCATTCTCTAAGCCACTTAATCGCACACACAAAATTTCATCAAAATCGGTTTAGGAGTTCAGTCACATACACACGGACAGAAGAATTAAATAATATATAATATGCATGTATTATACATATAAACATTCTCCTTGAATCATTCTGTCTATTGATGAAAACCGCATCAAAATCCGTTGCGTAGTTTAAAAGATCTAAGCGTACAGACGGCGGGAAGCGACTTTGTTTTATACTATGTAGAGATAGAGACTATACGCAAGATACGCTTGTAACGTATCTATTATACAGTGTGTTTACAACAGTGTTATTAATTAAAGTAAATAATGAGACATATTAAATATACAATTATGCAGTCGTAAATTTAACTTTTTCCTGCTTCACAAGCTCTGATAAAATAAGTATAATTTTTTTCTTTGAGTTGTTTAAAAATACTGCTCTTTTATCTTTACTACTTTCTTTTTTAAATAAAAAAAAGTACTTAACTTTCTTAAAATATCTGCTCACAATGTTTAGTATTAAAAATTTTAAAAGGACAAATTTTCTAGCCTATCATTATTTTTAACATAATATAACACAAGTAACCTTAATCTTACCAACAAATCCAAGAAACAAGTCACCCATGACGACTTAGTTATTACTTAATTTATATATATTATTTAAAAATTCCCAAAATATTTGTTCATAAACCCCATTTAAATGTTTATTTGAATTAAACATTTCCGACAGTATGTCAAGACAAAACAAAATACTCAAAAGGGACTATTCACGTAGCGACGATAGTACGGATCGTACAAGCCGTCGCACGACAGTTCAAATAGCACACATGCGTTACGACTTGGTCCAACGCACGATCCGCAAAAAAAGAAGTATAGTCGCGGGCCTGTCATTACTTTTGGAAAGTGGTGGATGCTGCGTAAGTCATTACATTACGACTAAGAACGTATATAAAAAATAAAAGCTGTCTCAACGGAGACTAGCCATCTGCGCAGGACAGGATTATAGTGCACGAGTGAGTACGCAAGTACAGCTGAACTCTCTATTGTCTCACTCTCATAGTGCGTTGGGAAGGTAATCCGACACGATCACGATGGTGAAACACCGCCAACTTCCCGACTCCAGCCTGCTACTGAGAAATTACATAAATAACATAAAACACTCACGCCTGTCACCCGGAGGGGGTAGGCAGAGACTACGGACTTCCATTTGGCACGATCCTGGCACACCTCTCTCGCCTCCTTTACATCCATATATCTACGCATACACGCTCGTCGGTTAAGGGTACTCCTAATCTGGCCCATTTTCAATATATCGCCAATTTGGTCGATAAACCTTCGTCTAAATTCTCTACGTAAAACCCCAATAACTTATTTCGGCCCGATCCAAGAGGTCATGATTAGCAATCGCGTTTACGACCACTAGACCAGAGAGACAGTCAACAAAAAGAAAATCATTATTAAAGTACGTACGAAGATTTTTTTTATTGCTTTGCATTTTTAAACTTAATTCCCATCATAAAAAGTTTTATTTCTATTGCAACAAAGATAGTTTTAGGACCTTTTGAACAGTATTTGTGATTCGAAAACCGAGTTTATTCTCAAATAATTAAAGTTCACATTTGTATGAATTGCAATAATTTGAAATTATTCCTACTCCGCGATCACGCCACAGTAATAAATAGCATTATTGGTATGTATGGATTAAAGAAAAAGAAATCTTTTTTTATTTTCCTTTAATCGCAGTTCTTAAATTTGCAATTTTAGTGGTTACATATTTCTCATTTGCCTCGGGAAATACAAATACAAATTCTAATTCGACCACATGCCTGTATATAGTGATACAATCATGAGTTTCTTTTCATATTCTTCCTCCCATCTTTATTATTTGACGCACTGACACTTTCTTTCCTTGATATTAATGGATGGTTTTATCGAACCTTCGATATGTCCTAGGCCTACGGACCGCTTTGTGATCAATCAATTCAAGATCGAACCTGTTGCATACGACTGAGTTCGTGAGATGGTCCTCACGTCGCTACGTGAATGGCTTGCTTAACTTAACAATTTTGACATACGACTATTATTAAATTAACTATAACTGGATAGTTTTTAACTAATTATAACAATTTTATTTCATACATTAATACTATTTTTTGGTAACACTCAATACTAATAGTCTTCGCACGGTTGATTTCTGGATCTCGACAACAACACCACCTACCGGGTCCAATTGTGAATCTAAACAATTCTCTATTCAACTAAATCACACAAACAAAATTTAGGAGTTGAGTTACATACGCACGGATAAAAGAATTATTAAAGTTACAGCCTATATACGTCCCACTGCTGGGCACAGGCCTCCCCTCATTTCTGAGAGGGTTTTAGTGCAAGGAAATGTCCGCCGCGCTGCCCCAGTGCGTGTTGGGCGAACTTCACATGTCTTCGAAATATTTTTTTTTCTTATTTCTCAGACATGCAGGTTTCCTCACGATGTTTTCCTTCACCGCCGAGCACGTGGTAAATCAGCACTTAAAATTGCAATTAACAATTTCATTGGTGCCGGCGGGGATCGAACCCGGGTTGCTCGCGTACTGTGAAACATACAGCGAGCGCTAACCATCTGAGCTACCACGGCTATAGGTATAGTAATATATATTAAGAATTATTAAATATATAATATATATTTATTATACATATAAACCTTCCTCTTGAATCATTCTGTCTAGTGATGACAACCGCATCAAAATCCGTTGCGTAGTTTAAAAAGATCTAAGCGTACAGACGGCGGGAAGCGACTTTGTTTTATACTATGTAGGGATCGTGGAGGCAGTTTACATACATAAATTACATAAGAACATCCAGATCCGGTACAATTATTTGTAGGCCATACAAATACTCGTTCCGTGCGGGATTCGACTCCGCGGCCCTTGGCGCCCGCATCTCGTTGCTAAGCCACTGCGCCACGGAGCCGTCAAGATGCCGTTATGATTTAAGGAACTGCTATGGAATCTGGTGTCCGTTTAATTCTTAAACATTTAAATAACAAAGCCGACAACTCTGTACGTAGATTATACAAAAGATTATGGCGTCTGGTTCGCCATATTGAATTTTAATTATAGTCTGTTCGCTAAGTAAGTGTCGGTACACACGGAGGCGCACTTATTATTTTGCTTTTATTTTATTTATTTTTTACTGTGTTTGTTAAATAAATATTTTTGTATTCTAAGAATAAAATAGAATACTATTTTATCCTTATGGTTATTGTAATAAAATACGAATATAAATAATAAACACAAGTTAGGTGGCAAAGAACCTTTCACTACCGCGCTTCGTTTTAAAGTGATAAGTTTCCCTGCGGTTGTACGCCGCACGCGGCGTCCTTTGATGTCGCGGCGGCGCGTTTGACAAGATGCGGCACGTGCCGAGGCGGCGCGACAATAAGGCGACCGTACCTAAGCGGACAGCATATACTGTCATGTCTTAAGTGACACTCACAAAATTAAGACAAACCGATTGACGTAAGAATCCTCAAAATCAGCCCACGCGTTCGGTCTCTAGAGCACCACAAAGGACCAAACATACATAGATAAATACATATATAGGCTGATAAACACAATACGCACCTTTGCGTCACGCAGTCAGGCAAAAAGAGCTACAATTATTAAATACCATTGAAATCTTATCTATCACTCGTATAATAAATTCAGCTAAATAAACAACTCTTTGTTGCTTCTATATTCTCTCTGCCCCTGTTCTTTTGTCTATTCTCCATATATTGTCTGTAGCCGCCACCGAGGATACCGAGGAGGATGATCAGGCCGACCATAGAGTTAGATTTGAATTTTCTCGCACAGTCTTCGGGGTTATCCGGGTTTAGTGTGTATATCTGTAAAATAATAATTTAGGTGATATACGCGGTAGAGCTACGGTGCAGCTATATTATGGTTGCAGCACGAATGGGTCGGCTCGACCGGGGAAGGACCACGCTCTCACAGAACACCAGCGTGAAATAGCAGCTTAATACTGCTATGTTTCGTATGGTGAGTGTAGAGAACTGGAGACCCTTTTACCGGAAACGAGGCATTTTATCTTAGCCCTTAGGGGTGACAACGTATCGGCATTTCGATTCCTAATCGAGGATGTCTATGGGCCACAACATCCACTTATCAGGTGCACTGTGTGCTTGTTTGCCACCGATATTCTATTAAAAAAAATATTTAAACAAAAAAGAAACGTTTTTATTCAATATAGATTATAAATAATACTTATTGAAAGTCACTCTTATGTTTAATTTACCACTGGTTCGGAAAAAAACCTCTGTCTTGGGAAGAACCAGCAAAAAACACAGCGGGACTATTTAAAAAAAAAGGAGTTTACTATCATATATGTTACACAATTAACAACGCAAAACAAATTATAAATAGCTTTTTTTTTATAGGATGGGGTGACAAACGAGCACACAGTCCACCTGATGGTAAGTGGTTGCTGTGACCCATAGACATCTACATCTATCTTCAATAAAGAATCAAAATGCAGATGCGTTGTCACCCGTGAGGTCTAAGATGGAATGCCTCGATTCCAGTAAAAAGGGTCTCGGGTTCTCTACACTCACCATACGAAACACAGCAGCGTTAAGCTGCTATTTCACGCCGGTATTCAGTGAGAGCGTGGTCCTTCCCCGGTCGAGCCGACCCATTCGTGCTACAACTATACTATTAATATAGCTGCAGCATGGCTCTACCACGTAAAAAAAGCAAGTAGCTATCACCTCATTCTCAGGGGTTATTGTTATTACATAAGTTTAAACATATAACATAGACAGATAAACATTACCTGTCTTCCAGCGTGTAACGCATACAAAGCCAGCGCTACGTAGTAAGGCAAATCTAGCCCCGCTGCGAACCCAGCGCCACCTAGCGAGGCGACACTCAATGTCAAAGTGGCTCCCAGAGCCGGCTTGGTGTTCTCTCCAAAGGTAAGGGCTGTCGACTTCATGCCTATACGGGCATCGTCGTCTTTATCCTGGATTAACATGTGGTAAAATTAAAAATGTTGTACAACCGACTTCAATATAAACTATTAAGGATAGCTCAAAAACTACTGGTCAGATCTTGATCAAACTTATATGGGACCACATGAGAAGCACCAGCTTCATCAAATTAAAAAAAAAGAATCATAAAAATCGGTTCACCTAGAAAAAAGTTATGAGGTAACACACATAAAAAAACATACGGTCGAATTGAGTAGCTCCTCCTTTTTGAAGCCGGTTAAATAAGGATTCTAAAGGTTTATCCGCTGATGTAATGATGCGAACTATTGCGAAAAATATAGTCTACTTGTGAGTTTATAGCCGCTTCCTCTCACAAGGTCTCCTGAAGTTATAATAATAATAATATCCTCCTGACCTAATTTCAGTCACGCCGCCCAGTCTCAACGGAGACTAGCCATCTGCACTGGACAGGTGATCTCTCTATTCCCTCACTCTCACAGTCCGATGGGACGGTTATCCGACACGACCGGAGAGAGATCAGGCGCAGGACCAACGGCTTTCCGTGGATTCTAATTCCTGACTCGATGGTTTCTTGACAGAAAAACCTAATTTTTTTTATTGACCCGGGATTCGAACCCGTGACCACACGATCAGCAGGCGCGCTAACGAGGTCTAGACCAACGAGGCAGTCAGAAGGGGCTTGTTGAAGCGATAGCGTAGCTTTCTTGACTTTCAAAAAGATTTCGTAAAGGTCAATCCGAATAAAAACATCTTTTAATTTCACACAACAGTTGGTAGGTGACTTAAGGATGCGTTTGCAAAATTGATAGGTATAGAATCGAACTACTACACTGACAAGGTTAGCTGCGAGAATCGTAGTCAAGTGAAATCATTTTGATACTTTGAAAGTTTTAATTTTTTTTCTTATTTTTTTTAACTTTTAAAATATTTCAATTTTACTATACTTAGATAGAAATACCTACTCCAGAGACTGTTAGGCACTGGAAGCCCTGTACTAGTGTAGAGAGATGTGGGCTGTGGACTTTGGGCTGGTTTCTAGAAACATGCTAAGAACACTCTTGATTAAGACACCTTTCAAACGAAAAATACTTAGTCAAAACACGGACGGCTCCGTGGCGCAGTGGCTTAGCAATGAGTTGTTGCGCTGAGGGCCGCGGTTTCGAATCCCGCACGGAACAAGTATTTGTATGGCCTACAAATAATTGTCCCGGGTCTGGATGTTTGTCCTCGTGCAATTTATGTTTGTAAACTGCCTCCACGATACAGGAGGAAATCCTAGTGTGTGGGTAACGTTTTTTAAACAAGATTAAAAAAAAAGAAGAAACAGTTTCTTCCGTTTGGGCGCTACGATGTCACAGACAGACACACAGATATACACACTACAAACTTATAACAACCCTCTGTTTTCGTCGCGGGTTAATAAATGGGCTGGTTGTTACCACGATGTTTCGAAACCATTTCTAAGTCGACGTCCTGTTCGGGGGTTTCCCATGTTACAGTCCATAGACCAACTTATGCGACAGTCTGATTGTCAAGTGACATACATTATGTATCGTGTAGGGGCGATGTCAGAATATCCACTAGCCGTGTCGTAAGAAGCGACAGAGGGAAACAAATCAGGAGATGGGCAGCAGCGTCTTCCAAATAACAACTAAAAATAAAAAACTGGGGTTGCCAACCCGCTTGCCAAGCGTGGCAACTATGAAAAATATCCCCCCTATGAGGCAATCTATGGTGGAGGCCTGTGTTCAGCAGTGAACTTTTATAGGCTGTAATGGATGGATGGATGGATGTATAGAAGATAATCTACCAGGAGCACATGACCCACTGAGAGGTGAAATTATTAAATCAACAGTAACATTACAACTATGACAAATATCCTCCCTATGAGGCAATCTATGGGGGAAACCTATGTTCAACAGTGTACTTTTATAGGCTGTAATGGATGGATGGATGGATGTATAGAAGATAATCTACCAGGAGCACATGACCCACTGAGAGGTGAAATTATTAAATCAACAGTAACATTACAACTATGACAAATATCCTCCCTATGAGGCAATCTATGGGGGAAACCTATGTTCAACAGTGTACTTTTATAGGCTGTAATGGATGGATGGATGGATGTATAGAAGATAATCTACCAGGAGCACATGACCCACTGAGAGGTGAAATTATTAAATCAACAGTAACATTACAACTATGACAAATATCCTCCCTATGAGGCAATCTATGGGGGAAACCTATGTATGTTCAACAGTGTACTTTTATAGGCTGTAATGGATGGATGGATGGATGTATAGAAGATAATCTACCAGGAGCACATGACCCACTGAGAGGTTAAATTATTAAATCAATAGTAACATTACAACTATGGCAAAATCGCCCCTATGAGGCAATCTATGCTGGAGGCCTAACTTCAGCAATGGACTTTTAATAGGCTGTAACGGTACCGGTAATGCTGGAGCCACACTAACGAGAAATGCCGTTAATTATCGCGTTGATCGACGTTGAATGTAGGTGTGGCGACGACTTAACGCTTTAATTTGACAACGGCATTGAAAAAACCGTTTGCCGTTTGCCGATAACTCAAGTGGCGGTACATCAAAGAATTAACTCTAATTAATTTATTTTAAAAAAAGTCCCGCTGGGTTTCTTGCTGGTTCTTCCCAGGACAGAGGATTTTTTTCGAACCAATAAAGTAAAAAAATTACTTTCAATAAGAATTACTTCTAATCAATATTGAATAAAAATTATTCTATTCTATTCTAACGCACGAAATAACGCGTTAAAGCGGCCACACTACGTTTGTATCATTGTGCACGGTGAGCGAAAAGGAGTCGCACGTAACTATGATGGAGTGAAATAATGGAACAAAGTTCTTGAGATTCTGCAAACAGAGTCATGTTTGTGGGAGAGACTCAAAAGTTTTAAGAATCGTACATCGCAAAATTATGCTTGGCGACGAATTATGCAATTATTAGCTTTTAAAACAACTATCGAATAAATTAAAAAGAAGAAGGAAAGCCTAATGGGTTATTATAGAACCCATTTAAATAAATATATTCATATAATAAAAATTTACACTCATCAAATATAGTAGCAGCATCAACGTCCATCTTGCTTGAAATTCAAAGAACATTAACGCCAACTTTAACGGCGTTCAATGGCATTGAAATTGAAATGACGTTGACCGTTCAAGTTAACTCACTTGATCGCGTTGAAATTAAAACAATAATTGTTGCGTTTATGGGCATTCACATTTCCCGTTACTGTGGCCCCAGCTTAACGGTATACATTATTTTACTATCAAATTCAATTAGCCTATCAAAAATCTCACCTGATGAGCATAAATAGTGTCATAGACCACTGTCCACGCCAGGGCTCCAGCGTACAGAGGCAGACAAATCAAGGGCTCCAAACTACCTTGTATCGCCGAATAACCTAATAGCGCTCCCCAGTTGAAAGTCGCCCCTAGGAATATTTGAGGGTAGTTTGTGATCCGCTTCATCAGAGGGTAGGTTACTACAAGCACTGTAACAAAGAAGAATTTCATTCTTTATATAATTTTAACGTTATATAATTTCTGCCCTCGAACAGCATAGACCACAGCAGACTGAAGATGGTATACAGCAGTGTAATGCTGGTATAATTAAAGGCTTGTAAGGCATTCCATCTCAGTCCTCAGAGGTAACGACGCATCTGTAGCCGTCTTTGTTTGAATTTGGTTGTAGGTGTCCATGGACAGCAGTAGCCACTTACCATCAAGTGGTGGACTGTAAGTTCGTATGTCACTTCAATTCTATAAAATATAAAATGCAAGCGACGCACACTGGATCGAAAATCGCGTTTCGAAGACACAGAGCTTTTAACTTTTAATTGTCGTTTTTTAAGCTTGAAATGGCTTCTGTTCAGTATTACTATCGTTAAAAATGTCACACGAAGTAATTTGGTTTAAATACTGAGGACTTATAATTTTTTTACGAAAAGAATGAAATAAATGTATGGAGCAGAAACGAAAAATCAGTATAACCCTGGAATCGCAAAATTGCGCGTTATATCCTTCCTTACAGGGGGTTATAGTACTAATTATTTATGATTTTTTGACATACTTCATATTACGGGAAATAATGCACTTTTTTTTTAAAAATCGTCAAAAATAAAAAATAAATTTTCTTATTTTTCGAATTTGTTACGTGGTAGAGCCATGCTGCAGCTATATTAATAGTATAGTTGTAGCACGAATGGAATCGGCTCGACCGGGGAAGGACCACGCTCTCACAGAATACCAGCGTAAAATAGCTTAATGCTGCTGTGTTTTTCATATGGTGGTGTGAACCGGAGACCTTTTACTGGAAAGAGGCATTCTATCTTAGTCCTCGGCTGACAACATCATTTAAATTCGCAAACGAAGATAGATGTAGATGTCTATGAACCACTGCAACCACTTACCATCAGGTGGACTGTGTGCTCGTTTGTCACCCTATTCTATAAAAAAAAAAAAAAAAAAACTTGTTTTAAATGCAGAAAGATAACTAATACGGTTTTTTTGCTTAAAATATGTCAGAAGAAAGGTTTATTACAACATCAAACCACTTGATTTGCTGTGATTTTGCAAGCCATAACATCTGGAGAGGTAATCGATGTCACCAAATTCAAAGATTTTACATATAAGACAGCCCAAAGGTACGTGGAATTATATGGTTGGTACTACATGTCATCGACCGTTCATAAGTTGCCGATTCATGGAGCAGATATCATCGAACGCAATGCAATTGTGCCAATTGGAAGCCTATCAGAATCTCGGAACAACGATTTTAGGAGGTTTCGGAAACATCATTCCCGGAAAAAGAGTAGAAAATCTTCTAACGAAGATATCCTTAATATGCTTATCCTAACTTCCGATCCTTTTATTAGCGCAAGAAGACCTCATATGGATGCCAAAAAAAAAAAACCAGTCACTATTCAGTGAAACTTTAGACTTAATAGAGATCAGGAAACTCAAATTGAATTTTTGGATATGACCAACATAAAGTCAGATTCGGAATCGGATTCTGATGAAAGCGATAAAGAAAATTAGGCTATGGTAGGGTGAGTTTAATTTCTTTTTAAAACATTTATTTTGTAAACATATTTTGATTTACTTTCGAATATACAAAACAACATGTGTATAACAATTTCTGTTGTATTTCTTATTATAACGTAAATAAATAATATTTTTAATATAAAAATCATTATTAATTAATGTGTTCTAAAAAGATCTGATTACGACTCATATCACAGTAGTACGAGCAAACACTAATGATTTTGTTATTGGTTTTTGTTTAGTTCTTAGAAGACCTCAGTAGAATCAAAGATATTTTTTATTACCATCGGATGAGGGGTGGTTTGATGTTGTAATAAATCTTTCTTCTGACATATTTTAAGCAAAAAAACCGTATTAAAATTAAATTAAAACAAGTTCGAAAAATAAGAAAAATAATTTTTATTTTTGAGGATTTAAAAAAAAAAAAGTGCATTATTTCCCGTAATATGAAGTATGTCAAAAAATCATAAATAATTAGTACTGTAACCCCCTGCAAGGATATAACGCGCAATTTTGCAATTCCAGGGTTATAATGATTTTTCGTTTCTGCTCCATACATTTATTTCATTTTTTTCGTAAAAAAAATCACAAGTCCTCAGTTTTTAAGCCAAATTACTTCGTGTGACATTTTTAACCATAGTAATACTGAACAGAAGTCATTACAAGCTTAAAAAACGACACTTAAAACTTAAAAACTCTAAGTCTTCGAAACGCGATTTTCGATCCAGTGTGCGACGGTAGGTTGGCCTCATGACACAACGGAAATTATTATTCCGGTCCACCGTAGAGCAAACAGAGACGCTGCTTTAGATACCAAGTCCTCGGTTGCCTCAGTGGTAAAGAAAAATAAAGGGAAAAAAATATTGAATGCTTTAAGCGCAAAGCGCGTTAGTACGAGGGAACATTTTAAAGTTCGCGGAATGGGGGGTAAGGAGTGGAAATAAAAATCCAAATTTATTTTTCCTTTTCAATATATTCACCTGCTACCTTAATACATTTTTCGGATCTTTCAATTAACTTATGTATACCCTCCAAAAAAAAATGATTTGTCTTTGTCTAAAAAATACGCGGAAACTTGATGCACTGCTTCCTTCACTTCTTCATCACTTAAAAACTTTTTCGCACTAAGTTCTTTTTTTAAGTTTGGAAATAGATTATAATCACTGGGGGCCAGGTCAGGACTATAGGGTGGGTGTGGCAAAATTTCGAAGCCCTACTTCTGTAGGGCAGCCATCGCAAAATGGCACTTGTGAACAGGCGCGTTGTCGTGCAGAAGAAGGATTCCTTTGGTCAATTTTCCCCTTCTTTTCTCCTTTATGGCTTCCTTCAATTGTTCTAGGATTGAAGCGTAGTAATTTCCGGTTATGGAGACACCTTTATCTTTATAATTAATCAATAGGATTCCTTCTGAGTCCCAAAAGACTGTCGCCATGATTTTGCCAGCCGATTGTGCCACCTTAAATTTCTTGGGTGGTGGTGTGCCTTTTTTGTGCCACTGCATAGAGTCCTGTTTGGACTCAAGTTCATAATGGTGAACCCAAGTTTCGTCACCAGTAACAATTCGAGCCAACACTCCATCTTTGTCTTCCATACAGAGGTCCAAAAATGCACGAGAACACTGCACGCGCTGTTGCTTTTGAGGCGGCGTGAGCATTCTAGGCACCCATCTTGCGCTGACTTTAGTCATTCCAAGATGGTCATGAAGAATTTTGAAAATGGTTGTATCTGATACTGCAACCATTTCTGCGAGCTGTTTTTTCTTTAGGCGGGCATCTTCTAATATTAATTTTTCGACTTTTTGAATAATTTCCGAAGTGGTCACCTCGATCGGCCTTCCTGGCCGTGGGTCATCTTCAAGTGACCCTCTGCCTTGTTTAAAAAGGGTATGTCACTTGTAAACCATAGTTTTACTTGGACAAGTCTCCGTAAACGGATGACATCTCTTCCAGTATAGTCTGAACTGATTTTCCGCGCTTGGTAAGGAACTTTAAACTCGATTTTCTCCATATTTCACAATTTCTTCCCGATTGACTTGTATGGTTGACGATAACTCAAAGACTAATGATCTAATTACAATAAAACCTGGTATTTATTATACTAATAACGAGTTGCTCAATTAGCACGTAATTCAGCGACGTCCCCACTTATTACCTACCTACCCATGCCGCGAACTTAAAAACGCACCCTCGTATGTTCTACTAGCGCCTAAAAATTAAGATTCCAACGTTTTGTCGCATGAAATCGTATCTAACAATCATATTAAACATATAAATTATATAAAAAGTACATTGTCAGAAAGATATATGATTGTTGAACTTATTTTTTTTTAAATCGATCAATAGCTATTTTTACATAAAAAAGCGGTTTTAGTGGCTTATGGTGTAGATTTGTCAAGTCCGCATAACTCAACAACTATTGGTCAGACCTTGATCAAATGTATATGGGACTACATGAGAAGCACCAGCTTTCAAATAAAAAAAGAAACATTGAAATCGGTTCACCCAGAAAAAAGTTATGTGGAATTGAGTACCATCTCCTTTTTTTTTTTTTTTTTTATAGGATAGGGTGACAAACGAGCACACAGTCCACCTGATGGTAAGTGGTTGCTGTGACCCATAGACATCTACATCTATCTTCAATAAAGAATCAAAATGCAGATGCGTTGTCACCCGTGAGGACTAAGATGGAATGCCTCGTTTCCAGTAAAAAGGGTCTCCGGTTCTCTACACTCACCATACGAAACACAGCAGCGTTGAGCTGCTATTTTACGCTGGTATTCTGTGAGAGTGTGGTCCTTCCCCGGTCGAGCCGACCCATTCGTACTACAACTATACTACTAATATAGCTGCAGCATGGCTCTACCACGTCTCCTTTTTTGAAGTCGGTAGAAAATAAACGACCAGCGGTTGTCCCCAGCGGTGGGTCAAATCTAGGATTACTACTTACATATACTACTCGCTCCGAGGACTATACTATAACAGTTCAACTGTAGAAGAACGCCCAAAGCCAAGGTGAGCTGGGCGGCTAGGAACACCATTGCTTGCTTATCAGTTAATGCGCCGGAAACCAGCGGCCTATCTTTGGTTCTCTCCACCTGGAATTGAGACACAGTTTTTTTACTGTCCGAAAAATCTATACAAATAAATAAAATTGAAGTGTCTGTTTGTAATGTCAAAATAACAAGTTTTTACTAAATGCATATGTAAGTATACACGTCCCTTATAAAAAAAACAGTTTTTTTTAATGTTTATCTGTCTGTTTATTCCGGCTAATCCCTGAAATGGCTGGACTTATTTTGAAGGGACTTTCACTGGCAGATAGTTGATGTTATAAGGAGTTACTTAGGCTAATTTTATTTTAGAAAAACAATTAGGGTTCAACGCAAAAAAATTATAACCCTTAATTACACGCGGGCGAAGGCGCGGGGAACAGCTAGTCTTTATACAGGGTGCCCCAGAACTCAACGTCAAGCCGAAACGGGGTGACAGGATTGATTGTAACAATCATGAGAAAAATCAGAAAAAAAATCTATCCCATGCAGTTTGGAAATTATGGGCATTTAAGAAAAACCTAGAAATTTGGTCAAACTGTAACCATTTTTCGTTTATTGTGGTTAATTTATATTATTTTGGTTCATTTAAACTTTGCAACCGTAACCCTAAATAACATTTCTAGAACCACAGTCAAAAATAATGATACAACTGCCCCAAGTTTTCTAGAATTAAGACTAAACTGTGAATCTAAAATTTTCAAAACTTGTCGACTTTGAAAGGCCCTCCTTTAAAAAAAATGTACTAAAGTGCCTTGGCAAGTGCCATTAAAAGTTTGCGCATTTAATCAGGATTGTAAAATGGTATAATACTTGTTAGTTTCGTACTAAAAAAAAAACTAGTAAAAAAATAAAAACCTCGAGTAACCAGATTTTCGCTAACCCATTTTACTCAGTTCAAATGTTTTTTATTCGCACAAGCTCTTGGTAGGTTCTTAATTTTACGGCAAAATGATGAGAGAGATGGATAGTGGACATAATTATTATTATATATTATTTTTGTCATGATGGTTACAATCAATCCTGTCACCCCGTTTCGCCTTGACTATGAGTTCTGGGACAACCTATATATATAATTCTTCTGCCGTGTGTATGTGATTGAACTCCTCCTAATCGCGTACCAATTGTGAAATTGTTTAGATTCACAGTTGGACCCGGTAGGTGGCGTTGTTGTCGAGATCTAGAAGTTACCCGTCGAAGCCGAGGCGGATTGCCAGTTGTTAAATAAAATAAATAATATAAACTCCTCAGACGGAAGAGGCTCATATCCAGCAGTGAATCTTTGCAGGCTGATGAAAAAGAAAAAAACATGTGTGCAGTTCACATGCGGTAGAAGTGAAACTTTCAGAAAATTGCAAGCAAAATTGCTCTGTAATAGCGTAAAATCCACTTCATTCTATAGGTAAAGTCATTTTATCGAACAAAAATTGATTAGACTCTCAAGGTGGTATGTAAAATAGACTCTAGATGGCCTGAACACAACTAATTTAATATAAACGGTTAGTTATGAAATCGTGGATTGTTATGAACGGATTGGTTAAGATAATTTTATTCAATATGGTTAATTTCATTTATTTAATAAATTTGTTAATTTTATTAATCATCTATAAAGCACCGCACAAAGAAGAGACCTAGATAATAGGAAACTATATATTGTATTCTATCTCATTCTCTCACAGGCTATATCCTATAGATGTATATATTTTAGATGTGGTAGAGCCATGTTGAGCTATATTAGAATAGTTGTAGCACGAATGGGTCGGCTCGACCGGAGAAGGACCACGATCTCACAGAATAGCAGCTCAACCGCTGCTGTGTTTCGTATGGTGAGTGTAGAGAACCAGAGACCCTTTTTACTGGAAAGGAGGCATTCCATCTTAGTACTCACAAGTGACATTGCATCTGCATTTTTGATTCGTAATCGAAGATAGTTGTAGTTGTCTATGGGCCACAGCAACCACTTACCATCAGGTGGACTGTGTGCTCGTTTGTCAATCTAAACCTATTAAAAAAAATGTCTCTTTTTCATTTCATCGAGTTTCAAATTACGATTCTAAAGAAGTTATCATTTCAACAAGAATCAATATTTTACCTGAGCATCGACATCCTTATCCCACATATCATTGATAGTGCAGCCAGCACCCCTCATGAGACCAGCTCCCAAGAGAAACAGTCCAGCTGTTTCCAATGTGGTGTATAATGGCACAGTTCCTGGTATAGAGGCCAGGGCTATTGACCATGAACATGGCCAGTAAAGGAGGTAGACGCCTGGAAGTGAAAAACAAAAGAAGATGAAATTGCTAATTGAAACTTTAAATTTGTTTTAAGTGTAGGAGACAACATCAACAAGTGCCGATTTACCACGCGCTCGACTATAAAGGCAAATATGGTGAGGAAACTTGCATGTCTGAGAAATAAGAAAAAAAAAATATATCGAAGCAGTTCACCAACATGCATTACGGCAATGCGGCGGACATTGCCTTACCCTAAAACCCTCTCAGAAATTAGAGGAGGCCTCTGCCCAGCAATGGGATGTATACAGGGTTATTTTTCAAAGAATAGCCAAATTTTAAACTTATGTTCAAATATATAAATAATGATATACCGTTATTGCAGTTTTTGAAAATACAAGTAAATAAGGCTCTTTACTTTTATTTCAAATTATCCTAAATTGAATGTGCTTTATGGGCAATAACGTTTTTGCCTACGGATCGACTCTTACGAATGTGTCCATACACAGTAAAACCATTCAAATAATGTATTACCACGCATTTTGAATTTAAAAGATAAAAAGGACAGAATGTTTGAGATTTTTTAAATTAATTTTTCTTCACCATTTGCCTGTATTCGACGGATTCAACTCGGCTGGGCAGCGTTCGGGAGATTACAACACATCTTCTCGTCAGACATACCTCAAAACCTAAAAACTAGATTATACAACCAGTGCGTGTTGCCAGTGATGACCTATAGATCTGAGACGTGGTCCTTCACTGCTGGCCGTATGAGGAAGCTCAAAGTCGCTCAGCGAGCTATGGAGAGGACTATGATCGACGTCTCTCTGCGTGATAGACTTAAAAACGAGGATATCCGCAGTAGAACCAGAGTGACCAACATAGCCCAAAGAATTAGTATGCTGAAGTGGCAATGAGCCGGTCATATAGCTCGAAGAACCGACAACCGATGGGGAAGAAAGGTTCTCGAGTGGCAGCCTCGTACCGGCAAGGGAAGTGTAGGGCGTCCCCCCACTAGATGGAGTGACGACCTGGTAAGACATGCAGGAAGTCAATGGATGCAGGTGGCTCGGGACCGTCCTTTGTGGCATTCCTTGGGGGAGGCCTATGTTCAGCAGTGGACTTGTGAAATGATGATGATGATGATGATTTGCCTGTATTACTTATTCTGAAAATTTCCTTCCCTGCAAATTTGGCCGGTTATTGTAAAATAACACTGTATAGGATGTTACTTTATGTTTTACTTTTAGACATAACATCCTTAAGTGGTGGAAACAGAAACTTTTTTTATTCAATATAGATTATAAATAATACTTATTGAAAGTCACTCTTTTGTCTAATTACCACTGGTTCGAAAAAAACCTCTGTCCTGGGAAGAACCAGCAAGAAACCCAGCGGGACTTTTTTTTTAAATAACAGCTCACAATCATGTATGTTACACAATTAACCACACAAAACAAATTAGAAACAGCCTGGCAGCGAACACCTCATTCCCAGGGGTTATTATCATCCATAAATTCCTTAACATTATAATAACCCTTTTTATACAAATTATCTACACTAATATTATAAAGAGGAAAACTTTGTTTGTTTGTTTGATTGTAATGAATAGGCTCATAAACTACTGGACCGATTTTAAAAATTCTTTCACCATTCGAAAGCTACATTATCCACGAGTAATATAGGCTATATTTAATTTTGAACAAAAATAGGGTTCCGTAAGATATTAGGGTTTATCAGACACAAGGTGTAAAAAATCAACCAAAAAAGTTACTTATTTTGCGTACCCTGCCTAAACTATTAAAGATAGAACCATAAAATGTTCTAAGTAATTGTAGATCTTATAAATATCTACAAAAAAGTCCGCGACACACTATACCTATCTATGTCGAGTGAGGCACAATAACCATTTTTTTATTGAAAAATCTTGATTTTTTTTTGGACTACATTTAAACGCGTTTATTTTACTCATGCTATTAATCCTTATCAAAATAAATTATTTCATCACTAAGTACAGTTAATGTAGATAATATTTGGTCTTTGAATGATTAAAATTGGACGTTTGGTTCTGAAGTTATAGCGAAATTAAAATATTACGATTTCTGCTGCACGGCCCGTTGCGAAGTAGGCGTTACCAAGGCCCGGTGAGCGTGTGTGTGGGGTCGGCTCCCTACGCAGCGGTCGTGCGTGAAGTCTAATAATTTTCGTGCGATTTTTTTTAGGTTTCGTTCTTTAAACTACACCTACGCAAAAGTTCTTCTCAGAGCTAAACAACAGTTCTTCTTAGAGCTAAACAACAGTTCTTCTTAGAGCTAAACAACAGTTCTTTTCAGGGCTAACCAACAGTTCTTTTCAGGGCTTACCAACAGTTCTTTTCAGGGCTAACCAACAGTTCTTTTAGAGCTAGAATATTACGCTAATAACATTATCTTAAACATTTGAAAATGCCTAAGAGAGCCAGGTCTCAACTTTCTAAACATAGTTCTCAAGCACGGGCAGCAAAAATACGTCGTATGGGAGAATCTTCACCTGAACGTTCACAACGCCTTGCTGAACAAAATCAGAGAAACTCTCAGGTACGCGCACGAGAGTCGAGTGTCGAACGTTCACAACGCCTTGCAAAACAAAATCTGAGAATTTAATTATGCAGAAAGTACCGGGTGAAGTTAAGTGCTATAAATCCATAGACACCGTCACTAACATCGAGGACGCAGTGCACTACCCCCAGGAATTTTTAAATTCTCTGAACCCCGCTGGGCTTCCACCTCATGAACTGTCGTTAAAAGTTGGCACGCCGATAATGCTTCTCAGAAATTTAAGACCCCCCAACATGTGTAATGGCACGAGACTTCTTATAAAGGAGCTAAAAGATAATTTAATAGTTGCGAAGATTATCACCGGCCCTGCAGCTGGTGAATTAGCTCATATACCAAGAATACCCATGATCCCTACTGATTTGCCTATACCCTTCAAAAGGCTCCAATTTCCAGTAAAAATTTCTTTCGCACTCGATAAACAAATGCCAGGGCCAAACATTCAAATTAGTAGGAATTGATTTACGAAAAGAATGTTTTACATGGGCAACTTTACGTTGCCCTATCACGGGTCGGGCTCCCGACCATCAGTATATTGTTACCAGAAAATAATATAACGTCAAATGTTGTGTATAGAGAAGCTCTACAATAATAGCTTAAGTTTTCTATCCTAAAACAACAGGTTGCACTCCGGGACTTAACAAATAACATCCACAGAAAGAAAATCTGTTCAGCCTGCGAATAGTGACTGCTTCGTCGATGTTAGTGTCGGTGTCTGTGAATTGACCTGGGAATCATTTTGTTTGCTGACCGTGTCTTTCCTGGGTAGGCTTTTTGCAGCGGTAACCGACATCCACGCGGGCGACCGCTAGTGTTTAATAAAGTATTTGAATTTTGAGCAGGTCGAATTTTGTATATTTTCTGGGATTTTGTTGTAAAAGCGTATACATCGCCCCAAGAATGAATTACTGACTCGGTGGAGTCGAGTAACTGGTACTACTAGCTTGTGTTTGTTCCTAGTATTTACAGAATGAATATCACTTATTTTTGTATAACTACTTTTATTTTTGTGTACGTACATTACATTTTCATAAATGTATTGAGAGGCCAAAGTTAATATATTAATTTCCTTAAATTTTTGTCTGAGCGACTCTTTAGGTTTTAAATCATAGATTGCTCTTATGGCCCTCTTCTGTAAAACAAATATAATTTCAGTGTCAGTTGCGTGTCCCCATAGCAAAATACCATACGACATTATGCTATGGAAATAGCTTTTTTTTTTTTTTTATAGGATAGGGTGACAAACGAGCACACAGTCCACCTGATGGTAAGTGGTTGCTGTGACCCATAGACATCTACATTTATCCTCAATAAGGAATCAAAATGCAGATGCGTCGTCACCCGTGAGGACTAAGATGGAATGCCTCTTTTCCAGTAAAATGGGTCTCCGGTTCTCTACACTCACCATACGAAACACAGCAGTGTCAAGCTGCCATTTTACGCTGGTATTCTGTGAGAGCGTGGTCCTTCCCCGGTCGAGCCGACCCATTCGTGCTACAACTATACTACTAATATAGCTGCAGCATGGCTCTACCACGTAAAAAAACAAGTCGCTACCGCTAAAGTAAACAAGTCTAGCTGTTTCCACACTGGTAAGATTTCTAATCTTTTTTACAGCATATGCTGCAGAACTAAGTCTGCTTGCTAACTTTGATATATGGGGGCTCCATTGAAGCTTCGCGTCTAGTGTTATTCCAAGAAAAATGGTGGTATCGACAAGACTCAGTTCCTCCCCATTTAAAATTACATTAGTATTTAATTGTCTGACATTTGGAGTCATGAACTTCATACATTTCGTTTTAGTGCTATTTAAATGCAAGTTATTAACATTAAACCAATTTAATAATTTAGATATAGCATTATTTACTTCGTCATATTTTAATAATTGTCGTTTTAATTTGAAAATTAATGAAGTGTCATCAGCAAATAATACTATATTATGGTTATCCCCTACTATGTAAGGTAAGTCATTAATATATACAAAAAACAGTACTATCGACCCGGAAGAGCTCATACTATTAATGACAACTTTTTGAGTTCTGTTACTTAAATATGAAACAATTAATTTAAGAGCATTACTTCTTACACCGTAGTGTTGTAGTTTCCTGATTAATGTTTCATGGTGAACACAATCGAAGGCTTTGGATAGGTCACAGAATATACCCAAAGCATCCTGTGAATTCTCCCATGCATTGAAAATATATTTAATCAGCTCAACACCAGCATCAGTTGTCGAGCGACCCTTGTGAAACCAATTGATTTTATGAAGTAAATTATTAACATTAAAAAAATTAACATTTGATCAAGAATAATTTTTCAAAAATTTTACTAAGTGTAGGCAGTACAGAAATGGGACTAAAATTGGCGGGGTCTAATGTACTACCAGATTTAAATAAAGGTATTACTTTACTATGCTTCATCAAATCATGAAACACACCATATTCGATACTAGTATTAAAATAATAGCTAGTTGAGGCGCGATTATATCGATTATAGACGCAATAACTTTAATGGAAATGCCCCACAGATCCGCAGTTTTCTTAACATCAATAGTTTTAAAATATTTTACAATATCTTTTGATGATATTTTATGAAATGTAAAATTCTTTGTACACGCATTTACATTTTGTTTAAGCAATGATTCGGCGACGGCAGGAGAAGAATTCAGTGACATAGTGGTTAAGATCGGAATATCCGTAAAATACTTCTCAAAAACCATTGCAACATCCTGATCTGATTCCGTTAATTTGTTGTTAAAACTCAACCGGTAGTTTGAATTGCGAGAGTTGACCTTACCAGTTTCACTATTAATTATACTCCACGTCATTTTAATTTTATTAGAAGCCGTCTTAATTTTGTTGCTCAAATGCAAAGACTTGGCTTTGGAGCACACTCCTTTAAATATTTTTTAACATATTCCCTAAATTCGACGCTAGGGTTATATGACCTTTCATGGTAAAGTTCATATAACCTTTGTCTGCTCTTATGGACTCCTACTGTCGCCCATTCATTGAAAGCCTTCCGACTGTTCAAGGAGAACGTTTTAGAAGTAAAAATATTATCAAATTCATTGCAAATAAGTTTAAACACTGTTCCATACAAAAAATTAGGATCATTTTGGTATGAAAGTGATGGAAGTTTCTTCACTATGTTACTTCTAAACTTCTCCAAGCGACGTGCATTTACAGGAACAAACACAATTTTCCCATCTACTTGCTTTTTGTGAACATAAGGTAATGAAACTAACTGTCCACAGTGATCAGAACTCAATTTTTGAATTATACATTTATGCAACGGCAACATTTGTAAAATGTTATCTATACATGTTGCACCATTCAGTAATACTTTGGCTCTAAAATAAATTAAAAAGACCATATGATTTAAACAATGATCTAAATTTAATATTGGTGGAGGAAGCTTCTAGGAGATTGATGTTAAAGTCTCCACATATTACAACAGATTTATTCCGTTTATTAAGCTTAACAAAAACTTCCTCCATAATTTTTCCATAATTTTTTCAAAAGTAGAAGTAAAGTGGCTCAGCTTAGTCCAACATAATGTGGACCACACTCTACTTGGATGGAGCAATCAATTGCACAGGTCAGTTAACAGCTAATGGATGCTAAATTCTGACAACCGTTATACCATTACAGTCTATTAAAGTCCACTGCTGAACATAGGCCTCCTCCATAGATTGCCTCATAGGGCCGATATTTGCCACAGGGTGGCCTTTGGCAAGCGGGTTGGCAACCGCAGTTTTTTTATTTTTAGTCGTTATTAGGGAGACCCTGCAGATTTGTTTCCCTCTGTCGCCTCTTACGACACCCACGGGATGATATGGGGTATACTGTAATAATCTGACAAAGTGAAAAGTAATTATGTCCAATCTTCCCATTTGTGTTAAGGCCCATGTGATAAATTATGATGAGTCTTGGGTTTAAATCCAACAGGAATACAGTTGTGAACTACCACTAACATAAGAATTTTAAGCTTACTTGGATTGGTTAACGGGAATAATAATAATAATTATTATTATTACTTAACAGGCCAGCAGTTGAAACAACTGATATAAGCCAGTATCCTATTTTCAAATGTGTAATTATTCTATTTTAGTTGTTTATCCAATCTGTTCTTGAATTATTTAATAGTTTGTGGAGATATCACTTCTGATGGCAGCTTGTTCCATGCTTCAACCACTCTTTGGCTTAAAAAGTGCTTGTGTGGGCGACACAGCTTTAGTTAATTTGAAGTGATGTCCCCTAAGATGTGTGTTTTTTGAGTGGTGGAATAAATCTTTGTCAAAATTGTGTCCATGTATAATTTTATGTTTCGATCAAGTCTCCTCGTTCTCTGCGATCCTTCAGAGTCGTTAGTTTAATTTATTTTTAGTTAGTTTAAGTTATTAGTAATGTTATTTTTTTTTAAAGTGAAGAGACAAACTTACAGTCCACATGATGGTAAGTGTCTAATGCAGTCTATAGACACCTGTAAACAACTTCAAGCAAATAACGCTACATTTGGTGTGTTATCACCCTCAAGAACAAAGATGGAATGCCTCTCTGTCAGTAATTATGCTGGCTTTTTATTCTCTTCAGATTGGAATACAGCATTACATGCACTTCTGCTTGGTAAGAAAGAAAGAGGGAAAATAGGTAACTGCCAGCTAAAAAAGTCTACTCCTTGGAAAGGCCTTAGTTGAGCAGTAGACTGCCATAGTATGCAAATACAGTATGGTAAAAGCTTGGGAGAGGTCCAACAATGGCATATTCACACGAGAATAAATTAGACTTACCAACAGGTCTGTCCCATCTTGCTAACTTAACATATGGATCTATTTTGTTCTTCCACAGATCACCTAATCTGACATCAATACTTTTTTCCACTGGTAACACCTTTTTCCTCCTTTCTATTTCATCTATTATAATTTTTGGCGTGGACGTCTCTATTACCACCTTTTGCCTATGCTGGTCACTGTGTGCTGTGTGAAATCTAACATTTTTATAAAATACTTTATCAGCTTGTCTCTGTTCCTTCTTAAAGTATACCTGTCCACATAAACATGGATGTGTAGTTTTACCAGTGGATAAATAAAGTGTTTTCTTGAGGCTTACATTTGTATTTGTTAATCGTAGAAAGGACTTCAAATTTGTTACTTTGAGACCTATCAAATTCGTATTTAGCATTGTTGACTTTAGTTTATTAAAGCATGATGTAAACTGGAAAGTAAATTAAAGAAATATTAATTTATATAGAATTAACAATAAATAATATATTATATTTATATTATTTCTTTATTATGCCTAAACCAGCACGCGAGCAAAACCGGGGCCAACCTTGCTCACCCCTGAATTAGATGTGGAATAGAAATAATCTTTAATTATCATAAGATAATTTTATACTCAAAATTTAATCTAATATAACCAGCTACTTACATCACTTAACTAAACTTTCGATATATTATCCTGATATAGATATTAAAGAAAATACTGTTACTCCTTTCAAAGATAAAAATAAAATATCTAGGCCTTTTAGGATTTCATAATAAAATTTGAAATGACATAACAGCATAATTTACATAATATACAAAGAACATTCATGTTCTTTTGTAAATATGCTATGTCATATTACTAATTAAATTTCCTCGTAATTATTGAGGAAAACAAAAATGTATTGCTAACCTCTACTAAGACAAAAAAATGATCACATGAATAATTTTCAAGGTTAAAATAAGGTGTCCAATAACAAGGATAATTACACTTACGTAACAATAATACTGTTCTAAAATCTAGTCAAGCACAACTATACTTCAAGTTCTTTATCGTGCACGTTGTCTTAAACATTTTAACACTTGAAAAATCGATAAAATTCGTATACGAAATCAAATGAACCGCGTTGACATTGACAACTAAACTAAAGCTAAACTTCATTGACCATTGACTGACATTTGATCACTTTACTCTATGCTTTTGACAATAGAGCAAAGAGTTGTTGTTATGATTCATGGACTTAGAATATACTGGTTATAATTCGCCAATTAAGGCAGGCAAATGCCTTAGATCATACAGCCTAATCTGATTTGTATTTTGTTCACAAAACTGTTCACAATATGCTGATGCGGTCTTTCGATGACGATAATATCACAAGGCTCTTAAGCAGATAAAAAACTTGAGGTTTATATAACTGTCGTAGCACTTGTTATATCGTCTTGCGCTATTAGTTCACATGCGCAGATATTTAATACACAAAATCGTACAATAACTTTTTCGTATCAAAATCCACTTCAAACCGTTATTTATACAACAGGAGCAGCCATCGCCAGCAGCTATGTACCTGTCAAAACCTGACCAAAGAGTAAACCACTACTTTTACTTTTGACCAACCCAAACATAATTGTTGAACATGTAAAACAATACTTAACATGAGACTTACTCGGCGAGCGATTCGAGACCATTTTATGAAAATGAGCGCCTTACTCCTACTAATAAGCACTTATTGGAACGATGTTCCTTATCGCACGGTACGAATTTGGCGGATGGAGGCTAGGCGAGGAAAAGTGTAAGACTTTTCCGTCACGACCCTTTCTATAGTGCGAGCGAGATGGAATAATATCCTTGCAATTTTTCTTATCTTGCCATGAAAGAAATATTATTTTAAGTGACGCTTCATTTTAATAGACGCTAGTAATTCATTTATTTGTATTTGTTAATCAATAATATAATACGTTTATCAATAATATTATACTATGAAAGGAACTTCGTTCCAACCGAGTGTTCTACGACACTCACGCATGTTTTTTATTCTAGAACTATTAAAGACTTTTGGAGCGTAATACGTTGGAGGCGCATAATAATCTGTTTATTAATATTTCGAGCTAATGTTTATTGGATTTATTTTTACTCTATTAAACATAAGTTTTCACGCATAATTAACTTTAATTACCATCTTTATTGATTAAATAGTAGTAGATGGAAATGAAAAAAACTCTATAATATATTATATTATATTTTTAAAAATAAGCACAAATATTGCTTTAGATAAATTTAAGTTTATTTATTGTTTTTTTGTTTTAGATAAATTTAAGTTCTTTTATTGTTTTAGATAAATTTATGTTATTTTATTGATTTATTGTTTCAGATAAATTTAAGTTATTTCTTTGGTCTTATGTTTGCCCAGACCTGTGCTGCAGCGTGCCAAGTAAAAATATAGTCTCGTTGGTAATCCATGTCCGTTTTTTATCTATAGTTTTTATGTTATTCGTTTTAAGTAGTCTTCTTGTACCATTTAAAATTATTGTAATTTTAGCCGTTATTGTATGGCATCATAATCAGCTTTCGTTAAGTTATTATATTGAATTAATTATTTATATCGTTCCAAAAAAAGATAATCCTAGCAAAAATGATTAAGTTAAATAAATTAAAAATTGGTGTACTAAATCCTGGTTCTCTTGGCACCAAACACAATGAATTCTTGGTTGCCATGGTGCGTCATTCAGTAGACATAATGGCCTTATCAATGAAACATGGCTGCGGGAGGGTGAGAAAGGCCGTGCGCCTTCAATCCCAGGTTATCGACTGCGACACATCCCCCGACCTGCAGAAGTCCGTGCACGCGGTGGAGGGGTAGGTAGGTTTTATCCTGTCTGCCCCATGGTGGTGCATATATAGATAAGTATTAAAATGAGTGGTAAATCCTTTATCATAGGCACTGCTTATCGTCCCCCGTGGCTTAGTGTGCAATTATTCCTGGATGCGCTGAATGAGTCGTTAGGTTCCTTCACAGGGTATGATGATATTGTTTTGGTTGGTGATTTTAATATTGACCTCTTAAATAGACACAGCGCAAGTACTAAAATGTTCTCTGACTTTCTCAATTGTTGTAATTTTACACAATATGTTGAAGTACCAACGCATTTTACCGAAAGTACTCAGACTCTCATAGATGTTGTGTGTACTGACGCACCGGTATTTTACATAAAAGTAGACCTAGTTCTATGTGAATTTAATATTCCAAAAGATCGATTAAAGTCTAGATGGGTTACGTTCAGAACATTAAGGACTATCGATACAGATATTTTCAAACAAGACCTTAACCTTATAGACTGGCATAGCTTCACATTATTAAATGTATGTAAAAAAATGTATGTAAAAAATAAACATTTTTTATAAAAATGCACCATTGAAGAACTCTTACATAAAAAACAAACATTATCCTTGGTTAACATATAATATGATGAAGCGCGATGAAGCGCAGGTTAGGGCTCGTAAGACGAATTTTGACTCTCACAAGGATTATTATAAAGAGCTAAAATCAATAGTTAAGTGCCCTTGTGTCAGAAAAAAAGGCGTACTTTAAATTTTTCGTCAATTCAAAAATTAATCAACTAAAAATTATGTGGTGCTACCACATAATTTTTATTAAGCAACATGTGCAAATAAAAAGCAAAAATAATTTTCTGCCAGCTCATTTCAATGACCCAAATGCTTTGAACGATCATTTTTTCATTGTCTCCGGAGAAAGTAATGTAGCTATGTCTCTTCTCACTTACTTTGAATTTCATCGTTTTTCTGATGTTTCGTTTCAATTTAAAGCAATCTCAGAATCCGAAGTTGCAAAAAGTAAATATTTTAAGGTCAATACAGAGTAATGCAGTTGGTTGCGATGGGGTATCACTAGACATGATAAGGCTGTTACTTCCAGATTGTCTTGAAGTAATAACTTCAATAATCAATAAATCTTTCGAAACAAATACCTATCCTAATATATGGCAGCAAGCCCTTGTTAAACCTATATACAAAGTTAGTAATCCTGTTTGTATGCCCATCAGCATCTTACCGTGCTTATATAAAGTAATAGAAAAGATAGCATGTAAGCAGTTAAATGTATATCTTGAGACCAATAAGATACTGCCTAGGCTGCAATAGGGTTTTAGAAAACAGCGCAGCACTACAACTGCCTTAATTCAGGTTGTAGACGATATACTGACAGCACAGGCCAACGGAAGGGGCACTATTTTGACATTGCTGGATTTCTCACGCGCATTCGATACCATTAATGTTTCCTTACTACTTTCTAAATTATCATATTATGGATTAAATAGAAATGCTATTAAGAGGTTCGACGGCTATTTTCAGAACCGTTCCCAGCGAGTCGAATTAATAACAAACGACAACACCAGAGTTCCACAAGTTTCTATTTTAGCACCACTGCTTTTCATACTTTACAGCGCGGATGTTGTTAATAATATAGAGCATTGTAAGTTCCACATGTATGCAGACGACTTACAGGTATATATTTCTTTTAAGTTTTGCGATACAGATATAGCATTGGCGAAGCTTAACGCCGACCTGAATCGCATATCTCTGTGGTATAAGCGTAATACACTAGTTCTGAAGCAGAATAAAACAAAATACATAACTCTAGGGACACCAGCATAGGTACGGAAGATAACCTCGAAATGTCCCGCGGTTGTCATAAATAAGGATACAATTGAAATAGTCCCTGAAGCGAGAAATCTTGGTATAGTGATGGATGAGAAGCAGCGACTCGAGAAGCATGTTTTCGACATTGAACGTAATTGCTTCTTTAGGCTAAAAGTGCTATATCGAATTCGCAATTACCTAAGCTTAACTCTGCGTGTAAACCTATGCGAGTTTCTCGTTCTATCAAAATTTAACTATGCTGATACTCTTATAGGAGCGCGACTAATCGCACGTACAAAACAAATAATAAAACGGGAGAACGCCTGCGCGCGCTTTTGCTTTAATATACCACCACGTACACATGTAACACCATTTTATAACAAAGCCAATATATTAAAAATGGACTTCCGCAGACGACTACACTTTGCTTTAGTTTGGCATAGTAAAAAACAAAGATATACTGGGAATATCTTTTCAATAAGCTTGATTGGGCCAAAGATCACAATAATTCACATAATCTCAGATCAGTTGATCAAAAATTAGTATATCCTTTCAGCCGCTCGACTGTATTCAGAGGAAATTTTAAATACAATGCAACAAAGTTTTAGGGCAAGGAAATGTCCGCCGCGCTGCCCCAATGCATGTTGGCGAACTTCACATGTCTTCGAAATATTTATATAATACAAAAATTAACGAATTTAAAAACAAATATAAATTACTGCTACTTAATGAACAAAAAATGTTGGTTATGACGTAGTATCTAGGTATAAATAATTTAAAACAATTCTTTCTAAATTTAACGATTAATGAATTTACTAGTAATTTAACTAAGTTTTATAGACAATGAACGGTTAGGCACTTTAATTTTTACTAAATCCTGACTCAATTTGCAATATTTAAAAATGTAAAAATAACAAAATTTAAATAGGGAAATTGCATATTATGTGGTAGGCTATATTTTTTTAGAAATCTTTATACGAGCTGTGTATTTATTTACCTTAGTTATTGTTAAAAACGGCTAGTCATTAGTCCATTTATATATTTTATTTTATTTTTTCTTTTAAATTTTCGGACATCAAGAGCGAGCGTGCACTCAGTCGCCCGAGTTGCCTCAGGGTATGGGCTGGACTGAAAACCAGTGCTATCACTGAATCCGGTCCTTTTCGCTGCGGCTTCAGCTCTTGCACTAATTGAACTTTGTAAGCATTCATACCGAGATCTTTATGCAAAATTCTTCTCAAAGAAGTGCGTGAAATGTTCAATTCATGAGAACGCTGGCGGTTGATGTTGATGGTTGTTCACGCACACTGAGCAACAGCAGTGATGTCTTCGGTTGAGCGCACTGGACGAGTACGTACACGGGTTGTTTTATCCAACAATAATCTAGTTTCACGAACTCGCTTCACAAACTGCGTTTTTGGCATCCTTTCTGTCAAATTCTTTTTGTAAATTTCTTACAGTTTGAGTAGAAAACTCACCACTTTGGGAATAAGTTTTTAATATTTACCAACTTTGTTCAAGCGAAAAGCGACCCATTTCATAAATGTCAAACATAAAACCATACAGTAATCTATGCATAAAACTAACTTCTGTCACATCGAAAATGTCATCAAACCTTCCAAATATATAGAGGTCAGTGTTTTTTTTTATGGCAACCTTACAATTACTGCCAACCTCCAGTCAATAAATAATAGTAGTAGTAAGAAACGACGAACTAGCTCGCTACATATTTATTTATCTATGCGACGAACAATAAAAATGAAAACTATGATTCTGATTAAAAACCGAATAAAATTAAGAACTAATGAAGAATGAAATGACTTGTACTAAAGTTTATTAATTACTTAAATAAAGAATATTATATAGAATTAAAATAAAACTGAACTCATTACCACATTTAAAATATTAAATAAAAGTAAATAAAGAGTATTAAATGCTAAATAATGAATAAAATTTTATAACTTAATATTATTTGAATCCAAATATTCCATAAGACAATTGAAAACATTTTTACTTTTTTTAGAATAAATTAAAAGAGAACAAATTCCTGTAGGTAGAGGTATTTTAAGTTTTACCAGTGTTAAATAATGAAGTATGATCATATAGAGGACACGAGAAGAAAATATGATTGAGGTCACCAATATCTAAACCACACTCAAATATACAAGAATTTTTAATATGAAGCCTAGCAAGGTGAACCGAATTACAACAGTGACCCAAGCGCATTGTACGTAACATTAATGTATGTTTCTTATTTAAGGTTAATTTATAAAACGAAGGCTTAGAAGGAAGGATGGGTTGAATTTTGGCATAGTGACAGCCTTTTGTCGTTTTCGTTTTGTTCCAATGTTTTGACCACCTATCTCTATACAATAATTTCGTGGTCCTTATAAGGTCATAGCAATAATTTTTAAATAAGAAAGTATCCCCACAGACTATAGCTTGTTTAGCTAGTTTGTCGGCATATTCATTACCAGATATACCAATATGATTAGGAATCCAAACAAGAGAAATGTTGATGTTTTGAAATTGGTATAAGAATAGAAGTTTCTTAATTTCAAATATCAACGGATTGCGGGAAATGTCATATGAAGGATTGCATAACAATGCCTGTAAAGAACTAAGAGAAGCTGAAAATATCACGCTTGATTTTAATTTAAAACTATTTATAGCAATATTTTATTGCTTGTAAAATGGCTAACATTTCTCCAGTAAAAACTGACTTATCATTTTATATTTTATTTTATATATTACATTTTATATTATAAATAGGTAATACTTTTACTTAAGAAAAGGAAAGTTACAGCCTATATACGACCAACTTCCTGAGAGGGTTTTAGGGCAAGGAAATCTCGTGTGAAGAAAAGAAAGTGCCGCGCTGCCCCAGTAGTTGTTGGAGGCCAAACAGCCGCTCGATAACGTTTTAGATAAAAAGCTACAATTTCGTATTTTGTTAATTTGTTGATGCGGTGGTGGTGGGGCCTCGGGAAGAGTAGTATGGGTATTGCTTCTTTCCGAAATATCGATACACTAGTCTCCCTACCCCCAGGGAATCGGTTGGCGGTGGAACTATAGACTAGATCTGCTGCTGGGGTTGTTACGCAGGTGCAGTTGTAAGTGTACGTGTGTCTGGCATTGCCCAAAATATTGTACCATATCTCTGCCAATATCTGCCGCCTGTGGGATTGAAAAGTACATTTAAAATATGATAGTGATCATGTGCATCGGGAGGAGGATGATAGGGCGCTGAGAGGGAAAATTGAGTAATTAGAAAATTAAGAATGATTAATACAGTTATGTATATAAAAACTTGAGGCGTCTAGGTTGTTAACTAAAACTGTTCAATAGTTTTTAAGTGAATTCAGTGCCTTCCCTTAACCTGTTTACCATATTTTTATCAACTCTCTTTCGTGTATGTCTGTTCGGGTAGAATTTAGTCATTGATTTTAAAGTAACCTCCCGATGAGCTAGAGACTTGAAATTTTGAACATAACTCAGAATCGGATGACAATGTTAAAAAAAATAACCGGCGAAGTGTTAGTCGGACTCGCGCATGAAGGGTTCGGTACCATCATAATAAACGTTTCTAGTACTACATTTAATTTTTAATTAATTTAAATTTTTATTATTTGTTGTTATAGCTGCAACAGAAATACATATTCTGTGAAAATTTCAACTGTGGACCTATTACGCATTATGATATACAGCCCGCTGACAGACAGACGGACGGACGGACGGATGGACGGACAGCGGAGGTTTAGTGATTAAAAAGGGTCTCGTTGGATACCACTTGGGTACGGAACCCTGAAAAAACACAAATAAGAAGTGATTTTTAGTCCGTTTTAAAAAAAGTGGCATATTTTATTTATCTCAATTTTTCTATAGACACTGAGCATGAACGGACCATTTAGTCTCGCGTCTCTTAAGCAGTAATCACGTCATCATCATCATTATCATCATTACAGCCCTTCACAAGTCCACTGCTTAACATAGGCCTCCCCCAAGGAATTCCACAAAGCACGGTCCTGAGCCACCTGCATCCATCGACTTCCTGCATGTCTTACCAGGTCACTCCATCTAGTGGGGGGACATCCTACACTTCGTCCACCGGTACTAGGCTGCCACTCGAGAACCTTTTTTCCCCATCGGTTGTCGGTTCTTCGAGCTATATGGCCGGCCCTTTGCCACTTCAGCTTACTAATCCGTTGGGCTATGTCGGTCACTCTGGTTCTACTGCGGATATCCTCATTTCTAAGTTTATCACGCAGAGAAACTCCGAGCATAGCCCTCTTCATAGCTTGCTGAGCGACCTTCGCTTCCTCATCCGGCCAGCAGTGAAGGACCACGTCTCAGTTTCATAGGTCATCACTGGCAACACGCACTGGTTGTACAGTCTCGTTTTCACGTGTAGTGTAGTATATATATAGCCCCTACGACTATATATATATTAGAGTTATGTTAAGAATAAAGAGGAGTATAATAAAAGTTCTAGTAGCAACAACACGTCTCCTATTTATTAAAAACCTTTCAACATTACATGGCGACCCTGCAGGCGGTGCGCTGCGACAATGCAAGCGCACGGCGGGCATATTAAAAATTAAAAGTTGGGAATAAATATTGCTAAATTAAATAATGAAGACATGAGTAAAATGATTGACAATAAAGTAATATAACGGAATGGACGTAATACCGGACGTGACGAAAAATAAATAAATTTGAATTCAAGAAGAGGCCACAATAACACAATAAGAATTTTATAGAAGCTGACTGAAAATTTCAAATATATCTATGAAGACTAACGAAGAATGAGGAAAATAAAATGTGGATTTTTTTTATATAATGACCGAAGAACAAAATTCAAGAAACAACAGATTAATATTTAAAAAAAACGCTTGTACTTTAGCGATCTTTGACCAGTAAAATATGAAAATTGAACCGAAAAGAAAAAAGAAGATATAAAAGGTAACATCGCATCAACGTTATTTTTATACATTATAATTAATTATTTTATTATGTTTTAGACTATATTAAATAAAAAAGTAATGCATTAAATATTAAATGTACGGTATTTACAA
Source organism: Parnassius orleans (assembly GCA_029286625.1). Lineage (NCBI taxonomy): Eukaryota > Metazoa > Arthropoda > Insecta > Lepidoptera > Papilionidae > Parnassius > Parnassius orleans. The sequence goes on along the minus strand of JAGSMP010000348.1, from coordinate 20,655 downwards.
GTAACTAGAAAATATTTGTCAGATTTTAACAATTTATAATATTTTTAGTAGATATTGTTTTCTAAAAAACATACATTTTACGATGAACAGGTTCATGTTAAAGCAAATATATTTTTAAATTTAACCAAATTTTTTATAGTAGTTTTTTTTTAATGTACTTATACATGTTTGAAAAGGGTTTTATAAAAAAAAAATCGCAATTATTATAAGTTATAATAATTTTTCTTCTTTTCTAAAGGCATGGAAACCTTAAAATAACTTTATTATTATATATAAATATATATTATATAACCTTTAATAAATAATGTTATAGTTAATATTACCTACTTAAAAATCTAAATTGTTCTTTTCAATATTTAAATATATATTAATGTTTTGTTTATACAAACTTGTTAGTAGTAGTTAGTAATAGTGATTACCGTTTTTTTCTTCTGTATGTATACGATTTCTTAAATATGATAATTCTGGCAATTCTACATTTTTTTAAGTAAGGTAAATGTATTATTAAAGCTAATACATTTTTGGATATAAGTAAAAGTAATATAACTATAAGCGATGTAAGTTCTGTCTCAGTTAGAAAATATTTAAAACTATAATTTTTATGTAATATGGAATATAATAATTAAAATAGGTCTTAATAATAATGTTTCTTAACAAAGTTAAACAAGGAAATAAAAGATTGACTGACAAATATATTACTTTATATTTGTACAATATTAAAAAGTATATATTTAAAAGGTGTGAGGAGTGAGAGAAGGGATGTTCAAAAGTGTGAATACGAATGATTGAATTGCTAAGTTTCGTCATTATTGGACTGATCACCCAAATATTTGATGATGCTTAAACTACTGGTATTGAATCCATTATGAGCGAGAATTATGGAAGTGGAACATGAAAGTATATTAAAGTTACCGATACAGTCAAGTAGATAAAAACAGGTACTATAAAGATAAAGAAGGAAATAAAGATTTAAGAAGAGAATAAAAGATAAAAGAAAAGATGACCTTGATAAATTAATAATGGAGAGATACAGGAACGTCTATCACTGGTATAGCATATAGTCCTCGAGCAGGGTATGTTTCCATGATTGGATGATAAAATAGGAAGTAACGGGTATTAGGGAACAATACCTTCAGTACAAGTGATGTGAACGAGTTTACTCATATTAGTACTGTTGGGGACCAGAGAAGTCTTAAATTTGTTACCCTTGATGATGGTACATAGAGGTCACATCCTTCATTGGATCATAGTGTGAACTTAGTTTTCCTCAGTGACAATTGTTGGAGTCCTTTTAAAATGACTTAAACGTAGACCTCAAGGTTGTGCGCACAACACAAGGCACACTATTACCTTGATATAGTATGATAAAAAAAAGTTTATGTACCAATAAAATGAAATAAATGTAGTGAAAATGTAATACAATACTCAAAAATGGGGATAGTACCCGCGTGATAAATATCATGAAATAAAAAATAAATGAAGTGAATTAAAACTCCGATTCCCGGTATCTAATAAATAAATAAATATATAAGTGAATAGAAATAAATCTAGCTAAAGGTCAAAAATATTAAGAAAGAAAAGAAAGTACGTACAAGAATTATGAAAAATAAAAATAAATAAAAAAGGCCTGACAATCGAAAACAAAATGAGAGTAGTGCTAGCATGAAAATAATTAACATGCAAGGACATGAGAATAATTAAAATGAGATAATAAGGGGATCCCCGACCAAATGTAAAAGTGAGATATCTAGTAATTTTGCATTTCTGTATTAGGACTATTAATGCTACCCAAAATGCTACTCACAAGTTACACATGTACCTAGTAACATCGATATATATGTACTACGTACTAGATTTGGCATTCCGAACATTCACTATGTTCAAATGAACTGTACTGCAATCCGTACACATTTAGTGTCATTTAGTGTGGCTTCAATCAGGGGGTGTCAACTGGGCTAGAAAACAAGAGAGAGACAACAACACCAGAGTAAAAGAGATGAATTATACAATGTTATAAAAAGAGAATATAATCACTACGTTTAATGTTATATATATGATTATGACGTCACAAGCAAAATGTCTGCCGGCGTTCGCGCATCTTTTATCTTGTACTTATGTTTATTTGTAATAAATAAACTAGTTCCATTAATTCTACATACATTGTTAACGTTGAGTTGAGTTTGCTCCTCCGTGGCTGTGTTTTGGTGAAATTAAGTGTGTGTTGTGAGATATAGACTCGGTGTTGAGACAGTGACTCTTGTTTGAATTTGTTTAATTTTCGCGATGAGTTCGCAGAAAGAAAACACTAGATTCTGTAGCATGTGTAGATCTTCACCTTCTATAGATTCCAGCATCACTGCACCGGTTTCCGAAGCCTGGCTCAAAAAATGCTCTGCGGTATGTATACCTACATAAGTACTTTCCGTGCTATTCGTTTTAGACGACCTACAATACCATATTTATTGTTTATGCAGCTTCCAAACAACCACAGATTAACGTAATTTGTATATGTCGTGGCTCGTGGCCATATAGTAGAATTGATCACTTCATGATGTTGTCAACCATTTCATGAAATTTTCCCGTTTCATGATGTGACTTGCTAAAACTGGCCATATCGTTTGAACGTCAATGTTTAATGATATGGCTATGCATTTGGCCCTATCATGAAGCAGGACCATTTCATGAAATGGTTGACCACATCATTAAGTGATCAATTCTGATATCTTCGACAAACATAATATATCTAATATATTTAATACACTTTGATAAATTCCCAACTTTCGTTGCAAAAATCATCAGGTACTTAACTATTCTTGCACACCATTACTGTATTTAATATTACATCCTATACATCTCTTTCAATCAAAGGAAATACAGAAAGTTTAGGTTGTTATTTAGATAAAAATTAAATAAGAATATCATATGTTTAATTTTAATATTTTTAATTTCCAGCTGTGAATTATGGGCAAATGTTTCCAAAGCGAGCCTGGTCTTCACCAAAATTCCAGGATGAACTTCATAAAACATAAGATGCTTTGCAGCAAACATTTTGAAAGCACATGCTTTAATGAGAAAGAAGTTGTTCAGAACAGCTGTACCTGGTGTTCAATGCTATAAGGTTAGTAAAATTAACACTTGAACATATTTAAAGCTATTTACATTGCAGAGAAATACAGACTTTATGTTATGTGTAACACATAATATTATGCAACAAAATGATGATGTTGTTAACATGAAATTTAAGGAAATGTTATAACCAGTTACACAAGAGCTACTCAGGCCATTACAAACATGCAAAATGAGTCATAAATTATAAGGATCATAGGAATGTGAAACTCGTTATTATAATAAAGGAATGCGGTTTGCACTAAAATATTCTGTATTTTATCCTTTACTTCTCTCTTGCTCTTTATTACCTGTTATCAACTATATCAACAAATCCTTTTTACTATAACACAACACTAAGCAGTTCCATAAGGTCTGTAAGTGCAAGTGAGAGGTCTGATAATGATTTATGACTCAGTTTACAGGTTTGTAATGGCCCAAATAAAATATAATTATATATTAATACATATTTGCTTACCTCAACTATGACTTATTTTAATTTAAGGATTTGAATTAATTTATTTAAAATATGTTAACCTTTCATTTCAGGCTACAACATTTTCTAATATGCCAGATCAACCTGCCATATTTGAACCTGTTGCCGTTGCCGACCATCTAAATTTATCCTTTAAAGAACATAATGCAAACATTATCACTCCAACCAATTATTCAGAAATGCTTGTGCGAGTCTTCAAAACAAGAGGTGATCAGAAAAAAAATGTTGATAAGGAAACTGAAAAGTATGAACAAAGTATATAGATTACAAAAAACCATAAAACATTTAAAAAATGAAGCATATTTAAATGAAATTTGTAACAGTCAAACAGTAAAAAAAATCCTCAATAAAAAAAATGAGTTCATCATTTACACTGTTACTGCAAGGAGAACTGCAGAATTATAAGAGGAAGAAACCTGGGCGCAGGTGGAACATGGAAGCTAAAATAATAGCACTGAGGCTCTACAAAAGGTCACCAACATGCTACAAGTTATTGAGGAGAATGATTTGTTTACCAGCACCCAGCACATTAAAATCCCTCTTAAGTAGATTTAAGATGAATGTGGGGACACACAAAGCAACACTTACAGTGTTGAAAAACATGACAAAAAACTTTGGACCATCAGAACGGGAGTACATATTGTTGTGGGATGAAATGTCCTTAAGAAAAAAATTATGGTACAACTCAAAGGTGGATCATATTGAGGGTTTCCAAGACCATGGTACACAAGGTAGATCTCCACAGGCAGCTTCATATGCCCTTGTATTTATGGTAGTTGGAGTTAGGAAGCAAATTAAGCAGCCAGTGGCTTATTATTTATCAAGTTGGTTTGTCACAGCTGACAGACTATCTGCTTTGATTAAGGAGGTATGCATTTCTTCTTCATTTTGAATGATAATCATGCTTATTTAACTCTTTGCTAAACTATGTCTAATCTGCCTTAAATACTTTCAGGTCTTAAATTGTTGCTTTAATGCTGGACTTAATATATGCGCTTCAGTCTGTGACTTGGATGGAGTCAACAAGAGAGCTCTATGCCTGTTAGGAGCTTCTGTAGAGAATCCTCCATAGAGTGAGCAATCACAAATTGTCACTATTTGACACCACACTTGCTGAAGTGCTTCGAAATCTATTTATGAAATATGATGTAAGTTTAGGACCAATATAACATCAGACAACAAACAAGGGTGGTAAGTCATTGTTATTTAGTTAAAAAAATTGTTTAGTAATAAATATGTACATAGTTTATATCTAATAGTTATAATACTTTTAATAATTACAGATATCGCTAAATGGAGCCACGTCAGGCAATTCTGAATTGGACAATAATAATCCCAATTTTGTGTATGCACCATGCGACTAAAGAACACCTTGACCCCAATACCAAGCAAAATGAGGAGTAAAACTTGCAGCACAAGTTTAAGCCACTCAGTTGCAGCAGGAATATATTCCAAAATAGCTAAGGTAAGACATCATTAATAGTCAAAGTCAAACTCATTTATTTACTCAGATCATCATTATGCATGATATGAACATTTAACAACAAGTCAACAACACCCTTTCTTACTAATTTGTTTCAACAGTATGGTAGCGTGGGTTGTCTCTTTTATAAAGGGTATTATAACCATCTAGTAATTATATTGTCCTTTTTATTACCTGGTTTGAGCAAGATGGTTTAAAAAAACTAGCCAGAAAATATGCTTACTTATATTGATTTAATTTGTTTATTGTTAATTTTCAGGAGACATGCCGATTGAAGCAGTGGCAATAATTTAATAAAAAATATGGATGAACTGTTTGATGGTGTAAATGCGCCGACACCAGATCTAAGAAGAGGAAAAAAATTTTCCACAAATATAAAAAAACTCAACAGAACATCTGCAAATGTTCAATAGAATGAATTTTTTTTTAAAACCTCTGAATTTTTGGAGGAAGGAAGTAGCTAACTACAAGCATGTGCTTATGTCTGTTGCTTCATTATTAAAAAAAATAAAATCAATTGTAATAATTGTACAAAAATTCTAGTCTCTGAAATGCCAGAGAGAGTACATAATTTTATAGAATTCAAAAATTATGAAAATGTAAAAAAATCTCTTACATCGCCTCAAAAAATTTAATAGCTTGTAGAGAAAGTGCAAGCATAATAAATATATTTTGAAAAGGGCATATGAAGAGAATATTAAAATAGAGTAACACAATTGTTAAAAGACTATAAATTATGACTTCCTCGAATTGTGTGGAGCACAAACAATTAAATAAAGTTACATAGTTAATAGTGTCTTCCATTACAATTAACCCTTTAATGCGCAGAAAAATAAAGTTATGTAAACATGTTTTTCTGTTTAATTGCATTAATGTTGACTAATTATAGCCAAAAAATAGAAATTATTATTATTATTGTATACTTTATCAAATATCGTATGTTAAAATACTCAACATTGCGCGACATATTGGAACATTACCTAATAAATTGAGCGTTGAGTATTTTCAACATTACCCTTATAAGGTAGTTTACTAATATATTAAAATAAAAGAACAAACTATAGAAAAATCAAATAAAGTTTTATTTCTTATTAATTAATCATAGAATAAGTTGGCTAGACACAGCCTTAGTAGAAAAATCAAATTCACAAATTATTACTTAACATGGTAATTATAAAACAGTTTCTCTTACTAACTAGACACAGCCTGAGGATACATTTTGAGCAATAATATTTGTGCCCATTTTACAGTATTTGCACCGTCCATACGACACAAACATGGGTAAATGTCCATTGTTGTCATATCGTACAGCATCAGTCGGTCTTGGAGCAGCTGGAGTAATTATTTTTAGGAGGATCGTTTTCCTGAGTCACTGTCACCCTCGTTCTGTTTTATGTAAAGCTCAGATACTATCTGTATCCGAAATTTTTGAAGGTAAACGGTCTTTAGGATCAGCATGATCTCTCTATGTAATAACCAAGCATTGTTGCCTAAATATCAGAGATTGTGAAAACATGGTCATGTACCACCTCTTAGTTTTAAAGTTTGAACGGTATGGAGCGATAAGTATGTCCACCAAGTCTACGCCCCCATATGGGCATTATATTGCTTCACAATCTGAGGACAATTGACCTCCACCCTAGATTCTGTATCTTTGGAATACCTTTGAATCTTTCCCATTGGATGGGAATCGACGAATAGACTACCAATGTCACCGACATTGTCATACCATCTGACAACAGAAGTTTCGTGTCATTGCAGGCGATCTGGGCTTACCCGTCCTTTTGCGAGAACTTTATCTGCTAGTAGTTTATTTTGACAACCTCTCAAGCGATTACTTTTTATGGTACCAATAAAAATACCGTATTCTTGACGCAAATGGTGAATTAGCTCAATGACGTAAAGAAATTGTCAAAATATCGACTGCATTTATCCTCAATGGTCTTGCAAAGTGCTAGCACAACTTTGCTCCAAGACCGAGGCTCTCCTCGTATTCAGTAAAGAATGATTTCTAAGCGTGTCTTCTCCACCATAAGGAATGAAATCATACACTAAACCAGGGCAGCCTGCTCGAACGAATAACTTCATCCCCATTTTTTGGTTTAGGTAGATATTGGCGCCTACTTCCGCTCTTGTCCCTTTGTATGGGACCATCATTTCGTCGACGCTGTGGCGTTGTTCCTCCTTCATTTTAAGCAATTAAGCCTAATTTTTTCAATAATTGGTCGAACTTTGTATGTAGGTCGTCGTTAATGTTGCTGTTGTCGCGAAATGTAAATATTTCCTTATTTTCTCATACTTTTTAAAGGCATGATATCAGCGACAGCTGGATATCGCAAAAATCGACTCAATAATCTCTGTAAGAGGCATTTTCACTACCCCATAATGAGTGTAATCGCTGAAATCTTTCACATCATCGTTTGTTATATTTATAGATCTCGAATCGGTTTGAACTGAATATAAGTTTGTCTGTTCTACTATTAATTCGAATATGTCATTTGAAAAAAGTCAGTGAAATAATCTAAGATTGAATGATGTGGATCGGGTGAAATCGTGTTTCAGTGGTTCAAATATAGCTCGTACTGTAGTTTTCCTGCTCTGAATTTGAATGATAGAGGTTTTCTTACAAACTTCTTTACTTTTTTGCCGCTGGGTGTTTAGGTTTTGTGTTCTGTCGTCGCTTTGAACGTGTATTAGGTGCTGCTGGAGACATGTTAGTGATAATACTGATGAGACCGAATTCAGTGTGAATGGGGCGGCTGATTTGGCGGGCCTAGTGAAAACATTTGGTTAATTAAAGGAGACAAAGAATTGTTGGTATGTGGGTATGGAATCATTCATTATATCTTGTGGCATCGACCAGACGAAATCGAGTTTGGACTTCAGAACATGGTACTTCAGGTATGTTGCAATCATTTTGAGGCGGAGTTGGCGATGGAGGCGTCGTCGGACGAAATTTTCTTTGGAATTGGGTAAGTATGACTTGCTTTCATTTTGTAGCTGTAGTGGCCTAGTGATGGCGTCGCAGGAATCTCATCTTCGGAATGTGAATCTAAGCTTAAGTCATCAATTTCAGAGGATAAGAACGTGGTTCAGATGATTCGTAGTTGTGTTCTGAGTCAGATGATTGTTGTTTTTCGGTTTTGTGTAATTATTGATTATAACTTCATCTTCAGATGTGCTGCTGTCATCGGAGGTGCTTTTGCGGGAGTACAAGCGCCATAATTTTCGTGCGTTGCCATTTAAGCATTTTCTGAAGCAAAATAACACAAAAACGTAGGGCATCAAAACCAAAGCGAAAAATGAACAATAATAGGGTCTCAGATAAGAATAAATGTTAGTACACGCGCAATGTTGAATATACTCATCATGTTAAGTTATAGGACAAAACCTAAAGCATTTCGCAATGTTGAAAATACTCAACATAGAAAAATCAGGTGAATAATAGTAACATTCGCATTGTTGAGTATATTCAACATTCAACAACCATCAAACACATACTAAACCACAATATTTTCAGGCTTTTTCATTACGTGCATAAAATAATAATTTAAAATTGAAATGCAAGGCAATAATAGGTATCAATATGATTTAAATTGCTAATAATAAATTTTATTTACCTTAGGTCCAATTGCAGATGAACGTGATGCCATTTTGCCGCCACTGTCAAAATCTGACGTTTGTGACACACAACTTTCTTTTACGAGTTGCGTTTCGTTTCACCTTTTTTTCAAAGTAAAAATATTTTTTCTACGCGTTCAAGTTTTCATACAGGATTTATTTATTTCGAATGTTGAGTATTCTCAACTTTACGAATTAAAGGGTTAAGAGATATTATATTCTAAAAAACAGAATGTATTCTGAAGAGGCTAGTAAATCTGCACTAAAAAGAAAAATGAACATAATTATGCATAAATAAATCTACAACTAGCACCTTTGCCCACAAATTCAACCGCCTGAATTTTAGACTTTTTCACCCAAGATGATAATACAACACCTGTTTCTTTATTTGTATTAAATAATCTAACTATTCATGTTTAAAACTCAATCTTCAAAAACACCAGATTCTCATACAAACTTTCAAACCTTATTTCACATGTTGGGGTTTAAATTTCCAAAATCGCTCAAAAACGTGTTTCATTGTTGTCCAAATACCAATTCTCTTTGATTTTACTTAATAAGGGACGGACTTTCATGCAATTCTGTTCTATCCACTATATGGATAGATTTTCAAAAAATTTCTTAGTGCATGTCTACATCACAAAGGAACCTGTTCTGCTTTGATCTGCAGTCAGTTAGGACAATTAATTATATATGAATAGATTATGTTCATTTATGTTTTTAGTGCAGATTTGAACTAGGCCCGCATGGTAGTTTAGCCACTCCTCTCACAGAGAGGAGGCATGTTTTCTAGCAGTGGGAATATTATAGGCTGATTATGCTTTATTTATTATTTACAACTTGTTTTATTAATGGACGATAGTGTAGCTATATTGTCAGATCTGTCTGCCTTCAACCAAAATAATAATTATCTCTCTTCTAACCAATTCTTTATTTATTTCATTAAACTGAAATAATACATATTATTAAATAATATGATACATGTTCGTAAAGTGTAAACTGTGTTTGACCTTGTCTAGGTTTTGGTATTAAAATTATATGCAATAGACCTGTCCATAATTGTAATTATGTTCTAAGATGCTTGCTGCATTTTCAAATTGTATACATAATTTCATTTTTAGAATATTATGTTAAATTTGTATTTTCGATTAGCTGATATATTATCATTACATACACATACTTGTGACTTGTGAACACCTTTTGTCCCAAATGAATATATAATCCAAAAACACACTTATTCATGCAAAATTAGTCATAGTTGCCAAATTAATGTCTGATAAATTATAATTAAGATCATGCTAAATAAAAAAGTCAAATACCAATGTTTGTTTTATTAGACTGTTCCATAAATATTGCTTTCAGCATTTTGCACAAGTACACTGTGTTTCTCGATAGTGATTAGAAGAAACTATCGAAACATAACTCTTCACCAATGCATATCTGTCTAAATATCTGTAAAATGCACTGTGCTTTGAAATTCCCGCCCTAACTTCTACTGTCTAGTTTTCGTGGGCAGTGTACAGATGGCGCCGGTTGGTAAGGAAAAATTTCCTCATAAAATTTGTATGGAGTCTTTATTCTTCCCCTTTAGGGTTATATATGTTCTGTGTTGTAGATAGCGTGGCATATAAATGAAGAAATTTATATTTTCTATTGTAAATATTATTACCTATTTATTCACTTGAACAACAAATAATTTTACTTATTTGACTACTGATTTATTAATTACGTTCAGGTTTAAACTTTAATTTGAAATCTCGTATTATAGCGCAGCTCCACACTCTATGAATATTGAAGCATTTGTGAGAAATTTTTCCTTACCAACCGGCGCATCTACTTACGAAAACTAGACAGTAGAAGTTAGGGCGGAATTTCAAAGCACAGTGCATTTTAATACTTTGTATTGCATTTTATGCAAGTACATTGCGTTTCTCGATAGTTTCCTTCTAATCACTATCGAGAAACACAGTGCTTGTGCAATATAAATGCTAGCTATGTTATGGAACAGTCTAATAAAACAAACATTGGTATTTGACTTTTTATTTAGCATGATCTTAATTATAATTTATCAGACATTATGACTAATTTTGCATGAATAAGTGTGTTTTTGGTTATATATTCATTTGGGACAAAGGTGTTCTGATCCAAGTATGTGTATGTAATGATAATATCAGCTAATCAATAGAATTTAACATAATATTCTAAATGAAATTATGTATACAATTGAAAATGCAGCAAGCATCTTAGAACATAATTACAATTATGGACAGGTCTGTATATAATTTTAATACCAAAACCTGAACAAGGTCAAACACAAGTTGCTTACAGAACATGTATCATATTATTTAATAATATGTATTATTTCAGTTTAATGAAAAAAAATTGGTTAGGAAGAGAGATAATTATTATTTTGGTTGAGCAGACGAATCTGACAATATAGCTACTATCATTAATAAAACAAGTTGTAAAATAATAAAAGCATAATCAGCCTATAATATTCCCACTGCTAAAAAAATGCCTCCTCTCTGTGAGAGGGAGTGGGCTGTAAACTACCATGCGAACCTGGTTCGATAAATCTGCACTAAAAACATAAATGAACATAATCTATTCATATATAATTAATTGTCCTAACTGACTGCAGATCAAAGCAGAACAGGTTCCTTTTGTGATGTAGACATGCTAAATTTTTGAAATCTATCCATATGTGGATAGAACAAGTTTGCATGAAAGTCCGTCCCAATTATGAATCAAAATTGGTATTTGGACAACAATGAAACACGTTGCGAGCGGTTTGAAATTTAAACCCAACGTGAAATAAGGTTTAAGTTTGTATGAGTCTGGGTGTTTTGAAGATTGAGTTTTAAACATGAATAGTTGATTATTTAATACAAATAAAAGAAACAGGTGTTGTATTATCATCTTGGGTGAAAAGTCTAAAGTCAGGCGGTTGAATTTTGAGGCAAAGGTGCTAGTTATGGTTATTTATGCATAATTATGTTCATTTTCTTTTTGATTTTACTGCCTCTTCAGAATACATTCTGTTTTAGAATATAATATCTCTGTAACTTTAATTCGTAAAGTTGAGAATACTCAACATTCGAAATAAATAAATCCTGTATGAAAGCTTGAACGCGTAGAAAAATATTTTACTTTGAAAAAAGGTGAAACGAAACGCAACTCGTAAAAGAAAGTTGTGTGTCAAACGTCAGATTTTGACAGTGGCGGCAAAATGGCATCGTTCATCTGCCGTTTGGACCTAAGGTAAATAAAATTTATTATTAGCAATTTAAATCATATTGATACCTATTGCGCCCATTTCAATTTTTAAATTATTGATTTTGCGTAATGAAAAGCCTGAAAATATTGTGGTTTAGTATGTGTTTGATGGTTTTCAAGTTGAATGTTGAATATACTCAACAATGCGAATGTTACTATTATTCACCTGATTTTCTATGTTGAGTATTTTCAACATTGCGAAATGCTTTAGGTTTGTCCTATAACTTGCATGATGGTATATTCAACATTGCGCGTGTATAACATTTATTCCCTCTTATCTGAGACCCTATTATTTCATTTCCTTTGGTTTTGGATGCCTACGTTTTTGTGTTATTTTGCTTCAGAAAATGCAAATGGCAACACGCAAAAAATTATGGCGCTTGTACCTCCGCAAAAGCACCCTCCGATGACAGCAGCACATCTGAAGATGAAGTTATAATCAATAATTACACAAAACCGAAAACAACAATCATCTGACTCAGAACACAACTACGAATCATCTGAACCACGTTCTTATCCTCTAAGAAATTGATGACAAGCTTAGATTCACATTCCGAAGATGAGATTCCTGCGACGCCATCACCTAGGCACTACAGCTACAAAATGAAAGCAAGTCATACTTGCACCCAATTCCAAAGAAAATTCTCGTCCGACGACGCTCCATCGCCAACTCCGCCTCAACAAAATGATTGCAACATACCTGAAGTACCATGTTCTGAAGTCAAACTCGATTTCGTCTGCGTCGATGCCACAAGATATAATGAATGATTCCATACTCCACATACCAACAATTCCTTGTCTCCTTTAATTAACCAAATGTTTCACCAGGCCCGTCAAATCAGCCGCTCCCATTCACTGAATTGGTCTCATCAGTATTATCACCCATGTCTCCAGCAGCACCTAATACGTTCAAAGCGACGACAGAAACAAAACCTAAACACCCAGCGGCAAAAAAAAGTAAAGAAGTTGTGAAAAACCTCTATCATTCAAATTCAGAGCAGGCTACTGATGCAGCTATATTTGAACCACCAGAACGATTTCTCACCGATCCATCATTCAATCTTAGATTATTTCACTGACTTTTTTCAAATGACATATTGATTAATAGTAGAAGAACAGACAAACTTATATTCAGTTCAAACCGATTCGAGATCTATAAATATAACAAACGATGATGTGAAAGATTTCATAGCGATTACACTCATTATGGGGGTAGTGAAAATGCCTCTTACAGAGATTATTGGGTCGATTTTTGCGATATCCAGCCGCTGATATCATGCTAAAGTATGAAAAATAAGGAAATACATTTCGCCGACGCAGCAACATGCGGCGACCGTTACTACAAAGTTCGACCAATTATTGAAAAATTAGGCTTAATGCTTAAAATGAAGGAACAACGCTACAGCGTCGACGAAATGATGGTCCCACAAAGGGACAAGGCGGAAGTAGGCGTAATATCTACCTAAAACCAAAAATGGGGATGAAGTTATTCGTTCGAGCAGGCGTCTCTGGTTTAGTGTATGATTTCATTCCTTGTGGTGGAGGAAGACGTTTAGAAATCATTCTTTACTGAATACGAGAGCCTCGGTCTTGGAGCAAAAGTTGTGCTAGCACTTTGCAAGACCATTGAGGATAAACCTGCAGTCGTATATTTTGACAATTTCTTTACGTCATTGGAGCTAATTCACCATTTGCGTCAAGAATACAGGTATTTTTAGTCTTGGTACCATAAAAGTAATCGTTTGAGAGGTTGTCAAAATAAACTACTAGCAGATAAAGTTCTCAAAAGGAGGGTGCAAGCTCCCAGATCGTCTGCAATGACACGAAACTTGCTGTTGTCAGATGGTATGACAATAAGCGGTGACATGGCTAGTTCATTCGTCGATTCCCATCAATGGGAAAGATTCAGAGTATTCCAAAGATACAGAATCTAGGGTGGAGAATTGTCCTCAGATTGTGAAGCAATATAATGCCCATATGGGGGCGTAGACTTGGCGGACATGTTATCGCTCTATACCGTTCAAACTTTAAAACTAAGAGGTGGTACATGACCATGTTTCACAATCTCTGGATATTTGCGTCAACAATGCTTGGTTATTACATAGAGAGATCATGCTGATCCTAAAGACCGTTTACCTCTCAAAAAATTTCGGATACAGATAGTATCTGAGCTTTTACATAAAAACAGAACGAGGGTGACAGTGACTCAGGAAAACGATCCTCCTAAAAAAATAATTACTCCAGCTGCTCCAAGACCGACTGATGCTGTACGATATGACAACAATGGACATTTACCCATGTTTGTGTCGTATGGACGGTGCAAATACTGTAAAAATGGGTACACAAATATTACTTGCTCAAAATGTATCCTCAGGCTGTGTCTAGTTAGTAAGAGAAACTGTTTTTATAATTACCATGTTAAGTAATAATATGTGAATTTGATTTTTCTACTAAGGCTGTGTCTAGCCAACTTATTCTATGATTAATTAATAAGAAATAAAACTTTATTTGATTTTCTCTATAGTTTGTTCTTTTATTTTAATATATTAGTAAACTACCTTTACAAGGGCAATGTTGAAAATACTCAACGCTCAATTTATTAGGTAATGTTCCAATATGTCGCGCAATGTTGAGTACTTTTAACATACGATATTTGATAAAGTATACAATAATAATAATAATTTCTATTTTTTTTGGCTATAATTAGTCAACATTAATGCAATTAAACAGAAAAAAACATGTTTACATAACTTTTATTTTTCTGCGCATTAAAGGGTTAATTGTAATGTGGAAGACACTATTAACTATGTAACTTATATTTAATTGTTTGTGCTCCACACAATCTTCGAGGAAGTCATAATTTATAGTCTTTTAACAATTGTGTTACTCTCATTTTAATATTCTCTTCATATGCCCTTTTTCAGTAATATATTTATTATGCTTGCACTTTTCTCTACACAAGCTATTAAATTTTTTGAGGCGTATGTAAGAGATTTTTTTACATTTTCATAATTTTTGAATTCTATAAAATTATGTACTCCCTCTGGCATTTCAGAGACTAGAATTTTTGTACAATTATTACAATTGATTTTATTTTTTTTAATAATGAAGCAACAGACATAAGCACATGCTTGTAGTTAGCTACTTCCTTCCTCCAAAAATTCAGAGGTTTTAAAAAAAAATTCATTCTATTGAACATTTGCAGATGTTCTGTTGAGTTTTTTTATATTTGTGGAAAATTTTTTTCCTCTTCTTAGATCTGGTGTCGGCGCATTTACACCATCAAACAGTTCATCCATATTTTTTATTAAATTAGCCGTTGCCACTGCTTCAATCGGCATGTCTCCTGAAAATTAACAATAAACAAATTAAATCAATATAAGTAAGCATATTTTCTGGCTAGTTTTTTTAAACCATCTTGCTCAAACCAGGTAATAAAAAGGACAATATAATTACTAGATGGTTATAATACCTTTTATAAAAGAGACAACTCCACGTTACCATACTGTTGAAACAAATTAGTAAGAAAGGGTGTTGTTGACTTGTTGTTAAATGTTCATATCATGCATAATGATGATCTGAGTAAATAAATGAGTTTGACTTTGACTATTAATGATGTCTTACCTTTAGCTATTTTGGAATATATTCCTGCTGCAACTGAGTGGCTTAAAACTTGTGCTGCAAGTTTTACCCTCATTTTTTGCTTGGTATTGGGGTCAAGGTGTTCTTTAGTCAAGCATGGTGCATACACAAAATTGGGATTATTATTGTCCAATTCATAGAATTGCCTGACGTGGCTCCATTTAGCGATATCTGTAATTATTAAAAGTATTATAACTATTAGATATAAACTATGTACATATTTATTACTAAACAATTTTTTTTTAACTAAATAACAATGACTTACCAATTCCTTGTTTGTTGTCTGATGTTATATTGGTCCTAAACTTTACATCATATTTCATAAATAGATTTCTGAAGCACTTCAGCAAGTGTGGTGTGTCAAATAGTGTGACAACTTTGTGATTGCTCACTTCTATGGAGGGATTCTCTACAGAAGCTCCTAACAGGCATAGAGCTCTCTTGTTGACTCCATCCAAGTCACAGACTGAAGCGCATATATTAAGTCCAGCATTAAAGCAACAATTTAAGACCTGAAAGTATTTTAAGGCAGATTAGTGACATAGTTTAGCAAAGAGTTAAATAAGCATGATTATCATTCAAAATGAAGAAGAAATGCATACCTCCTTAATCAAAGCAGATAGTCTGTCAGCTGTGACAAACCAACTTGATAAATAATAAGCCACTGGCTGCTTAATTTGCTTCCTAACTCCAACTACCATAAATACAAGGGCATATGAAGCTGCCTGTGGAGATCTACCTTGTGTACCATGGTCTTGGAAACCCTCAATATGATCCACCTTTGAGTTGTACCATAATTTTTTTCTTAAGGACATTTCATCCCACAACAATATGTACTCCGTTCTGATGGTCCAAAGTTTTTGTCATGTTTTTCAACACTGTAAGTGTGGCTTTGTGTGTCCCCACATTCATCTTAAATCTACTTTAGAGGGATTTTAATGTGCTGGGTGCTGGTAAACAAATCATTCTCCTCAATAACTTGTAGCAAGTTGGTGACCTTTTGTAGAGCCTCAGTGCAATTATTTTAGCTTCCATGTTCCACCTGCGCCCAGGTTTCTTCCTCTTATAATTCTGCAGTTCTTCTTGCAGTAACAGTGTAAACGATGAACTCATTTTTTTATTGAGGATTTTTTTACTGTTTGACTGTTACAAATTTCATTTAAATATGCTTCATTTTTTAAATGTTTTATGGTTTTTTGTAATCTATATACTTTGTTCATGCTACTTTTCAGTTTCCTTATCAACATTTTGTTTTCTGATCACCTTCTTGTTTTGAAGACTCACTTTAAGCATTTCTGAATAATTGGTTGGAGTGATAATGTTTGCATTATGTTCTCTTAAGGATAAATTCTAGATGGGCGGCAGCGGCAACAGGTTCAAATATGGCAGGTTGATCTGGCATATTAGAAAATGTTGTAGCCTGAAATGAAAGGTTAACATATTTTAAATAAATTAATTCAAATCCTTAAATTAAAATAAGTCATAGTTGAGGTAAGCAAATATGTATTAATATATAATTATATTTTATTTGGGCCATTACAAACCTGTAAACTGAGTCATAAATCATTATTATCAGACCTCTCACTTGCACTTACAGACCTATGGAACTGCCTAGTGTTGTGTTATAGTAAAAAGTTTGTTGATATAGTTGATAACAGGTAATAAAGAGCAAGAGAGAAGTAAAGGATAAAATACAGAATATTTTTTAGTGCAAACCGCATTCCTTTATTAATAACGAGTTTCACATTCCTATGATCCTTATAATTTATGACTCATTTTGCATGTTTGTAATGGCCCGAGTATAGCTCTTGTGTGTAACTGGTTATAACATTCCTTAAATTTCATGTTAACAACATCATCATTTTGCTGCATAATATTATGTGTTACACATAACATAAAGTCTGTATTTCTCTGCAATGTAAATAGCTTTAAATATGCTTTTCAAGTGTTAATTTTACTAACCTTATAGCATTGAACACCAGGTACAGCTGTTCTGAACAACTTCTTCTCATTAAAGCATGTGCTTTCAAAATGTTTGCTGCAAAGCATCTTATGTTTTTTATGAAGTTCATCCTGGAATTTTGGTGAAGACCAGGCTTCGTTTGGAAAGCAATACTTTGCCCATAATTCACAGCTGGAAATTAAAAAATATTAAAATTAAACATATGATATTCTTATTTAATTTTTATCTAAATAACAACCTAAACTTTCTGTATTTCCTTTGATTGAAAGAGATGTATAGGATGTAATATTAAATACAGTAATGGTGTAAGCAAGAATAGTTAAGTACCTGATGATTTTTGGCAACGAAAGTTGGGAATTTATCAAAGTGTATTAAATATATTAGATATATTATGTTTGTCGTAGCTATATCGTAGAATTGATCACTTAATGATGTGGTCAACCATTTCATGAAATGGTCCCGTTTCATGATAGGGCCAAATTGCATAATATATCATTAAACATTGACGTTCAAACGATATGGCCAGTTTTAGCAAGTCACATCATGAAACGGGAAAATTTCATGAAATGGTTGACAACATCATGAAGTGATCAATTCTACTATATGGCCACGAGCCACGACATATACAAATTACGTTAATCTGTGGTTGTTTGGAAGCTGCATAAACAATAAATATGGTATTGTAGGTCGTCTAAAACGAATAGCACGGAAAGTACTTATGTAGGTATACATACCGCAGAGCATTTTTTGAGCCAGGCTTCGGAAACCGGTGCAGTGATGCTGGAATCTATAGAAGGTGAAGATCTACACATGCTACAGAATCTAGTGTTTTCTTTCTGCGAACTCATCGCGAAAATTAAACAAATTCAAACAAGAGTCACTGTCTCAACACCGAGTCTATATCTCACAACACACACTTAATTTCACCAAAACACAGCCACGGAGGAGCAAACTCAACTCAACGTTAACAATGTATGTAGAATTAAATGGAACTAGTTTATTTATTACAAATAAACATAAGTATGTACAAGATAAAATGATGCGCGAACGCCGGCAGACATTTTTCTTGTGACGTCATAATCATATATATAACATTAAACGTAGTGATTATATTCTCTTTGTATAACATTGTATAATTCATCTCTTTTACTCTGGTGTTGTTGTCTCTCTCTTGTTTTCTAGCCCACCTACATCTTGTTCGTAGAACAAAGTTGACACCCCCTGATCTACAATCATAAACTAAAATCTACTATCTCCCGCGCATGCGCGAAAACAGAGTAGTGCACATTTTTTGTTTGGAATAGCTTCTCTAGTACGTAGTACATAGAACTCAATGCCTAGTAAGTATATTATCTATCCACACAACCACACGTAAAAAAAAAAACAAAAATAATAAACACATTTTCGCGTACTTAGTTATTTTACCATATTTTATATGAATTTACAAGATTTTTTTAAAAGGTACAAACTAAATTTTGTGTATAGGTTACTAAAATCAAGTCCAAAGTATATCGATACTCTACTATTATAAGTTTCATAATGTAATAGTATTTTTATATTATAGACACCGAAACATAAAATTATGTTATCTGCTTTAAAAAAAAATTGTCTCTTCTAATCTTAATAAATATATTTAGCTAAACAAACTTTAGGTGTGTAATAGTCTATATTTTAAATTTCTGTAATGAATATTCGATAATGTATGTAATCGTATTATCACAATGAAATGTAACTATCTAAACTGTGTAAATTAAGAAAAAATGTTAAAAACAAATATTTAATGGTAAACTATTAGGAAAGGTAAATTATTTTATTCACGATATCATTTTATTGTGTTGTTGAAAGTAGGTACCATCATACAATATAATCTCAAACGTTTCCATATTACCTTACCTAAGTGTACTTCGGAATTTAAAACAAAGGTGTCACAAATCGCTTACGCGGCTGGGATCGCAACATGTATTTTGATCTGTCTATTGTTATGTTAACGAAAATGATTAGGTAAATTGCTATGCATTGACTTCTTTGTTCTGGAGATCTTAATATGAAATGTAATAAATTATTTTCGGTATAATATTGATTGAACTTTCAAATCATAAACTTTTATCCATTACAATTTATTATTTTCTGGGAAAATAGTAGAGTAATGCCAACTTACTTGTGTGGATTATGAAAATAATTACTTCATTTAGGTAATACGATTTAGAAAATCATTATACTATGTTTACAACTAATTAATTTAAATTTTGTTGTGCCCATAATATTGTGAGCCTCAATCCCTGACTGACAACGATATACCTACCTAAATATTATATGAGACTACATGATATAAATTTGTAATGCCTGTAAAATTATACCAGATGTCCGCGAATTTCGCAAATATTTATTATATTGCCTAATAATGTCAAATATGTATGTTATATGTATGAATGATACATAATACCAAATCTATTGTGACCTTGAAATTACTATGGGACATGGGGATCTGGCCACCCGACCTACCCATAGAATATACCTGTTTTGACTTTTGTAATTTATATTCTTATTAGATTTAAGTTTAATTTTGATTTTATAGTTTAAAAAAAAAACCAAATGTAATCATTTTTTTTGTCGGTGGGAGGTGTAGTGTAATATATATATATAGCCTCCACGACTATATATATATATATATATTAGAGTTAAGTTAAGAATAAAGAGGAGTATAATAAAGGTTCTAGTAGCAACAACACGTCTCCTATTTATTAAAAACCTTTCAACATTACACACGTTTTGAGGTGTACCTGACGAGAAGATATGCCGTAATTTCCCGAACGCTGCCCGCACCTACGCACCGTTCTCTCTTGTGCCTAGTTTTGTGTTGAAGTCTCCCATTAACACCGTATAGTGGGTTTTGGAGGAATGCATGGCTCTAGATATATCCTCATATATTTCCTCCACCTCCTCATCGGGATGTGCCGAGGTTGGTGTGTAAACCTGTATGACCTTCAGTGAATATCGTTTGGTGATTCTGAGTATAAGGTACGCAACCCTCGTCGACACACTCTCAATCTTTACAACGTTGTTAACGGG